>CM051238.1:123710726-124212991 GCA_027917425.1 Gastrophryne carolinensis
CCCATCCTATTTATTTTAGCATTGGAGCCCCTTGTTTTAGCAATCAAATCACTGATAAGAAATATACAAATGGGCCGCACCACCTACTATCTAGCAAATTTATAACAGTGTGCTGTGCTCAGTGCCGGTGTGTAAACAACTAATAGCCAATGGTTACAAAAGCCGGGGTCCCACAACCCCCAGATATACCACACCGCCCCAGAGCAAAAATAGCACCACTGTAATTATACAAAAATAATAATCTTTATTCAGTTCACACTATTTACATCTAAATTGTACACTTAAGACATATTAAAAATCCACTAAAAAACATCTAACAAAGACAGTATTTAGGAAGGGGGTTATATCCAAAATACTAAACACTGGGACAAAATGATGAAGGTATTAGCTCAAAACAAACATATCAGCCATATATAACCCAGTCATTTACTGTATACACACATATACACCGGTTGTACCTGCCCACTCCAATGTTACTAATAAATAATAAACATATACAATGTCAAGGTATAAAAAATGCCAGCGCTGGTCAAGACCCCTACACTATTTCTATACCATGTGCAAAATCCAAAAAATGGGAAAATACCGCGCTGTCTTAGACTTTAAAAGCTTCAACGTGCAAGAACTGGAGTCCTCCAACCCAGATAGAATAATACAACAAATTGATAGGAAGCACAGAGCTAAATGAGCAGTCTTTTCAAAGTCCTAGAATTGAAATAATGATCTTCAAAGGTTAGGAACACCCGGTGATTCTCATCAAATCCAGTGCAGATCCACCACCAAATATACGGGAGGCTTACCAGATTTAAATATTTGAAAAGCTTTCCATGATCATAAATCCAAAACGAATCATTAGATCCCACACCAGATTACGGGAAAATATGTGGAACTAGTACAGGGCTCTCTCTTTAAGATAAAACCTTCAATCTCCACAAATATAATCACCAAGGCTCATGATCCAGGAGTCTGCATCTACTGCATGTTATGAGCCTTTAAACATCCAATCATGTGCAAAATCCAGTGATATTATGTCTCCAATAAATGAATAAATAATTAATTAACAACAAAGAAAATTCATGTATGTATAAATAAAGTGCTAAGTGCAATAAAGTTAGATCAAACCTTTATGTGTTAAAACTAAATAAAGGACCAACCAGGGCAGACAAATCCAAAAACAAAAGATATATACATAACAGACACTAATGAACAGATCTTACTGTGAGCAGGATACCAGACCGGTGTTTTTGCCCCCTCCAGCTCCCCGTCAACGCGTTACGTGACGTCACGCGTCACTTCCTCAGGACATGAGGAGCTGAATGGTGGAGCCACCTATTTAAATGCTCACCCCGCCTCGCTCCCGCGTATTCAAACCTGTGGTATATCACCACAGCACGCCTTGCATGCTCCGGCCGGAAGCGTGCAGGCGGCCGCCGTATCAAAGCTGCCCAGACGGCGCACAGCGTCATAGGGCTACCACAATAACAATTACCATAAAGGGCATTGCCCTCAACGAAAATGGCGCGCGCCACTGGCGCGTCATCGCGATCACGCACCCACGTATATCGTCATGGTCCACGCTCAGACAGGATTGGCTACATCACCAATACAGGGCAAGTGCCCACCACCAAGATGGCGCAGTCCCCATCACTGATGCGTCACCATGGCAACAAATACAAATAGGCGTGCGCACGCAGCTGCGGTCTGAAAAAACAGGAAAGAGGAAAGGTGAGCATCCCCACCAAAATTTACACTACATATACTTAACCGAATACACAAGACAACAATTATATACATAAACACTGTACATTTAAGTAATAAATATAAGCTAACCATTCCTCCTATTGTAATTCTTTGTTTTTAGTCACCATGTCTTTATTATATTATAGTGCACCAGAATCGCTGTGCTCTTTTTTATCATCACAACTAAAGGGAAGCCTTGAATCAGCAACCATAATATTACATGGGAAGCTCCCAGAAGCGAGGGGGGGGGGGAATATATATATAAGCATAAGTGGGAATTTATTATCCATAACTGTTCCCCACAATCCAGGGGGAAGGGGAAGGGGAAGGGGAAAAGGGGGACCGTAGGTCCACCGGCAACAACCACCTCATCAGCAGGGGTCATGTGTCACCAAAGTATTGAAGGCCATAATCCCTGGAATACAGAAGGCATGTCAACAGTATCCAGGACAGACCCCAAACCAACCACCTCAATAATTTTGAATCGGTCTAATCTGTTGGATTGGGGTACAGCTTAACTCCATATTCCAACCATGAGTTGTCCCATCACACAATGTTTTTCCAGCTGGCCAGACGGCACCCGGGCGGGGTGTTCACGATCACACTGAGCCAGTTGTATTTCCCATTCTCCTCAGAGGCCATATAGCTTCAGTCAATTTACTCCAAGGGCAATAACATTCATATACAGTGGTGTGTAACTAAAAAAGAAAATTTCCTTATAATTAGTGTGAACAAAAAAGTGCCTCTACATAAACCAATATTTAATATAGTGAAAAAAATATATATATAAAAATGAAAATATAAATATATATATAAAATTAACCCAACTCAACACCCTGAAATCAAACCAAAAAACCATACTTACCCACTATTAAGTGACCCTCAACCGTGCCAAAAAACATGCAAAAACATATCAGATGCCCAAATATGGAGTAAACGCCAGATCTTCATTTAGCCCCAGGGGTGCTTGGGAATTCGTCGTGGACCAAGGGACACCCTCTCAAGGCCAACTTATAAATTGTAAAACTGTTGGGGTCATCTATGCCATCCAATGTGATTGCCCCAAAATGTATGTGGGGGAGACGAGGAATAGCCTCAAGGCCCGAATACAGGCACATCTTTCCAGCATACGGCTCGCTGAGATAAATATACAACAGGGGAAAACGGTGCCACCGGTGGCTTTACACTTTTTGCAATACCATAAGAGTGAAGTCAGCTCCCTTAACCCTTTAAGTGCCAGCCTACCTGGAGTTTTTGTCACACTCTGTTGCCAGACCATTTTGCACTATTTTGCGCTCCCCATGTTCAAATGTGATTTTTGAAGGGATTTCCAAGGATTTCCCAGGAAAATGATATATTGTTTTTTTCAGCAGAGTCTGGGCTTTAACATGAAATGTCTTGTTTGTCATTTGTTAGGTGTATTCTTAATATTTTTGGGTGAAATATGTGCAAAAAAAAAAAAAAAAAATTTTTACATATTGTAGTTTTTTTTGTAATAAAAAATGTAAGTTTGTCAATGAAATCTTATTGCGTGTGAAATCCCAATTTCTCCCGGTTACAGCAGTACCACATATGTATATGTAGACACCCTTTCCTGCCCAGGAGACTCCCCCAAACTGAAACAGCGCTTTAGGGGATTTTCAGAAAAAATACAACTATGCTATGCAATATGCGCACCTTGCAGTTTTTCCAGAAAAACAACCCTTTACATTTGAAATACCCCCAACAAACTATATATTCTCTGGAAGTACACACCTCACGCTTTCTAGGCGTACCAGGCTTGTTGATGTGGCCATAGTTTTCTGGAAGTAATCCCTCAATGGATTCTTTGGTTGCAAAGAGTTTCCCTAAAAAAAGGATAAAAAAGCAGAATCAAAGCCACATTTTCCTAAAAAAATTATATACAAACAAGAAAAAACAAGTTTAATCTGAAAACGCAACATCCCCCGAACAGAACAATACCCAAGATGCATAGCTACTGTCAAGGGAAGAGTTGCCAAACACCCCAAAGTAAAGCATGTGCGTAACGGTAATTTTACTTGAAAATTTCAGCTCTGCAGACAAAGTGCGCACCTTGCGATTTTTCAACCAAAACAACCCTTTACATTTGGAATATCCCCCATAAACCATATATTCCCTGAAAGTACACATGTTAAGCTTTCTAAGGGTACCCAGCTTGTTCTAGTGGGCTCATCTTTCTGGAATTATTACCTCAAAGAATTCTTTGGTTGCGCAGGGTTTCCCTAAAAAATTTATAAAAAAGCTGAATAAAAAACACCTTTTCCTAAAATATAAATATGCAAACCAGAAAAAACAAGCTAAGTCTGAAAGCGCAAGGTCCCCCGAACAGAAAAATACCCAACATGCAGAGGTACTATTAACCCTTTTAATTGCCAGCCTACTTGAGATTTTGTCACCCTCTGTTGACAGGCCATTTTTCCCCATTTTGCGTCATGTTTTGCGCCATGTTTTGCGCCATTTTTGCTGGAACTTTCAGGAAAATTATATATATATTTTTTTGCAGCAGAGTTTAGGCTTTAACATGAAATGTCTTGTTTGTAAATTTTTTTTTTTTTTACAATATTATTAAGTAAAAAAAATAAATAAATAAAAAATTTTTTTAGAAAATTGACTCCTTTATTTTAAATAAAAAATGTATTTTATTAAGGAAAATCATATTGCATGTGAAAGCCCCATTTCTACCGATTAGAACGGTACCACATATTTATCGGTAGCCCCCTGTTCCTGCCCAGGAGACCCCTCTAACTGAAACAAGTATTTTATAACATTCACAAAAAAAATACAAATACCATCCACACTACAAAGGGTTAAATCGAGAAAAAAAATGACATAGGGTCCCCCCTCCCAGGGGAGGGAGACCCCATTTTTTTTTTGATTTGTAAGGGTTAAAAACCCTTAAAAATCAAAAAAAAATTGACGTGGGGTCCCCCTTACCCAAAGTAACCAGCCCGGGACCAGCTATGGGGGCTTGTAGGCACAGAGTGGGGGGGCCAGCTTTTGTGGCCCCCCCACCCTGCAGCCTACGAGCCCACATAGCCTATGTGGGCCCGGGCTCTTCTGCCCCCCCCTGGCCTTTGGGGAGGCAGGTAATGGGGGTGCCAGGGGTTAATGGCAAGCCACCCGCTAGCGCAGGTGGCTTGCCATCTCCCCAGCCTTGTGAACTGGTATAGGGGTCATGGACCCCTTACCAGTTCACAAGGGGTTAAAAGTAAATAATCACACAGACACAAGCAGAGAAAAAAAAATATTTTATTAATTTTTATTTTTTTTTTACACTGTACTCACCTCCCATCCATCCTGGAGCACTCTGTCCCTCGGCGATCACTGGCTTCTGCTCACTTGCTAGAAGCCTTTTATAGCTGCTGGATGACAGAACACAAAGGGTTAATCAAAAAAAAAATGACATAGGGTCCCCCCTCCCGGGGGGGGGACCCCATTTTTTTTTTATTTTTAAGGGTTAAAAACCCTTAAAAATAAAAAAAAAAAAATGACGTGGGGTCCCCCTTACCCAAAGTAACCAGCCCGGGACCAGCTATGGGGGCTTGTAGGCACAGAGTGGGGGGGCCAGCTTTTGTGGCCCCCCCACCCTGCAGCCTACGAGCCCACATACAGTCAGGGCCAGAAATATTTGGACAGTGACACAAGTTTTGTTATTTTAGCTGTTTACAAAAACATGTTCAGAAATACAATTATATATATAATATGGGCTGAAAGTGCACACTCCCAGCTGCAATATGAGAGTTTCCACATCCAAATCGGAGAAAGGGTTTAGGAATCATAGCTCTGTAATGCATAGCCTCCTCTTTTTCAAGGGACCAAAAGTAATTGGACAATGGACTCTAAGGGCTGCAATTAACTCTGAAGGCGTCTCCCTCGTTAACCTGTAATCAATGAAGTAGTTAAAAGGTCTGGGGTTGATTCCAGGTGTGTGGTTTTGCATTTGGAAGCTGTTGCTGTGACCAGACAACATGCGGTCAAAGGAACTCTCAATTGAGGTGAAGCAGAACATCCTGAGGCTGAAAAAAAAGAAAAAATCCATCAGAGAGATAGCAGACATGCTTGGATTAGCAAAATCAACAGTCGGGTACATTCTGAGAAAAAAGGAATTGACTGGTGAGCTTGGGAACTCAAAAAGGGCTGGGCGTCCACGGAAGACAACAGTGGTGGATGATCGCCGCATACTTTCTTTGGTGAAGAAGAACCCGTTCACAACATTAACTGAAGTCCAGAACACTCTCAGGGAAGTAGGTGTATCTGTCTCTAAGTCAACAGTAAAGAGAAGACTCCATGAAAGTAAATACAAAGGGTTCACATCTAGATGCAAACCATTCATCAATTCCAAAAATAGACAGGCCAGAGTTAAATTTGCCCAAAAACACCTCAACAAGCCAGCTCAGTTCTGGAAAAGTATTCTATGGACAGATGAGACAAAGATCAACCTGTACCAGAATGATGGGAAGAAAAAAGTTTGGAGAAGAAAGGGAACGGCACATGATCCAAGGCACACCACATCCTCTGTAAAACATGGTGGAGGCAACGTGATGGCATGGGCATGCATGGCTTTCAATGGCACTGGGTCACTTGTGTTTATTGATGACATAACAGCAGACAAGAGTAGCCGGATGAATTCTGAAGTGTACCGGGATATACTTTCAGCCCAGATTCAGCCAAATGCTGCAAAGTTGATCGGACGGCGCTTCATAGTACAGATGGACAATGACCCCAAGCATACAGCCAAAGCTACCCAGGAGTTCATGAGTGCAAAAAAGTGGAACATTCTGCAATGGCCAAGTCAATCACCAGATCTTAACCCAATTGAGCATGCATTTCACTTGCTCAAATCCAGACTTAAGACGGAAAGACCCACAAACAAGCAAGACCTGAAGGCTGCGGCTGGAAAGGCCTGGCCAAGCATTAAGAAGGAGGAAACCCAGCGTTTGGTGATGTCCATGGGTTCCAGACTTAAGGCAGTGATTGCCTCCAAAGGATTTGCAACAAAATATTGAGAAAATAAATATTTTGTTTGGGTTATGTTTATTTGTCCAATTACTTTTGAGCTCCTAAAATGTGGAGTGTTTGTAAAGAAATGTGTACAATTCCTACATTTTCTATCAGGTATTTTTGTTCAACCCTTCAAATTAAACGTTACAATCTGCACTTGAATTCTGCTGTAGAGGTTTCATTTCAAATCCAATGCGGTGGCATGCAGAGCCCAACTTGCGAAAATTGTGTCACTGTCCAAATATTTCTGGCCCTGACTGTAGCTTATGTGGGCCCGGGCTCTTCTGCCCCCCCCTGGCCTTTGGGGAGGCAGGTAATGGGGGTGCCAGGGGTTAATGGCAAGCCACCCGCTTGCGCAGGTGACTTGCCAGACCCCCGAGCCCTGTGAACTGGTATAAGGGGTCACATGGACCCCTTACCAGTTCACAAAGGGTTAACAGTATAAAAAAATAAACACACACACACAGGTTTTTGTAATAGTTTATTCAAAAAAAAAAAAATTTTACTTTACTCAACTCCGATGTTCAGATGCAGTGTCCCGCGGCGATCTGATGCAGGTGACAGCTGGGCAGAGAAGGGGGGAGGCAGGCGATCGGATGATCGCCTACCTCCCTCCTTCTCTGCCCAGCCGTCACCGGCATCTGACAGGAGAACTGCCGGGTGCCCCGATGACACCCGGCGGTGACGTCATTAGCCCCACCCCCGAATGGGCGGGGCTAAAATCCAAGATGGCGGCCGCCATCGGAAGATGCGACGGAGGGAGGGCTGTTATGCCCCCCTCCAGAAGACAGAAGACCCGGGGGGGTAATCGGAGCCCCCCCCCCATGAAGAGGAGAGGCGGCGGGAGTCGGCGGGAGCGGAGGTGAGTAACTGTCATTTTTTTTTTTTTTTTTTTCACAGGCAATCCCGGCGGCTGCTGAAACGGGGGGGGGCACCCTATTCCGGGCCCTCCCCTGCAGCCGGAGAAGCCCCGATCGGCGATCGGAGCCCCGCTGGCTGAAGAGGAGACCCGGCTGGACCAAACAAGGGGTCAGGTAAGTGACTTTTTTTTAAACTTTTTTTTGTGTGATTGGGGAATGCCAGGCACGTAAAATTTACGTGGCTGGCACTTAAGTGGCGGAGAGGCAACCACGTAAATTTTACGTGGCTGGCATTTAAAGGGTTAAAGTTACAGGTCTTGAGAGGGTGTCCCTTGGTCCATGAGGGGGGGACTTCAAAAGATTATTACAACAACATGAGCTACGTTGGATCTATACCTTGAATTCCCAAGCACCCCTGGGGCTAAATGAAGATCTGGCGTTTACTCCATTTTTGGGCATCTGATATGTTTTTGCATGTTTTTTGGCACGGTTGGGGGTCACTTAATAGTGGGTAAGTATGGTTTTTTGGTTTGATTTCAGGGTGTTGAGTTGGGTTAATTTTATATATATATTTATATTTTCATTTTTATGGGAAATACAACTGGCTCAGTGTGATCGTGAACACCCCGCCCGGGTGCCGTCTGGCCAGCTGGAAAAACATTGTGTGACGGGACAACTCATGGTTGGAATATGGAGTTAAGCTGTACCCCAATCCAACAGATTAGACCGATTCAAAATTATTGAGGTGGTTGGTTTGGGGTCTGTCCTGGATACTGTTGACATGCCTTCTGTATTCCAGGGATTATGGCCTTCAATACTTTGGTGACACATGACCCCTGCTGATGAGGTGGTTGTTGCCGGTGGACCTACGGTCCCCCTTTTCCCCTCCCCCTTCCCCCTGGATTGTGGGGAACAGTTATGGATAATAAATTCCCACTTATGCCTATATATATATATATATTTCCCCCCCCCCCTCGCTTCTGGGAGCTTCCCATGTAATATTATGGTTGCTGATTCAAGGCTTCCCTTTAGTTGTGATGATCAAAAGAGCACAGCGATTCTGGTGCACTATAATATAATAAAGACATGGTGACTAAAAACAAAGAATTACAATAGGAGGAATGGTTAGCTTATATTTATTACTTAAGTGAAAAATGTACAGTGTTTATGTATATAATTGTTGTCTTGTGTATTCGGTTAAGTATATGTAGTGTAAATTTTGTTGGGGATGCTCACCTTTCCTCGTTCCTGTTTTTTCACACCGCAGCTGCGTGCGCACGCCTATTTGTATTTGTTGCCATGGTGACGCGTCAGTGATGGGGACCGCGCCATCTTGGTGGTGGGCACTTGCCCTGTATTGGTGATGTAGCCAATCCTGTCTGAGCATGGACCATGACGATATACGTGGGTGCGTGATCGCGATGACGCGCCAGAGGCTGGGAGCGCGCCATTTTCGTTGAGGGCAATGCCCTTTATTGTAATCGTTATTGTGGTAGCCCTATGACGCTGTGCGCCGTCTGGGCAGCTTTGACACGGCGGCCGCCTGCACGCTTCCGGCCGGAGCATGCAAGGCGTGCTGCGGTGATATACCACAGGTGTGAATACGCGGGAGCGAGGCGGGGTGAGCATTTAAATAGGTGGCTCCACCATTCAGCTCCTCATGTCCTGAGGAAGTGACGCGTGACGTCACGTAACGCGTTGACGGGGAGCTGGAGGGGGCAAAAACACCGGTCTGGTATCCTGCTCACAGTAAGATCTGCTCATTAGTGTCTGTTATGTATATATCTTTTGTTTTTGGATTTGTCTGCCCTGGTTGGTCCTTTATTTAGTTTTAACACATAGAGGTTTGATCTAACTTTATTGCACTTAGCACTTTATTTATACATACATGAATTTTCTTTGTTGTTAATTAATTATTTATTCATTTATTGGAGACATAATATCGCTGGCATTTTTTATACCTTGACATTGTATAGGTTTATTATTTATTAGTTACATTGGAGTGGGCAGGTATAACCGGTGTATATGTGTGTATACAGTAAATGACTGGGTTATATATGGCTGATATGTTTGTTTTGAGCTAATACCTTCATCATTTTGTCCCAGTGTTTAGTATTTTGGATATAACCCCCCCCCCTTCCTAAATACTGTCTTTGTTAGATGTTTTTTAGTGGATTGTTAATATGTCTTAATTGTACAATTTAGATGTAAATAGTGTGAACTGAATAAAGATTATTATTTTTGTATAATTACAGTGGTGCTATTTTTGCTCTGGGGCGGTGTGGCAAATCACTGATAAGGAGAGGTTCCTGCTGCGGCAGTTTAGGGACCGATAGTTTTAATAATTTTTTAAAGAATAGATCCTATTAAATTAAAACTATAGTCAGGGATAGGATAAAATTAGCAAAACCGTGCAAGATATTTTGCCGAAGCTCAACGTGTGAAAAAGAGTCCTTCCACTCAGTATGTCCACTCGGTATGCCTGCGATGATGTCACGGACACGTGACCTGGAACTCTAAGCTCTATGCAAAAGGCTGCTAGGTACAAATACCGCTCTTTCAAGCTGGCCAGGCACCCAAGTTCTAGTCCCCGTGCTGGGATGAAACGCATAGGGACATCTGGCGGTCTTATTGCTTAAAGGTTTATATATGTTTTGAGGATACATCTGCGGAGAGGGGCAGCTGAATACCGTAGTGGAGAGACACACTGAAGACCAGCTAAGTGTTGTGACAAGCCTGTTTTCTATTTATTATTGTGAGTGCATACCTATCTCATTAAATTGTCATTAGTTTAAAAAGGTGTTGCACTAGATTCTTTTCTTTTTCTCACCTATGTTATAATATCGGGGCATTGCATTTATGACTTATGCCCTTTTGAAGAAACGCTGTGGAAGTGTATGAAGTGGATTATATTGCCTGCACCACCGGTTGGAATTTTTAAAGTGAAAGCTCCATTCACCTATGTTTATTTATGCTCATCTCTACTGTGAATCTGGTAAGAGGCTGTGCAATTCAGGAGGAGGTTCTTCGGTCTGAAGATTTTTTAAAGGTGGCACTACAACCTCCCTTATCTTATCATTATAGCTCTGTGTATTACTGATTTACTTTTTATAGTCAGGGATAGCAGCTGGAGTGAGGACTAGAGTAGGGTTAGACTGGGGGGATCATCACTACTACTGCACTAATACCACTGACTGTCACTACTGGGGTCTGGGTGTCCCCTTATCCCACATTGAGCTCTAAGCGCTGGGGTTAGTGTGTGTTCCCTTATCACACATCGAGCTTTAGGCACTGGGGTAATGTGAACTCTTAAGGCAGAGCTAGCTGTATTCACTGGGGTGATTGTGTGAACCCTTAAATCAGATCCAGCTGTTTTCACTGGGGTAATTTTATGAACCCTTAAAGCAGACCTATCTGTATTCACTAGGGTAACTGAGTGAACTCTTAAAGTAGATCTATCTGTATTCACTGGTGAAATTGTGTGAACCCTTTAAAGTGGACCAACACCCAGGATTTTGACTATCCTGGATATTGGTCCACTTCCCCGGGGCACCCAGATCGGGGGTGCCCCGCTGTGTGAAACCCCCCAGAAAGCCCCCAAAACTCACCTCTCCCCGCTCCCACGTGGCCGCGCCGTCTAATCGGCGCCGACGGACAAGCTGATTGACAGCGACGTACAAGCAGCTTGCCCGTCGGCTCCTCCCGCGCATCACTCTTGACGTGTGCGCGCCCGCGCCGGCCATTCAGAGACGGCCGGCGCGGGCACGTCTAGAGGAGCGCGAGTGAGGCGGCGGCGGCAGAAGCAGCGGCTGGAGAGGTAAGGTTTTTCGGGGGTTTTGGGGGGTTTACACCCCGCGGGACATCCCGATCTCGGATGTCCCGCGGTGTGTGAGGTGATCGGCCCAGGAATCTTATAGATTCCCGGGCCGATCACCTCAGGGTGTTGGTCCACTTTAAGCAGACCCATCTGTATTCACTGGGATAATTGTGTAGACCCTTAAAGTGGACCAAAACCCACCGCGATCGGCCCAGTAATCTATAAGCTTCCCAGGGGATACAAAATCGGGATGCCCTGCTGTGTGAACCCCCCCCCCAGGTCACCCCATACACTTACCTTGCTTCCCGGTCCAATGGCGCATGCGTGAGCTGTGGCCGCATACCCGTTATCCCTCTAACAGGGAGCATGCCTGCACCAGGCATTTGTGAATGGCCGGCATGGGCCTGCTCCCTGTTAGAGGGAAGCGGGGGGAGGCGGCCACCAGCGTGATTGGGTCTTACACGAAAGCTTAGACGCTTAGAAACATGATGTCAGCGACTCCGAGCATGCCGAGTGGCTGCGCATTTGCGCTAGGACTGGGAAGAGTTGAGTTGGGCTCGGCAATCTGGGGGTTTCAGGCAGTGGGGGATCGGGGTGCCCCAGGTAAAGGACCAAAACCCAGGATAGTCAAAATCCTGGGTTTTGGTCCACTTTAAAGCAGACCTAGCTGTATTCGCTGGGGTAATTGTTTAACCTTTAAATCAGACATATCTGTATTCAATCTGGCAATTGTGTGACCCCTTAAAGCAAACCTATCTGTATTCACTGTGGTAATTGTGTGAACTCTTAAAGCAGATCTAACTGTAATCACTGTGGTAAGTGTGTGTCGCTGTAACTGCAGGTGCAGAAAGCAGCAAATAAGGGACAAGGACGTGGCCACGGTGCTACTGCTGCTGCTGCTGGTAATGGAGCTGGTGTTCGTCCGGAGGGGAGCAGGGAGAGGGCGTCTTTCATCCTCGCCTGCTACACCATCCTCGGATCCCCTGGATTTGGAGCACATTTTTGTGCTTTAGGAAGAGCTGGTGGTCACACAGCCCCAGGCAGCCAGCAGAAAAAGAAAACCCTCAGCAGTCAACCTGTTACTGCCACTGCCTCCCACAACCAGGGACAGAGCGCCCCACAGTATCTCAACATCGTGGGATTTTATTACGCAGGGGACATTTGCAAGCTGTGCCAAGAGTCGCTGAAGTGAGGGAAAGCTGCTAATCATCTCTGCAGCTCCGGCATGACCAGGTATCTGCAAGCAAAACATGAGCTGCGAACTACCAGAAAAAAACAGCGAACACCTGAGTCTCCTTCTGTCTCAGCCTGCAGCAACAACCCCACAATGACCACCTGTCTCCCAATGGCAATGCCAATACGTCCAGTGTCCACCTTATCACAGACACGTGGACAAGTACATCTCTCTAACTGCCCATTGGGTGAATGTAGTGGCGGCTGGGACTGAGACGGGAAGCATTGTGGCACAAATCGTTCCACCACCCAGAATTGCGGAACATCAGTTGGTGCCTCCTGTAGCCTCCTCCTCCTGCTCTGCTTCCTCCTCAAGTAGTCAGTGCAGCCCTTGCACCACAAATGTGAGCACTGCCATGGGGAAATGGCAGCATGCGGTGCATCTGTCTGGTTGAAAGGCCACACACCGCCCAAGAGCTGTGGACCAGCATCCAGGACCAGGCAGATGAGTGGCTGCTGCCGTTGGACCTGTACCCTGGTAAGGTGGTGTGCGATAATGGGCAGCACCTTGTAGCAGACTTGAGCTGAGGTGGGTTGAAGCATATACAGTGCCTAGCGCATGTGCTCCACTTGGCGGTGCAAAGCTTCCTGGCTAATTATTCAGGGATGCTGGAGCTGCTGCATAAAGTGCGTAGCCACTCGCCTGTCTGCATTGCAGAGGAACTTTGGCCTTCCCACCCACCGCCTCATATGTGACTTGCCCACCAGGTGGAAACATATCATTTCAAATGGTCGGTAGTAGAATTACTATACTTGGGTATTAAGCTGACTCCAACATATGATGGGTTATATGCCGCTAATTATCCACCCTTATTAATGAGTGGGGACCCTGATTGAGAACTGGTCACACCTTCCTATATCCAACATAGATTGGAAGGATTAACACAATAAAAATTACTATTGTCCTGAAAATACTCTACTTTAGAGTACTCCAGATTAGGGTCCCAGCATATATGATGCGCTTATTACAGAGACGACTGTTTGCGTTCAGTGAAGCCGATAGTGGCTAGGCATACCATGTTGTTTGCACACAAAATGCAGGGTGGGCTGTGAGTATTGAATATCAGCCACTACTACAAAGCTGCACAAGTGGCACAGCTGGTTGCACTGCACTCAGGCGTGGACCTCCCCCTCTGGGCCTTGCTAGAACTCCCAGAACTGATGACCACCCCAATAGATGCCTTGATGTGGACAGCCCCAATACATATGGCTTGATGCAGAGCCTCCCCGTTCAGCTTTCCCATGCGTTTTCCCGTTGGTTTTGGGCTTTGATCGGGTCAGGAAAGGGTGCTACGTTGATTTTAGTGTGCGTTTATGCGCTCAGGTGTGCGCTCAGCCGCCTTTCCGATTGTCGGCTCGCACGAGGCTGTTTCCCGGGAAAACGGACGCCTCGTTCATTGGTCCGTTTTTTTCAGTGATGCAGAGCCTTGATTTCCGATTGAAATCACCCTAATTAAATGGGGCCGCCGAGCCTTCACTTACGGGCAGTCAGAGCAGCCGTATTTGCACTCGGGCAATAATATGCAGTCCTCTGTTGGAGCACATCAGCGGCGCCAGCTCCGTGGTCTTGTCCTGCTGAGTATTGCAGAAACCAGGCTGCACCGCACGCCTTTGGACATCGATGGCATGAGTATTTGTTATATTGTTTGGGTTTTTTTTGTTAGGGTCCTTTTTACAGGGTCTACCTAATTTATTTTTTATTGGCTGTGTGCAGGAACTGGAAGATGGGACATTGCATAAATGTGCAGGCACTGGCTGGCCCTGAATTGGTTTTTGGGAGTCGTTTTGCTGGCTTTCCATGCTCGACGCATGATGCGCACATCTTGAGGAATTCCTGCCTAGATAAGCGATTCAAATCTGGCGATCTTTTTGGTGGCTGGCTACTGGGTATGTGTATGAAACTTGTATTGGTTGCCCACCCTGTCTGACTGTGTTTTTTCCCTTAACACACTATTTTGTAACTATTTTCGTAGTATATTTTGAGCCTAATTATTGAGCTACAAATTAAATGGGTTAAACCGGACCTTCACCATGATTTAATGAAAAGCCCAAACTCTTAAAAAACGGTTCCCCAGCATCTAAAATTAATATATTTTACGTTTTTAGTCACTAACTTATTATTCTTTCCCCCACTGTGCTGCAACTCTGTTCAGGAATTTAGGATATGGGTGCCGCCATCTTGACTCAGAAGCATCACACTTACTGAGGAGAAAAGAGTGGTATAAGGTACAGGGGGGCGAGTTATAGCTGTGCTTTGCTCAGACAGAGCAGAGCTGGGGTCAGGTAAAGGTCAGCAGTCCCAGAATGCAGAGCAGCACAGTCAGGAGGCACTTCCTGTTTGCAGGCTGCCTGATAAGATGGCAGCTTCCATAAGCTGCCATCTTGGATGTTTAAAGGCTCATAACATGCAGTAGATGCGGGTAGGATGATTTTTAATGTGGACAATCTGTATGTACAGGGTGTGGGAAACATATAAGATAGACTCTTATTCAGAGTGAAGGTCCGCTTTAAGTGATTGTACCCTATTGCGTCATGTTCTTGCCTTCTTATGTAAGTAGTATTCCCCAGACTTTTTTAATGAGTGTACAGGTTGGATGTGCATGTAGTCTCATTAGAAATGTCCTTTCCTCCCACCCTACCCCGCTCACCTATTTGTCCCTCTTTTCTATTGTTGCAATGCACACCTTTTTTTATTTTTTTTTTGGCAGGAGACTCTGGCCATCCTTTGCTCCCCTGGCTGATGACCCCCATCCTGCACCCATCTTCACAGGCAGAGGAGCGCTACAATACTGCCCCCAGGAGGACTCGCTCTGTGGTGGAGCGAGGCTTTGGTCTCTTGAAGATGAGGTTCCGTTGTGTTGATGAGACTGGGGGGCACTACAATAGACGCCTGGAACGGTCCTAAAACTAAGCATGGCTTGTGGGCTACTCCACCACCTTTAGTTTCAGACGTCCCCACCCCTCCTTTTTCTTGCACCCAAAGTGGCACCGCACAAACCATCCGTGCCCAACAATTGTTTAGTGTTTTTTCAGAGACCAAAAATTTTTATTTTTTTTTTATTTTTATTTTACAAACAAATCTTGGTGTGTCATTTGTTTTGGAACAAAAGAAAAATTACACGTGGGGTCAGAAAATGTATTCCCCACAAATTAGTGGTATGTTGGGTTGCATGCTGACGAGGAATGATGTTGTGCCTGCAAATTGGCTGCAATGTGGGCCAGGCTTTGATTAATCTCACCCATATGGCTGGTTAGGGCAGAGATATTTCTGTTTAATACCTTTAATTGGGCGTTGAGGTTTGTGAGTTAGGTGCACACAGTCTCATTGAATTGCTGTGTTGTCGCCGAAAAGGCTATATTTTCCTGCCTCCATGCTTCCTCCAAAATTTGAAGTTGCTATCTTTGGGAAATATGGCGTCTGGACTGGGTTGGAGCAGTGGGACGGGTGGTTGGTTCTGGTTCAGAAGGTGGTTGTGGATGTGGTGGTTGTGCCGGGGTTGACTGCGTTGCTGCCACTGGTTCCGTAGTGGTTAGTGACATATGTGGGGTGTCCTCCTCCAAATCTCGTATATGGTCGATGATGGGTGGGCTTCCTGTGGTCTGTAAAGAAATATAGCTTCCTTTTAGTTTATTTCTGTCCACAAAAGCTCTCAAAGATCAATGTTAAAAGTACACACCAATGATCATTGACTTACCTCATCGCAATCCACAATTTGGGTTCGTGGTGTAGAATCCTGGTGTGCCCTTGGCCTCGGTGCTAACGCAGGGGTTTGGGGGCCTGGTGTGTCCTGCTGACTTGGTCCTTAGAATGTAGATTTGAAGATTAGCTAAATGGCCAAGTACAGTGTGTTGTGTAGCATAACACTGCCTTATTGAACTTTTTGTAATAGGTCATGGCAAATTCAGACTCACCTTGGGACCTTACATTCCGGTCTGTGTCTTGTGCCTCTGCCAGGCCCTGGATGCTGGCCGGGTGTATGTATGTATATACATGTTCCTCGGCGGGTGTAAGCATTATTTTAGTGGGTAAGCCACCCCCTGTCTGTTGGCTGGGGAAGATTAAATCACACCTAATAAGTGTTACATCCTGTTAACAATGCGACTAAAAATGCATTTAATTTGCCCTTTACCTCTGCTCCACCCCCTGTCTGTTGGCTGGGGAAGATTAAATTACACCTAATAAGTGTTACATCCTGTTAACAATGCGACTAAAAATGCATTTAATTTGCCCTTTACCTCTGCTGACGGCGCATGTCCATTTTTTTTTTACTGTAGTATTTCAGGTCCCCATATTTCCTTTTGATTTGTTGAATATCTCTCCGGACAGATCCCACACTATTTACTTGGCGGCAAATATTCGTCCAGATCTCCAGCTTAGCCTGCTTAGTGGTTGATTTGGAGGCCCTGCCAAATAGGGCATCATAATGCTCACAAACTGCATTTGCCACAGCCATGCTTTGAGCATCGCAAAAACGTGCAGTTAGGGAGCCACGGCGTAGTTGTCGGCCACATGGGTGTGTGGTGACCCCTGCATCTGTGGAAATTGATGGTTGGTTATCTGGTGAGTCGTGTGTGGTTCTGGGGCTTATGGGGGAGGGTGATGTGTGTGCTGCTATGGCTTAATGTCTGGGTTCCTGTTGAGCTATCAGATGTGGAGCTGCATGTGGAATGTGAGGTACTGGAATTGGGAGAACCAGAGGGTTGAGGTGGAGGGGTGGGTGACCTTGGTGGGGTGGTGGGTTTGGCAATACGCTTTCCCTTGCTGATGTGTTTTTTTTGTGGGTATGCTTGGTGTGTTGAGGTTGAGGATGCTGCAGGGTCTTACTCGATTTGGCACCCTTGTGTGTTCGTGCTTTTTTGGCAGCAGATGTTGAATGGGTTAATGTCTCCTTGGTCCTGCGTTTTTTTGAATGTGCCTGTGTGTGTGGAGTATCCTGCGTTTTAGTTGGGGCATGTTCTGCATGTGTCTGATGCCTGCTCTTCTGTCTTTTGGAGGATGAGGCATGTGTGTGGCTGCTATGTGCCTCGGGCCTTGGTTGGCTCTTTTTGCTCCCTTTAGGTCTGCCCATAATGATACGGTATCCAACACAGAGCTGAGTGCCTTGTGCTTTAAATATGTTTCCCGTGTGGGCGTGGTCAACAGCGGGTGCGCGCCTGCACGTCACCGCGGGGGAACGTCAGAGCTATATCAGGAAAACCAAGAAAAGATGTCAGCATTAGAAACATTCAAAACAGTAATGGCAAGGGACTTGAGATCACTAAAAATGAGAAAACAACGCTGGCCCACTCCCCTATTCAAGGGATTAAAAGAATTGGAGGACAAGCATCATGTGGTAATTAAACCAGCGGACAAAAGGGGGGGGGGCTGGTGGTCCTGGATAAACAGGACTACCTAGAAGAACTATCTAGAATGCTCTCAGATAGAAATACGTATATCCCCTTAAATAAGGACCCGACGGCACAATATAAACAAACTTTAATTGTATTATTAAAGGAAGGTATGGACACAGGGATACTGACGAAAAAAGAATATGAATATTTAATACCTGCCAATCCTCGTATCCCTACCATCTATCAAGTCCCAAAAATCCACAAGAACACACAGAAACCCCCAGGACGTTCAATAGTAAGTGGAATAGGGTCCATTACCTGTAGACTTGGGGAGTATGTGTACTACTATTTCCTGAAGATACTTATCCAACTTCCAGCTTATCTGAGGGACTCTACACAGGTCCTGGAACTATGTGCCAATTTACAACTAAACGAACCCTGCCTGCTAGCAACAGCAGATGTATCGTCTCTCTACACAGGTATACCCCACACAAGGGTGTGGAAGCGGTGAAACACTTCCTATTTACCAAATCCTCCCTACCACCCCAGCAGATAGAATTTTATAATCAGATGCCTCGATTTTGCATTACAACATAATTATTTTTGGTACAACAAGACTTTCTATCTGCAAAAAATGGGCGTAGCCATGGGGGCAAAATTTGCCCCCAGCATGGCTAATCTATATGTGGGGTGGTGGGAGGAGCAATTTATCTATAGTCAAACTAGACCAGAATTAAAATGCTGGAGACGATACATAGACGATATCGTATGTATCTGGGAGGGGACCCAATCACAGATAGATGTTTTTTTCCAGGAAGTAAACAATAATTCTTTCAACCTTGTGTTTACTGCTGAAATCAGCACGATGTCGGTTAACTTCCTTGATCTAAACATCAAAAAAGAGGGGCCTAAGGTAATAACATCAACGTACTTTAAAACAACGGACAGAAATGGCTATGTACCATCAACCAGCTGCTATCATTCCACCTGGCTTAAAGCTATACCGAGAGGCCTAAAATAGCGGACTATGACACCCAATCGGACCTATTGGTCAATAGATTTGTAGAGAAAGGATATAAACGAGCAGATATAGAAGAGCAAAGGAGCAATATAAGAGAGAAAGAAAGAATTATCTCATTAAAAACATCTAATAAGACTAAGAATGATATAGGACAAGATTTTTCATTTATAACAGGATATAATGTACAACACCGAGAGATAAAACATTTACTGGCAAAACACTGGCACATTTTAAAAAGTGACACTCTGTTGGGACCAGCTTTGCCAGAAAGACCTAAAATTATCTTTCGTAGGGCTCCTAACCTTAAAGATATCCTTACTAAAAGCTATCTGGATCCTCCATCTAAACCCGCTATGGTAATGACCACACAGGAAGGTTTTTTTAAGTGTGGAAAATGCGCGGGATGTAAAATAAGTACACCTACTGATAAATCAACAAGATCCTTTAAGGACAAAACCGGAACAATTGAATATAAAATAAAAAAATTCATAACCTGTAATTCAGTAGGGGTGATCTATATGATCTCGTGTCCCTGCGGGCTACAGTATATAGGCAGAACCAGCCGGCCCCTTAAGATACGCATAAGAGAGCACCTTTATCATTTTAAAAAAGGACTAGAAACGCACAATTTGTCAGCTCACTTTAAAACACACCACTCTCAGGACCCAAGTTTAATATCATTTATGGGCATAGATAAAGTAGACCGACACTGGAGGGGATCTCATCTAATTAGGGACATTTCACGTAGGGAGAGCTTTTGGATTTATACTTTAGACACCTTGGCACCAAAGGGGTTAAATGTGGAATTTGACCTTAACTGCTTCATTGACACTTCCTAATTTAGTCACTCTTTATGCACCACCATCTACAAACTGGGCACTATTTATTAGGGATTCACTAAAATCACGTATAGCTTATTTAGGTTTAGATATACTTTAACCTTAGCATCACTATCTCACTGATAATTATTGCCCCCTTTTAAGTTGGGACCTATCTCACTTCACTTGCCCTTAATATAAATAGGCACGTGGACCAATTTAGATGATAAGAAAAAAACTAGGATTTATGTCCCAAAAACCATGCCAGTCACTGTGAGTACAGTTATGGTTTGAACCCACTAGTCATTAATTAATAATAGGAAAAATGTCCTGGAAGATTCCGGGCATGATGTCTAATGTTCAATGACTATGCCTGGATGTGGAATTGATCTCTTTATGTGAAGGAAATACTCTCACTCTGCCCTTGTCAACAGGCTGTATATTTGAATCCCCTGAGAAAAAGAGGAGCACTTCCATAGTGGGCAGATAGACGCTGACAATGCGGCCCTCTGCCCTCGATAAACATGGGAATTAATCAGGAGGATGGAAACTAATTTACACACAGCGGGGACCAAAGTAGTTCCCTGCTTACCACTACATGCCAATCACAAACAGTTTGGCCCAATGAGAAAGACCGTAGACGTGACGAGCGCCACAGGAGGCAGACCAGGGGCGTGTCCCTGCATAATGATGCGATGACGCACCGGGCTGCGGTAAGCGCACCTCCGTTAGTGACGCACGCACACAGGAAGGGAGAGAGCCCAGGGAAACACATCCGGATCAGCCCGACCAGCTGTAATACACAGGTACTTAATTAGTTATTCTAACAAGGCCTAATAGGAGTGACGTAACACTCCAAAGCTATATCTGTAGCTACCGATCGCCACCTCGCCAGTCTTGATAAAGCTGCCACTGGCAGTGAAACGCGTTGACGGCGACTGGCACACGGACCATAAGAGGATTCACTTGCGACAGCTACCCCGACCCCCTAAACAGTAATACCAACGGCCGTGGTGACTGGAGGAGGGTGAGAGCCTCGCCTATTTTTAGAAACAAGCGATATGTCATCTTTTTAAATGTGAGTGCGCATTTTTTAGGCTGTATTTTATACTCTTTAAAATTAAATAAGCGGGATTACACTAGATTCTCCTCTTTTTGTTTTATCACACACCTTTGTCATCCTGGTGAGCTGAAATCAATTGCAACCAGTACTTATAATCTCTAACGGGACATCCATACAAAGGAGAGACTTCAGAGGAGTTAAAACAAAAGCTTTATACCATCTATTAGCCGGTAAGAGTACCTAGCACGGGTGATGGGCACAGCGGTGGCGGCAGAAGCTTATAACTATTGAGGACACTGCACGAAGTTACAGCTGTGATAATAAAATAGAAATCGCCATAGCCTGACATCACTTTGAATGGATGAGGAAGAACTGTAGCTCTACCACTATATGACTAAAGACCATTTAAAGGGCCAGCGTCATTTGCTAAAATAATTGTTAACAACATTTTCCCTGCTCTGTGTTTAAACACACACAACCTGAACCACTATTTAGTTGAAGTGGGAAAAGGGTATTGCTCTAATAGCAAGAGCTAATTAAAGGGCTAGTGCCCCATAACAAGAAGTTTGATAATTATATATGCTCTGTGTTTATATATTCACAAGAAAAGATGTCGCCCGCCATCTTTACACAGGAGCAGGACGACATCATCATGGATGCGAGTATGCGAGCGTGCGTTTATGTGCGCGCACACATTCCTTATAATAAAAAAAAAACAAAGCGCAAGAATAGTCTGAAACAACTTAGTTTGTCACGTTAAATACAAGCCCACCTTAGTTTAACACATGTACGCAGCTACAAACTAGGCTAGATGCAGATAGAAGAACTAGGGCAATGTGAGGCAGCAAGAGGTTAATAAAGTGACTTTAGTTAGGCCAGGAAACTTGTTAATGTATTTTGTGTATTAATGGTGGGTCCATGTATCTTTTTTTGACAGATGATGCTGAGGAATCGCTACGACTTCCTGCCGTCAGATTATGACAAGCGCACGTTGGCCCTGGCGGTGGTGGACGCGATAGAACGACGATCCCAAACCACCTATACCTTCACCCAGATCGCCCAACACTGGTCTGATTTAAAGAGAAGGCATAAGCCCCGGGTGAGGCGGTACTTCGCCAAACATTTCCCATGTAAGTGTTAAAAATGTAAATGCACCTATAACCCTGGCATCGCCTGGGCGTGGTTTAATGATTGTGTTTGTATTTCAGCCCATGAATGGAATACGCGGTTTCGCCCCACCCGGACCAGGACACGCAGCCCAGTGTTGGGCGAAACAGGGGAAAGTGTAGGTGGTCCACTGCCAGTGTCAACGGCCACCCCCTCCTCTGCCAGTGAGTATAAGGAGCCTCTGGACCTCAGCATGCAGGGGAGGGGGGAATCTGACGGCAGGGAGTCGAGCCTAAATGAGCCTCAACCTGACTCCGGTAAGGGAAATATAGTTAGATATGTGGTAATACATGCATTAAATACATATACTCATGTGCACTATTGTTAGTTGTAGATTCAGACGTCGCAGGGACATCCCAAGGGATGAGCGAGGAAGGGGGCGACGAGGAAGAGGTGGCTGGGGAAGGTGAGTTGATTGATACCTAGAAGCCTAACTTAATATGATATTCATGAGACAACAACAGTCTCTAATATCAGTGTGTTTGTCATCCAAACAGATTCACAGCAGCAACCCAGGGAGGAAGAAAGGAGACGCCCCCGACGCAATGTGCGCCCAAAGCATTGTAAGTGTTTTTTTTTTTGATGCAAAGTAAATGAACTAACAATTCCTTTGCCAAAAAAAAAAAAATTGGAACAAAAGGCCTTAAAGCGGACCTTCATTCTGAATAAGAGACTATCTTATATGTTTCCCACACCCTGTACATACAGATTGCCCACATTAAAATTCATCCTACCTGCACCTAGTGCATGTTATGAGCCTTTAAACATCCAAGATGGCGGATTATGGAAGCCGCCATCTTATCAGGCAGCCTGCGAACAGGAAGTGCCTTCTAACTGTGCTGCTCTGCATTCTGGGATTGCTGACCTTTTCCAGAGCACAGCTGTGCTCTGTCTGAGCAAAGCACAGCTATAACCCACCCCCTGTACCTTATCCCACTCTCCTCTCCTCCGTAAGTGTGATGCTTCTGATTCAAGATGGCGGCGTCCGTATCCTAAATTCCTGAACAGAGTTGCAGCCCAGTGGGGGAAAGAATAATAGGTTAGTGACTAAAAACCTAAAATATATTAATTTTAGATGCTGCCGAATCTTTTTTTTAGAGTTTGGGCTTTTCATTAAATCACGCTGAAGGTCCGGTTTAAAAAGGGCCCCAAAAAAACCACGCCAAACAAAACCATAAAAACAATGCTAAACTAATGTTGTTTTTCATTCACAGATACAAGAAAACGACATGCTCAAGACCCCGAGGCCTAATTTTTTGGGGATTTTGCATGATAATTGTAAAAGTTTATTTTTTTAGAAAAACAAACATTTTAATATGATAAAACAAAACCAAAACAAAAATTAACCAACGTTTGAATAAAAAAAAAACATAAAAATATTTGGTGTGTTGTCTTTCCTGCAAATGTACAATCACACAACATCATAACACATTTACATGATACAAAAGGTTTAGATATGGGGCTATAAATCAGAAAAACTATCAAACAATTACGGTAAGCATTAAAGGCAAGGAAGAAGGATTAAGGTATGCATTAATGGCAAGGAAGAAGGAACACAAAGGAGATTAAGGTATGCATTAATGGCAAGGAAGAAGGAACACCAAAGAGATTAAGGTATGCATTAATGGCAAGGAAGAAGGAACACAAAGGAGATTAAGGTATGCATTAATGGCAAGGAAGAAGGAACACAAAGGAGATTAAGGTATGCATTAATGGCAAGGAAGAAGGAACACCAAAGAGATTAAGGTATGCATTAATGGCAAGGAAGAAGGAACACCAAAGAGATTAAGGTATGCATTAATGGCAAGGAAGAAGGAACACAAAGGAGATTAAGGTATGCATTAATGGCAATGAAGAAGGAACACCAAAAATTATATTTGACAATATATATATGTGTCAAATTGGCAGTCGGTGCCATATGTATATTCCAATGGAGGTTTAGGGATGTGCGCTTGCGTGTAGCCAGATTGGCAACAGAAGAGCCATGGAGATGTAAGTATACTTGTAAAACCCCAAAAAATGGAAGGTCAAATACGACGGAAGGCAAGCAGGTACGTTCAAAAACCAAGGAAAAAGCCGGGAAAAATGGGCCGCCCGTGTGAACGGGAACGAAAGCCCCGATCAAATTGAAGGCACCCGAGAGAGCAAAAAAAACTTCCCGAGTGCAGACAAATTGACGGATCAGTTAGGGAGCCATTCCGACGGAGGCTCTGCATCACATTTGTGCCACGATTCAAACGGGAGCCCCGGACAATCGGAAGGTTTTAAGCTCAGACCGGGGGAGGCTCTGCATCAGGCCCATAGTCCTTTTATGAAACACTTGCTTAGTGTCTGGGATTGCATTAAATACAATTTAATGACACCCCACTCACCATAGCTACATTTATGGGACAACCCTTACTTCCTTCCAGGAGCACAAAATAAGTGATCATTCTCTAACTGGATCTCCAAAGACATTACTAGGATACATGATTTGCTGGTTGATAGGGGCATCAAAATATTTGAAAGCAGAATGGTTTAGATACAGACAGTTGACACACCGGATCGAATTATTGCAAAACCTCGGCTCATCATACATGAAATAGTCTAACTTTGAATCCTTGTGTCAGGAAAACCCTCATGCATCAGGTTTAATCACACTACTTTACCCATCACTCAATGATTTCCCGAACCACACAGACCATAACTATGTGTCAAGTTGGGAATAAGACCAGGGTAGGACCAAAGATTATGAAGAGAGGGCTAAAGTCTGGTACCTTACTGCTAAATGTTCCATCAACATCTGCATTCAGCACTCTATCTGTGGATAGAGCTGATTTTTCAGAAATCCTCAGAAATTTAATTGAAAACAATATAAAAACTATTTATATTCATTATATTAGCCACAAAGCAGACCATAAGATTGGGAAAAACAATTTATTTATTTAACAGAGGTGAAAGCAAGGCTGAACAGCTTTTTCATTAATGAAAAGCTCACCAGTATCTTGAATAACAAATTCTTGGGGGGTGTGGGGGGGAATGAAAGGGGGGGGTTACTTTGGGTATATTCTCGGTTCTTGTTTTTTAGGGGTATAGGCGCTCCTGACCTGGGTCAGGAATCTTTGAGTGAGTTTGGGTTTGGGTTCCCCCTTAATAGGAGGGAACCAAGGATGCGCCTATTTTCCTAGTAATGGTCCAGAGGAAATTTAAGGTTAATCCTTTTTTATTATTCTATGTGGATGAGTCATATACAGAAAGGAAAAAAAAAGGGTTAATATCTATAATAAAACATTCAGGTATAGTCAGAATAATTTCTTACTGTCTTATTTGGTGACTAAGTTAATATTTACAGTGATCATAGAGGTAAGGCAAGTGGGTTGATAAGTGCAAATAGTCCATGTTTTTGCCCAGAGGGCTGGGTAGGTGGTGGGCACTTGTGTGCACTACCTTCCTTGAGGTTCCTGGGGAAGGTACTTCCAGTTGTAGCAAGTAAGTAGTTGGGGGTTGATGCCTCCTTTTGTAGCAAGTAAGTAGTTGGGGGTTGATGCCTCCTTTTGTAGCAAGTAGGGTTTAGCCCCTTGTTTGTAGCAAGTTTTCAGTTGCAGACGCGTTTCGCTCTCAAGAGCTTCCTCAGTGCAAAAAGTTCTAATGGGGGTACATGTGGGAAAGGTAAGTATATTGTCTCTTAAATTGCAGGTTGTGGTTATCATAGAAGGAGAAATAAAAAAATACTCACTGTAAGAGTGCTTAGGCGCTTAGAATCAATACACCATAATAAGCGCTACTTAGATCCACAATAAGGTTTCCCCGCTCTATGGGCAAAAACTGCTCGGGACAGGAAGACAGCGTTTCACGCACTTCCGGTTCACTCAAGAACCAATCAGAGGGCGGCCCAACACCCCGCCCACCCGAGCAGTAATCACGGTGGCGCCCTTTTTCCAAATTTAAAAGGGCGCACCTGACATGGCAGGAGCCTAATAGTGCAAGGCTGATACACACGGCCACGCAACACAAGGACACGATAATCCGCCCACCCTGTGGACACGCGGACTTAAGCGGCCACCCAGAACCAGGAAACCTACCCACATTTCCGGATAACAGCCCCAGCACTACTACAGAGAGGCACCTGCCAGCCCAAACAGCGGAGGAACCCCCATTACAGGTACCCTTATTAATGCCCATTTTAGCCACCAACCAGCAAAATACATGGCCACACACACTGGTCCTGTTCCCTACACAGAGGGAAAGCTGTCCCAAGGAGTACAGAGGGACCACCTAAGGTTAGCAGGTCCGCCTAAGCACTCTTACAGTGAGTATTTTTTTATTTCTCCTTCTATGATAACCACAACCTGCAATTTAAGAGGCAATATACTTACCTTTCCCACATGTACCCCCATTAGAACTTTTTGTACTGAGGAAGCTCTTGAGAGCAAAATGCGTGTGCAACTGAAAACTTGCTACAAACAAGGGGCTAAACCCTACTTGCTACAAACGGAGGCATCAACCCCCAACTACTTACTTGCTACAACTGGAAGTACCTTCCCCAGGAACTTCAAGGAAGGTAGTGCACACAAGTGCCCACCACCTACCCAGCCCTCTGGGCAAAAACATGGACTATTTGCACTTATCCACCCACTTGCCTTACCTCTATGATCACTGTAAATATTAACTTAGTCACCAAATAAGACCGTAAGAAATTATTCTGACTATACCTGAATGTTTTATTATAGATATTAACCCTTTTTTTCCCTTTCTGTATATGACTCATCCACATAGAATAATAAAAAAGGATTAACCTTAAATTTCCTCTGGACCATTACTAGGAAAATAGGCGCATTCTTGGTTCCCTCCTATTAAGGGGGGACCCAAACCCAAACTCACATCTTAAATAACACACATAACAATTTCCTAGAAATATGGCATTTGCCATAGAGAGCATACGCCAATCCAAACCTCCCACGACTAGCCTTAAATTAGTTAATGTGGATTCTTCTGTAAAGACTGATCAGAAGAACCCCTTCCCCATTCCCTTTGCTTTACTCATCTTCCCCACTCTCTCTTCCTCTACCCTTTGTTCAATTTTCTCATGCAATTTTAACTTCGTATTATCTTTGTAAGTATATTTACCAACTTTGTTACTAGTAATTACATGAAGTAGCCCAGTAATAATGAGTGGAAACCACACGAACTCTGTAACAAACTATCACATATGATACTAAAACAAATTAAGATATTAAAAGAAAAGATCTGTACATACATGTTAAAAAGATTGAATAATATTCAGGATTAAAGTGTTTTTAATAAGAAACTAAATGAAAGAGGGGGCACAATCTAAAGCTAGTTTGAGGGTCATTCACTGATTTGGGTTCAGACACTCGGCCTGGCCACAGCGACAGCTTGCACAGTATCTCAGCATTGTCCGTATGGAACATGCAAAGAGAGAGAGTGTTTTGGCTGTCAGATTACTGCTAGGGCAGCTTCTCTGTGGGGAAGGTGCGGCTTATCTTGACACACAGAAGAATGACAAGGCAGGAAGTCTGGCTTCTAAGCATCTTGCATATTTAAATGCATGAGCAGAGTGAGCAGGACTGTTTCATTATGTAAGGTCTCTCCTATTCTCATTATGTAAGGCCACCTGTACGAAAAAATAAAACAGAAAAGACCTGCTGTTACTCCTAGACAGCACACCCTGGGTCCAGTTGCAGGAACATTGTACTGCCTCTTTAAAAAAAGGGCAAGCTAAGGCAGTGCCTGGCATGATGCCACGCAATAGCACACCATGGCTGGAGTAAAGCCACTAGTGCAGAATTTGTATCAATTAGAATGCTGTATCTTTAATTGACCAGAGAAAATGTGCTGAAGTGCTAAGGTAAGTATCTTTTTTCTATTTTGCCCTCAGCATCATTTTTCCCATATCTTTTAATGTCGATTTATGACACGTGAAGAACCTAGCTCTATGAATTGGTATTCTAAATATGTTCTCAGACTCTGTGCAATAAAGCTTTAACACAATAGTCCTATGGGTTAATCATACAGAATCCAATGAACATCTTTTCATTTTACTTTGGGCCAAATTAAATTTGAGCTTCACATCATCTGTTTTATATCAGGCCCAGGAGCTATATAAGAAGCACTGCTGCTGAACCACACGTTGATACACAAGCAATCTTAGCCACTAAAGACAAATTCATCTCTATACATCTCGGTTTAAAAGGATCTTCATTACCATGCAAAAACAGCACAGATTAATTGATATTAATGAAATGAACAAATACAGAACTGCTTATAACTTGGAAAAACACAGAAATAAATGATCCTAATCTGTAGCTTGCAGTGGGACTGGCAGATCTACAGTCTAATATAAAGAAAATAACCCATGTTTCACCAGTAAGGAGAATATATATTTGGATGTATAAATGTTTCCTCAGGAGACAGCTGATGGTAAAGAGGCACAGCATCACGCTGCTGCCACACCCTAAAGAAACAATTGCCATGACCCATTCTGCTCATGTATTATTTATCGTAAATAATCAAGGTCACTTACCTGTGTGTTGATGGCTGAGATGATCTTAGTGTTGGAGATGCATGGATTCCTGGAAAATTATTGCAGCATATTTTTAAAAAAGTAAGGGGTGGAGAGGGGCTGTCAGCAAAACAATCCTATAACGCATCACAGCCGAGCAAAGAACACTGCAGGCTTAGGCTTGCATGTGGAATCATTTCATTCTAAATGTTAGCCATAAAAGTGCTCCAGACAACAGAGGAATAACCTGTTCCAGTACAATAGCTCAGTCTCATGCAGTAAGGATTTTTTTCCAACAGCTGATTTAATAACAAAAAGCCTGTACCTTGCCTCCCGCTACGCCCATAGTCTTAACAGCTCCCGGTACCAGTCTGTTTTATTTTTGCCACAAGAGATTCTAAATATGGATAGTTAATCTTCCCATAAAGAGAACTATTGATAGCAAGATGACCTCATAAGTGTAGAAGCTAGGAAGCTGCTTGAAATTGATAAAAACACTTTAAAGCTGTTTTAAAGCAGAAATCCTGTCAAAATTGAATAAAAGGATCCCTCCTGGTGATGTACTTCTGAGTAACTTTTAGATTATTGCATTTCTGGTCTCAATTGCTATTTATATATTATGCACATGATGCATAGAGGATATAATTAGGGGTATCCCTATATGGTTTTGCCACCTTGCATTCTATTTCAAAAATTTTTTTTTCTAGTTTTTAGTCCGTTTAGTCTTAATTGCACTGGCACTTCAGCTGATTTGCACCAAATATTTCTTTGATTAACCCCTTAACTGCCAGCCACAAAAGTTTACGTGGGTGCCTCCCCTGCAGTAAAATTCTAGCCACGTAAATTTTACGTTCCTGACTCTCCCCCCTGCTAGCGCCCTAAACAAACACTTACCTGACCCCCCGTTCAATCTGACCAAGTCTCCTCTTCACCCAGAGGGCCTCCAATCCCCCCCTTCCACAGGGCTCCTCCGGCTTCAGGAGGGTTCCTGGAATAGAACGCCCCCCCCCCCCCGCTTCAGCAATTCCAACATTTTCTGTAAAAAAAAAAAAAAAAAAAGTGACATTTACTCACCCCTGTGAGCAATCCCTCTGTCGGCTCTTCTCTTCACCCGGGGGGCCTCCGATCCCCCCCCCCCGGGGCTCTTCAGTCTTTAGGAGAAAGCCCAACAGGCCCTCTCCCTCTGCTTTCCCAATGGGCCCATCATCTTTACGACTAGCCCCGCCCCATTGGGGGTGGGATGGATGACGTCACCATCAGGGCGTCATCCTGGCTCCCGGCGGTTCAGCTGTCAGATGTGGCGATCACTGTCCGTCGATCACCGCATCTGTCATCGGATCGGTGTGGGACAGAGAATCTGATGATCGGAGGTGAGTAAAGAAGAAAACATTTTTTTTTTTATTAATAAAGTCATTGTTTCTTATGTGTGGTGTGTTTTTTTTATATTTAATCCTTTGTTGAGCCCCCATTACCTGTCTCTACAAAGCCTAGGGTGGGGGGCAGAAGACCCTGTGGCCATTAGGCTATGTCGGCTTGTAGTCGGCAGGGTGGGGGGCCACCAAAGCTGGTCTCTGCACTCTGGTCTACAAGCCCCCATAGCTGGTCACCGGGCTGGTTTTTAACCCTTAAAATTCCCCAAAAATTGTGTCTTCCCCCGGAAGGGGGGTCCCTATGTCTTTTTTTTTTTTAATTAACCAAGGCTTGCAGCAGAAGCTGGAGACCAGATGCCAAAGTGATCAGCGTGGGACACAGTGGTAAGAGAGTGGTAAAAAATAAATAATAAAAGATTTTTTCTCTGTGTCTTCGTGGGTTTTTTTTTACATTTAACTGTTAAGGGATCTAGGAGACCCCTATACCAGTTCAAAAGGCATAGGGGGTGGGAAGGCTAGCGGGTGACTTGCCATTAACTTGCCCCCCATTACCTGCCTCCCCAAAGCCCCGGCGGGGGAGAGCCTGGGGATATTAGGCTTTGGTGCTTGTAGTCGGCAAGATGGGGGGCCACCAAAGCTGGCCCCTGTGCCCTGTTCTACAAGCCTCCATAGCTGGGCACAAGGTAGGAGGGGCCTTGCACCATTTTTTTTCATATGTAAGGGTTTTTTTTTTTTAGCCCTTTATAGTGTGGATAGTAGTTGTATTTCAGTTTGGGATATCTCCTGGACAGGAACAGGGGGCAACAATACATATGTGATACTGCTGTAATCAGGAGAAATTGTGCTTTCACATGCAATATGGTTTTCTTTAATAAAATTATGTTTTATTTCAAATAAATGATACAATTTTTTTACTCAAAAATATTTTAAACACAGTGGAAAAATTACAAACAAGACACTCCATGTTAAAGCCTAAACCTAAAATTAAAATTACTTGATTTTCCTGGAAATTTCTGCAAATATCACAGTTAAACATAGTGCAAAATGGTGAAAAATGACCTGTCAACAGAGGGTGACACAATCTCAAGTAGACTGGCAGTTAAAAGGGTTAAGAGTACCTGGGTACATCAAGAAAGCTTAATGTGTGTACTTTCAGGAAACATGTGGTTTGTGGTGGGTATTCTAAATGTAAAGGGTTGTTTTGGTTGAAAAAGCGTAATGTTTTACCTTGTCTGTAATCACACCTTGTAAAGCAATACAGAAGATGATGGCGCTATATAAATAAACATTAATAATAGTAATAATAATAATAATAATGTATGCACTTTGTCTGCTGAGCTGAAATTTTCAAGTACAATTACTGTTAGGCGTATGCTGGGTGTTCGGAAACTCTTCCCTTGACAGTACCTATGCATGTTGGGTATTGTTTTGTTCAGGGGACCTTGCTTTTTCAGATTTATCTTTGTTTTTTTCTTGTTTGCATAATGTTTTTAAGGAAAATGTAGCTTTGATTCTGCTTTTTTATTCTTTTTTTTAGGCAAGCCCTTTGCAACCAAAGTAATTACTTCTTAGGATTGCTTTTAGAAAACTGTGCCCACATCAATAAGCCTGGTACACCTACAATGCTTGAGGTGTCTACTTCCAGAGAATATGTAGTTTGTTGGGGGTATTTCATATGTAAGGTTGTTTTTTTCAAAAACTGCAAGGTAAGCACAGCCCATCGCATAGTTGTATTTTATCAGAAAATCTGCTGTTTCAGTTTAGGGAGTCTTCTGGGCAGGAAAGGGTGTCTACCAATACATATGTGGTATCGTTGTAACCAGGAGAAATGGGGCTTTTACGTGCAATAAGATTTCAATTAAAAACTTATATTTTTTATTACAAGTAGAGACGAGCAAACTTTTGAAAATTTCGATTCGACTGATTCGCCAAATTTTCCGACAAAAATCGATTCGACCCAAATTTATTTGCGACGAATCGCTATTAAAAACGGCTATTTCTGAGCCTTCCAGAGCCTCAATAGGGTTGTAAACCAATCTGCCTTGCTGTAACATGCATAGGATGCGTGCTGGGTTAGTGAAATAATACTGTAAATAATTAGGACATGCAGATCAGAGGCATCGCTAATAGAATCGCAGAGCAGCACAATTGCAGAGAGCTGAAGTGCCATCACTATGAGGGGCCCCTATAGTGCCTGAAAAACACACCCTGGAGCTGGCAGCAGCAGGAGCCCAAAAATTAGCTGAATCACACCCTGGAGTTGCAAGCAGCAGCAGCAGCAGCAGGAGCCCAAACATTGCTTTAAAGAGACACTGGATTTGGCTGTAGGAGCCCAAAAATTGGATGAATCACACCCTGGAGTTGCAAGCAGCAGCAGCAGCAGGAGCAGGAGCCTAGACATTGCTTTAAAGAGACACTGGATTTGGCTGCAGGAGCCCAAAAATTGGATGAATCACACCCTGGAGTTGCAAGCAGCAGCAACAGGAGCAGCATCAGCAGGAGCCCAAACATTGCTTTAACCCTTTAAACGCCAGCTACGTAAAATTCACGTAGCTGCCTCTCCTGTCATTAAACGCCAGCTACGTAAATTTGACGTACCTGGCTTTTCACCCCTGCTAACTGGCCAAAAAAAATAAAAAGACACTTACCTGACCCCTCGTTTGATTCGGCCGGGTCTCCCCTTTAAGATGGTGTACTCCGATCGTCCGTGGGACCTCCTCCGGCTGCAGGGGAGGGCCCGGAATAGGGTGCCCCCCCCCCCGTTTTAGCTGCCACTGGCTTTCCTGTAAAAAAAAAAAAATAAATAAAAATGACATTTACCTACCTACATGTGCGCTGGCTCCCGTCGACCCTCCTCTTCACCTGGGGGGCCTCCGATCCCCCCCCAGGGCTTGCCGATCTTCAGGAGAGAGCCCGGGAGGCTCTCTCCTCTCTTCTGCTCGATGGCGGCCGCCATCTTGCCGCTAAGCCCCGCCCCCTTGGGGGCGGGGCTATGACGTCATCCCGGTCGTCTCCCGTCAAGCCCCGCCCCTTTTGGGGGCGGGGCTATGTCGTCATCCCGGTCCCGATCACTGGCTTCAGCTGTTTCAGCTGTCAGATGCCGGTGATCGGCGACCTGGAAGGAGGTGCAGGAGATCCTCTGATCTCCTGCTCCCCCTTCTCTGGATGCCGATCACCGGCATCTGTCATCAGAGCGGCGAGGGACAAGAGCTTGCAATCGGAGGTAAGTACAGTAAAAATTTTTTTTTTTTTTTAATAAAATCATTTTGTGTGTGTGTTTTTTTTTACAGTTAACCCTTTGTGAGCTGGTAAGGGGTCTGTCAGACCCCTGTACCAGCTCACAAGGCTCTGGGTCTGGCAAGTCACCTGCGGGCTAGCGGGTGACTTGCCATTAACCCCCAGCCCCCATTACCTGCCTCCCCAAAGGCCAGGGGGGGGCAGAAGGGCCCGGGCCACTATGGCTATGGGGGCCTGTTCTACAAGCCCCCATAGCTGGCCCGGGTCGGTAACGCTGGGTAGGGGGGACCCTACGTCATTTTTTTTTTTTTTTTTTTTAAGGGTTTTTAACCCTTAAAATTCCAAAAAAAAAGGGGTCCCCCACCCTGGGAGGGGGGACCCTATGTCAATTTTTTTTTTTAATTAACCCCTTATGTCCTGTCACCCAGCTGGTAATAAATGCTTCCAGCATTTTGTGGTGTGGTGTGTTTTTTTTTTTTTTACATTTTAAGTGGACCAACACCCAGGATTTTGACTTTCCTGGGTATTGGTCCTTTCCCCTGGGGCATCCCGATTGGGGATGCCCCGCTGCGTGAAACCCCCCCGATCACCCACAATAACTCACCTTACCCGGGTCCTACGGCGCATGCGCGGCCGCTCGTCCAATCAGCGCGCTCAGAGCGGCTGAGTTATGGACGTCTAAGAGACATCTAAGCTCAGCCGCTCTGAGCGCGCTGGCGTCCGCATCCCCCACTTCCCTCTAACAGGGAGCGTGCCTGCGGCGGCCATTCATAAATAGTCGGCCTGGGCACGCGTCCTGCTAGAGGGATAGCGGGGATACGGCCCGCGCATGCGCCGTAGGACCGGATTCAAGTAAGTGGTAGCAGGTGTTCCGGGGGGTTTCACACAGGGGGGCATCCCGATTTTGGATGCCCCAGGGGGAGGGAATAGAACGGTCCAGGAATCTTATAGATTCCGGGGCCGATCAGCCCTGGGTGTTGGTCCACTTTAACCCATTGTGAACTTGTAAGGAGTCCATGAGACCCCTGTACCAGTTCACAAGGCTCGAGGGCTGTCAAGTGACCTGCGGCTAGCGGGTGACTTGCCATTAACCCCGGCCACCCTATTACCTGCCTCCCTGAAGCCCAGGGGGGGCAGAAGGGCCCGGGCTGATTTAGGCAGTGCTGGCTTGTACTTGGCAGGGCGGGGGCCACCAAAGCTGGCCCCTGCGCCCTGTTCTACAATCCCTGCATAGCTGATCCCTGGGCTACTTATGCTGGATAGGGGGGACCCCATGTCATTTTTATGGGAATTATTAAGGGTTTTTAACCCTTAAAATAAAAAAAATGGGGGTTACCCCCCCCCCCCCCCAGGAAGGGGAACCCCACACCAATTTTTTTTTCTTGATTTAACCCTTTATAGTGTGGAATGTAGTTGTATTTTATTTTTACATGTTATAAAATGTTTTTTCAGTTTGGGGGGGTCTTCTGAACAGTAACAGGGGGCTACCGATACATATGTGGTACCGGTGTAATCGGAAGAAATGGGGCTTTCACATGCAATATGGTTTTCTTTAATAAAACAAATGTTTTATTTGAAATAAAGGAGATAATTTTCTAAAAAAAAATTTTTTATTTTGTTTTGTTTCATTTACTCAAAAATATTAAAAAAAAACAGTAAAAACATTACAAACAAGACATTTCATGTTAAAGCCTAAACTCTGCCGCAAAAAAAACATATATGATTTTCCTGGAAATTCCTGCAAAAATCACAGTTAAGCATAGCGCAAAATGGTGAAAAATGACCTGTCAAGAGAGGGTGACAAAGCCTAAAGTAGGCTGGCAGTTAAAAGGGTTAGTAGTACCTATGCATGTTGGGTATCGTTCTGCTCGGGGGATTTTGCGCTTTCAGATTTAGCTTGTTTTTTTTTGTTTGCATATTGATATTTTAGGAAAACTCATTTTTTATTCTGCTTTATTATACATTTTTTTAAGGAAACCCTGTGCGACCAACGAATTCTTTGAGGGATTACTTCCAGAAAGATGGGCCCACTACAACATGCTGGGTACGCTTAGAAAGCTTATCATGTGTACTTTCAGAAAATATATGGTTTGTGGCGGGTATTCCAAATGTAAAGGGTTGTTTTGGTAGAAAAAGCGCAAGGTGCCACTTTGTCTGCAGAGCTGAAATTTTCAAGCAAAATTACCGTCTCCCCAAGCTTTACTTTGGGGTGTTTGGTAACTCTTCCACTGACAGTAGCTATGCATGTTGGGTATCGTTCTGTTCGGGGGATGTTGCTTTTTTAGATTAACCTGTTTTTTCTTGTTTGCTTATAGTTTTCTTTAGAAAAATGTGGCTTTGATTCTGCTTTTTTATCCTTTTTTAAGGAAGTTCTGTGTAACCAAAGAATACATTGAGGGAGAACTTCCAGAAAACTGTGGCAACATCAACAAGCCTGGTATGCCTAAAAAGCTTGAGGTGTGTACTTCCAGAGAATATATAGTGTGTAGGGGGTATTTCAAATGTAAAGGGTTGTTTTTATTGAAAAACTGCAAGGTGCACATAGTGCTTAGCATAGCTGTATTTGATCTGAAAATCCCCTAAAGCGCTGTTTCAGATTGGGGGAGTCTCCTGGGCAGGAAAAGGTGTCTACCTATACATATGTGGTATCGCTGTAACCGGGAGAAATTGGGATCTCACACGCAATAAGATTTTATTGACAAACTTACATTTTTTATTACAAAAAACACTACAAATTGTAAAAAATAGATTTTTTTTATTTTTTGGCACATATCTCACCCCAAGATATTAAGAATACACTTAAAAAATGACAAACAAGACATTTCATGTTAAAGCCCAGACTCTGCTGAAAAAAACAATATACAATTTTTCTGGGAAATCCCTGGAAATCCCTTCAAAAATCACAGTTGAACATGCATAGTGCAAAATAGTGAAAAATGGTCTGGCAACAAAGCGTAACAAAAACTCCAGGTAGGCTGGCAGTTAAAGGGTTAAAGAGACACTGGATTTGGCTGTAGGAGCCCAAAAATTGGATGAATCACACCCTGGAGTTGCAAGCAGCAGCAGCAGCAGCAGGAGCAGGAGCCCAGACATTGCTTTAAAGAGACACTGGATTTGGCTGCAGGAGCCCAAAAATTGGATGAATCACACCCTGGAGTTGCAAGCAGCAGCAACAGGAGCAGCATCAGCAGGAGCCCAAACATTGCTTTAAAGAGACACTGGAGTTGGCTGCAGGAGCCCAAAAATTGGATGAATCACACCCTGGAGTTGCAAGCAGCAGCAGCAGCAGGAGCAGCAGGAGCCCAAACATTGCTTTAAAGAGACACTGGCGTTGGCTGCAGGAGCCCAAAAATTGGATGAATCACACCCTGGAGTTGCAAGCAGCAGGAGCAGCAGCAGCCCAAACATTGCTTTAAAGAGACACTGGAGTTGGCTGCAGGAGCCCAAAAATTGGATGAATCACACCCTGGAGTTGCAAGCAGCAGGAGCAGCAGCAGCATGAGCAGGAGCTCAAACATTGCTTTAAAGAGACACTGGATTTGGCTGCAGGAGCCCAAAAATTGGATGAATCACACCCTGGAGTTGCAAGCAGCAGCAGCAGCAGGAGCCCAAAAATTCACTGACACACCCTGGAGTTGGCAGCAGCAGCAGCAGGAACCCAGAAATTGGCTGGAAGGCACCCTGAAGTTGGCAGCAGCAGGAGCAGGAGCCCAAACATTGCTTGAAAGACACCCTGGAGTTGGCAGCAGCAGCAGGCGGCCAAAAATTGGCTGAAAGGCACACCCTGAAGTTGGCATCAGCAGGAGGCCAAAAATTGGTCTAAAGACATAAATATGTTTTGCACCATTTGGAAAGTGTAAAACGTGGCACCATGCTGAATCTAGTCGCATGCATCAGCCATTGCTGGGTGGAAATCCTGGCTGATCCATCCCTGATTCATTTTGATAAAGGTGAGTCTCTCCACATTTTTAGTTGACAGACGAGTTCTCCTCGCCGCAACTATGGCCCCCGCCGCACTAAACACCCGCTCAGATGGCACGCTACTTCCTGGGCAGGACATCTTTTCCAGGGCAAACTCTGCTAGTTGCGGCCACAAGCCAAGTTTGGCTGCCCAGAAGTCCAGCGGATCCTCAAGGTGTGTTGGCATGGTCATGTCCAGGTCTTCCTGCTGCTCATGAGTAGCCTCACTATGAGGGTGTACAAAGCTACTCATTAGCGACTGAAGACTGAGTCTGCTGCTGATGGAGCTGCTGCTGCTGCTCCTGCCAACCCCCCCAGCAGCCATGGCAGTGGAAGGTGAGCGCAGAGGTCCCCTCCGAGTCAGACCTGCGAGAGTATGGACCATGGCACAGATAGGCATCGGCCAACTGACTACGCAGGATGCCTTTGTAGTAGTTCAGTTTGTCCTCCCTCTCGGCGGGTTTAAAAAATGCCCCCATTTTGTGCCGGAAGCGAGGGTCCAATAAGGTGGACAGCCAGAAGTCATCCCGCCGACAAATGGAAACAATTCTGGGGTCACTACGCAAGCACGTGAGCAGGCTTCCTGCCATTTACGCAAGTGACTCGGAGGGACTACCTGTTTCCATCTCCACTGCATATTGCCACTGTGTGTCCGGGTCCTCTGTCTCGCCTTCCTCAAAACCCTCTAGCTCCTCTGGCTGCTCCTGCTCCTCCTCTCCTGTCCGCTGACTAGATAAACCAGCCATTTCGTCAAGCCTAAACTGTGCTTCACTGTGCCCCTCCTCCTCCTCCTCCTCTTCCTCCTCCTCCTCCAGTTCAGCTCCAACAGGGTTCATGTGGCCGTAAGATGTAGATGCCATGTCTCCAGTGCCCTGACCAGCCATGGTTTCCAACATGTGCTGTAGTACATGAAGCAGTGGAATCACGTCGTTCATCCCGTAATCCTGCCGACTGACAAATAAAGTGGCTTCCTCAAAGGGCCTGAGCAAACAGCAGGTGTCACGTATGAGCTGCCACTGGTTGACATTGAAGTTACACAGGGGAGTCCCCCTATCCGCTTGGATCATCAGGAAATCCGCAATGGCTTTTCTCTGTTCATATAAATCGGTCCAACATGTGAAGGGTGGAATTCCAACGGGTGGAAACATCGCAAATCAGACTATGTTGGGGGCTACTGTTCTGACGCTGTAGCTCAAGAAGGGTGTGTTTGGCGGTGTATTAGTGGCTGAAGTGCATGCAAAGTTTCCTTGAAGTTGTTAGGATGTCTTGCAGATGGGGGGGAACACTTCAAAAACCGCTTGACAACCAGATTGAAGACGTGAGCCATGCAGGGGGCATGGGTCAGGCTTCCTTGGCGCAGCGCAGACAAAATGTTCTTCCCATTGTCGGTAACCATGATTCCCATTTTAAGTTTTCCTGGAGTAAGCCATGTTTGGATTTCCTGATGAATAAATTTAAGCAGTTCCTCCCCTGTGTGACTCCATTCGCCAAGACAAACCATGTGAAGCACAGCGTGACACCTCCGTGCCCTGCACACATGGTAGACTGGAGGGGCACTGAGACTTGAGCCTACAGTGGAGGGTGAGGAGATGGCGGAGGATGAGGAGGCCGAGTTGCACGGTGTCAAAGGCCCAACGGGCAGGGAGCGTGGAGGCCGAGGCGGCGTGACCTGTCCAAGTTGTTGCTGCTGCTGCAAAAGGACCACATTCACCCAGTGGGCCGTAAACGACATGTACTGTCCCTGACCGTAGTTACAGCTCCAGACGTCGGCGCTGCCATGCACTTTGCTACACACCGACAGGCTCAAGGACTGGCCCACATTCTGTTCAACAAAAGTGTGCAGCGCTGGTACTGCCTTCTTGGCAAAGAAATGATGGCTTGGGACTCTCCACCTCGGCTCGGCACAAGCCATCAGTTCTCTGAAAGGTGCAGAGTCCACCACCTGAAAAGGGAGCGACTGCAGCACCAGCAACTTGGACAGGAGCACATTCAGCTTCTGCGCCGTAGGATGAGTGGGCGCATACTGCTGTCTCTTGGACATGGCTTCGATAATGGATTGCTGGCGGGATGCATGACTTGGAGGAGGAGGAGCAGGAGCGACAGAGGATGGGTATGACGCACAGTTGCCTTCGGCTGAGGTGCTGGAGCCTTGGTTGGCAGAAATTGGGAGCGGCGTGGTGCGGTCACTTGGTGAGGAAGCAGGCTGGACCACCTCTTCGGAGCCTCGGTTCTCCCAGGCCGCTTTATGGTGACGCATCATATTTTGACTCAGGGCCATGGTGCCAACATTTGGGCCCTGGCCACGCTTCATCTTCTGCCTACATATCTTGCCTGTGGCCATGTTACCCTCCTGCGGATGCTTCAGGAAAAACTGGCACACTGCCGAGTAGCTACTTTTCCCACCAACAGGCCTCACTGATTCACTGCTACTGTCGCCATCTCCAGGAACCCCTGCCCCACTACCTCCCGATAAGGTAGCCTGCCTTGTGCCCCCATGCTGACTGCCAACCATGCTGCTAACACCTTGCTGCCTCAGCTGCTGACTCCGGGGCAACCTGCGCCCCTCTTCTCCTGATTTTGACGATGAAGCCCCTTCATCACCCGGCTCCCAAGTGCGATCGGCTTCATCATCATCACCGAGTTGTGACTGTACGTCACTGATGTTCTCGGTTTCCTCAACAGTGTCTGGCACAGGAGCTGGAACGCTCGCAACACCCACGACACTGTCCACATCATTATTTGTCTGCCTAGCTAAAGAAGCCACCTCCATTTCTTGGCTGGGCTGTAGCTGCTGACTGTCCTCTATCTGATTGTCCTCCTCACCAAAAAGTGGAGCTGAACCCAAAGCATAGGATACGTCACTGGGGGAGGGAACGGCGTAGGACAGAGGCAATGGGAGGACAGGGACTGCTCTTGGGGCATGCCAACTCAGGGTTGTGTCAGAGGAACCTACCGACCCTAGACTGGGGGTCTCAGATGTAACTTGTGATGAGGTTGATGAGCGCATTAACCAATCTACCACGGCAGATGCGTTACTGGTGAAGACACGGCCGCTAGAAGATACTGGCAGATCACGTCTCTCACCGTGACTCCTGCTGCCACTCGCTCCTAGTCTGCTGCAACCTGTGCCTGCTGAATCTTGGCCTCTGCCACTCCTCTTTGAACATCCTTGCACTTGTCTGCCTGACATTTTTATGTATTTGAAATGCGCAATAGGTTAGATAAAAAGTGTGTTTACTTTAAAAAGAAGAAGCTAAATAAAGTGAGGAACTGCTTCTCTGCACCAGATACTATGAAAATTGGCAATATGAGATACCCTGCGGCCTAGTGTTTTGGCAGCAGACCAAAAACCAATTCAAAATGCAATAGTTTGATTAAGCTGAGGAAGGATGAACAAGCGTATTTAGTATAACAAATAGGCTGCTAAGTGCAGGTTTGGGATACCCTGTGGCCTAGTGTTTTGGCAGCAGGACAAAAAACAACTCAAAATGCAATAGTTTGCTTAAGCTGCGGAAGGATCAACAAGTGTATTTAGTATAACAGATAGGCTGCTAAGTGCAGGTTTGGGATACCTTGCGGCCTAGTGTTTTGGCAGCAGACCAAAAACCAATTCAAAATGCAATAGTTTGATTCAGCTGAAGAAGGATGAACAAGCATATTTAGTATAACAGATAGGCTGCTAAGTGCAGGTTTGAGATGCCCTGCGGCCTAGTGTATTGGCAGAAGGACAAAAACCAATTCAAAATGCAATAGCTTAATAAAGCTGATGCTGAACAACGCTTATTTAGTATAACAGATAGGGTGCAACGTGGTGGTTTGGGATACCCTGCGGCCTGGTGTATTGACAGCAGGATAAAAACCAATTCAAAATGCAATAGCTTAATAAAGCGGATGCTGAACAACGCTTATTTAGTATAACAGATAGGGTGCCACATGGTGGTTTGGGATACCCTGCGGCCTGGTGTATTGACAGCAGGACAAAAACCAATGCAAAATGCAATAGCTTAATATAGCTGACACTGAACAACGCATATTTAATATAACAGATAGGGTGCAACTTGCAGGTTTGGGATACCCTACGGCCTGGTGTATTTAAAGCAGACCAAAACCAATTCAAAATGCAATAACTTAATAAAGCTGAGGCTGTAGACGCTTATTTAGTATAACAGATAGGGTGCAATGTGGTGGTTTGGGATTTAACACTAATCCAGTTATTTAAATGCTTGTGTGTAACAGATAGGGTTACATAAGGCACTGCATAGATGGTATGCAAAGTGGCAAGGCAGATTATGGTTTACAGCACAAAGAAATCAAATTGAATTGAAAACTGATCAGGCAAATTACCCTGTCACTGTCACTTTTAGGCTGTCCCTGGTTGTTCCGGTTTTCCACTATCTTTCCCTGGCTCTGTCTGCCTTTGTAAATCTCCCTACCTATCTATAAATCTCCCTACCTATCTGTAACTCTCCCTACCTATCTCTGTCTGTCCCTGTCTGCAGCAACCACCACTGTCTCACGAATGCAAGTCTGAAATGCGCTCAAGCAAGATGGCCGCCGCTTTATATAGCATGGTGACGTCACCGGGCTTCCTGGTTGCTGATAGGCTGCATGTGACTGTCCCATCATACCTTGCCCCAGGGTACATGTCTGGACATTTGCGTCCACCATCTTAGAATGCCTGTCATTGAAATGAATGGAGTTTAAAGGAAAACTTCGATCGATCGAATCGCGGCGAAATTCGGATTCGTTCAGAATCGAATTTTCCATAAAATTCGGAACGAATCCGGGTTCGTCCGGATGGATTCGCTCATCCCTAATTACAAGTTGTAAAGAAACTGACTTTTTTAAATTTTATGCACACATTTTACCCAAAAATATTGAGAATACACTTAACAAATGAGAAACAAGATATTTCAAAAATCACAGGTGAAAATGTGTAGCACAAAATAGTAAAAAATGGTCTGGCAGCAGAGAGTGACAAGGATTATAGGTAGGCTGGAAGTAAAATGGTTAATTGTTGTGTTTTTCTATATTTCTCTTCTCTTATTTCTGACCGGATTGCCATGTTATATTGATCATTATACACCAGTAGAGGGTGACCTCATCCTCTTTTAGGATTTTAATTGTCTGTTTATGTGTGTGTTGGATTCCTCTAATAAAATTTCAGTGTATGATTTTACAACAGAGTGGTGCAGTCTGTTCAGGCCAGTGATCTGTCCTGACTATTTTTTTGTGAGTGTTTGGCTGTGATTCTGCACACCTGTTGTGGTTTCTTTTCTGTGGTGGTACAGCTTATCTCTGTTGCTTAGAAAATATATACAATTTGCAGACACATCTAACATATCATACCTGCATATTTTGCATTTGATTCCCTTTGTACAACTACAATAGATATTATATTATTATAAATTTAATGTCAAAGTCAATATTTAAAAAATCAGCAATTGATTAGTCAGTGACTATCTAGTCAAACAGGAAAACTCCACAGGAGAAATTATGCCTCCTGTGAGGTGCATGCCTGTATTTCTCTCATGCCGCTATGCCATGTAAATACAGAAAGCCCCTATCCAGGCACATGCTAATTTCTTCCCACCTTGTCCCCTTGGCAACATTGTAATATGAGCCATTTCAAAGCATCAGAACATCTTTAATGTATATAGCATGTATTTCCGGGGTTCTGCCTCACCTAAATGTCATTAAAGTCTATAGGGGGAGGATACATGATGTGGCTCTAGGTCTCTGGAAAGCAACTAAAGTAGCCAAACGCCCCAAAATTGCATTAAGGGAAGACCCAGCACCAGGGGTGGACTGGGACCAAAAAACGGCCCTGGACTTTTTGGTCAGACTGGCCCTGCTGTACTGTGCTCGGCCCGTTAAAGTGAGTCAACTACACATTATATATATATAATATATATATATATATATATATATCTGAGCGGGATCGGCCCGGGAATCTATAAGATTCCCGGCCATTCCTTTCCTTCTCCCGAGGCTTCCAAAATCGGCATGCCCCACTGTGTGAATCCCCCCCCCCCCAGGTCACCCCGTTCACTTACTTTGTTTCCTGGTCCAACGGCGCATGCATGAGCTGCAACCGCATCCCGTCTAGCAGGGCATGTGCCTGCGCCATGCATTTGTGAATGGCCGGTGGGGGCACGCTCCCTGTTAGAGGGTAGCGGGGGTTGCGGCTGCGGCTCACGCATGCGCAGCTGCACTTAGACGCTGGCAGAATAGTCAAAATCCTGGGTTTTGGCCCACTTCAAAGGGTTTTGGTCCTTTTCTGTGGGACGTCCTGATTTGGGATGCCCCATTTTGTACAACCCCCTCAGATCGTCAGTAAAACTTACCTGGCCGCCGATCCAGTGGCTCATGCATGGGTTCTCCTTGCTAAGGGCTGGATGGAGCCAAGCAGGCTGCCAGCCACATCCCGCCAGCCTCTAGCTGGTGCAGACACATGTTTTAACCACGCATGTGCTGTTTGTTTAGTGGTCAGGTATTTTTACTGGGGATTTGACCTAATGGGGCATCCCAAATCAGGACGTCCCACAGAAAAAGGCCAAAACTCTTTAAAGTAGACCAAAACAGTTTGGGATGCCCCAGGGATAGGGAATCAGGCGACCCTGGTCACCAATCAAGCCAAACTCCAGGAAATTTAGAAATGTACAACCCCCCCCCCCCCCCCATTAAAAAATAAAAAATTAAATAAATGATAAGCAGCTATCAGCTTACCACTACAAAGCAGAGCACAGGCAGGGAAATACAGAACAGGGCCCCAATCTGCCCAGAATCTGGCTCTGGACTGTCCCTCAGTGTAACACCACCGAGGGGGAAACTGCAGTAAGGTTTGACAGTTCCACATAACTGTCAGGTGAAGGCAGAAGCGGCCGGCCGGAACTAATGACACTCACTTGTATTGCAGCCCGGACATCAAAGGCTGCTGCAGAGTGCTCGGAGCCGCCGTAAAGCCTGGCCTCTCCTGCTATCACCCGGCCCTCTGCGGAACTAGGAAGCAGCCAGAGCAGCCCCCAGAAGGTTAAACGGGGAGCCAGAAATGCAGGATAAGCCGCGGCCTACCGGGATTTGTCCCGGTATGCCCTGTGGCCAGCCCGCCCCTGCCCAGCACATTAGCCTCGATTCAGAGACACATTCGTCCGGACTTCCGTAGCGGTCTGTGAAAGTTTTGGTGGGCGTTTGTCATTTTTTTGCTTTTTTTGGTCCATTTTTCATTCGTACGAACGTTCGGGAAAATGCGTATATGCTCTTTCGATAAACGGAAGCAAATCGGAAGTTTTTCGTTCATTCGGGAGGTTTTTTCCACCAAATCTGAAATGTTTAGTCCGTTCAGAAAGTTTACGTTATTGCAATGGGCTGGCGATTAATTCAGAGAGCTGATTGCCGATGGGCCAACACCCCATAAATCCGTTTCATTGCCGAACCACTAACGGCACCATTTAGACGTCGGAACTAGAGCCATGGACGAGTCTACTGCATTTGAGGAGCATGAAGATCTGCAGCTCCTTGGCATTGAGATCGTCCGGAGGTCAGAGACCAGACTGCACCGTCGGCGACGCATGGACATCAGTGGCATGCATGACGTTGAGCTGTTCGAGCTGACCAGGCTTAATCGCGCTGCCCTCCATAAATTGTATAGTGAGCTGCGGCCATGGTTAGCCCGCACCACAAGGAAGGGGCAAGCAATTTCAGGTATCCTTGGCTGACTGCAATTTTTGGCGAACGGCTCGTTCCAGAGGCTGGGTGCCCTCTCCGTGGGGATCTCACAGCCTTGCGCTATCCAAGTATTTGGAAGGCATGGCTACCCTAACTCGGAAATATATTTGTTTCCCTGAGGATATGGTAGCCAGAAACGCGATTAAGCTGGCATTTTATAATATCGCCGACATGCCCAACGTCATGTGTGCAATTGACTGCACACACGTTGCCCTGGTCCCTCCTGCTTGCGACGAGTATATATACAGGCAAGTTTTGTCTTCCATTGTATCTCAATTTTTTGGTGTCCCTCCTTTGGCCAATAACATTATTTGTTCTTCTCCCTCCTTGTTCCAAAACCCTCATTGTGAACAGTCCCTCCTTTTATTAATAGCATCCTTGTGAATAGTCCCTCCTTTTAGTAATAGCATCCTTGTGAATAGTCCCTCCTTTTAGTAATAGCATCCTTGTGACTAGTGCCTCCTTTTATTAATAACATCCTTGTGAATAGTCCCTCCTTTTGTAGAAACCATAATTGAGAATAGTCCCTACTTGTAATTTGCCACTCAACGTTCAGAGTCCCTCGTTTTCATTAGGCACTCTAGGTTCCTAGTCTCTCCTTTTACATATTCCCTCATTGCAATCAGTCCCTCCTTGCTAATGTTCCCTCCTTGCCCAGAGTGTATGTGAAACAATGGGCCTTATTTTTCCATTAAAACAGATAGTAAAGGCTGGAACATACATCTTCTTTTGATGGCTACTTAAATTTAAGGTAGTTGTTTAGTGTTAGTTGTCTGGACTGGATGTTAACGTTTGACTTAGGCTGTTAGAAGTGAGCGTTTGATTATTTTGCTAACCGTTCCTTTTTTGTTATTTATTTTTGCTTTTTACACAGAAACAGAAAAATGGGCCACTCACTGAATGTGCAAGCAGTGGTGGCCCAGGACATGCTCTTTCTGAGCGTCCTGCCAGGCTACCCTGGCTCAGCCCATGATGCCTACATCCTGCGCAGATCAGGATTATTCCGGCGGTTTGAGTCAGGGGAATTTGCGGGTGCATGGCTCCTTGGTAAGTCGAGTCCAATTACATATTTAGATTTTATATGTATGGCTTGGATTTGGGTTGGAGTCACCTTTCCTAAACGATGCCTTGGTCATCACCTTGGGAACATGTGAACCCGACTGGACCCATTACATTATCCAACCAACATTGCCTGCAAAATTGTTTGTCCTGCATTGTTTTAACTCCAAAGTGTAATGAGAGCAAAAGTCTGAAACAGTCTTCCCAACACTTTTCCCTAAAAATCTGTTACTGACTTTAGCAGAGGGTCTGCGCCATCTTTGCTTACATGCATTTCACTTACTGACTAGAGGTGAGTGGGATAAAGTGCATGGGTTGCCTTACACCTGTTTTGGACTAAGGCAAAACAGAAAATGGGTCATGTAAAGTTAACCCATACTACATTGTTCTGCAGCACAGACAGGAAACAATAGCTGCTAACAGTCTGCCTGATTGCCCAGCATCCACAGTATTATTTTCCAACTTTGGTTCCCCATCTATCACATATGTTTATTTCGGGTTGGTGCATCTGCAATATGTATGCTCATGTTTGTGTGACAATGTCACCTACCTGATTAATCTTTTTATTTTAGGGATTTGGCGCTGCAATGTATGAATTAATGGTAATATTTGTTTCCCTTAAATTTACCTAGGAGATTCGGGGTATCCACTCCTCCCGTGGCTGATGACTCCTGTCCTCCGTCCACAGACTCCAGCACAAGAGGCCTATAATCGTGCCCACAGAAAGACCAGGGCAGTGGTGGAGAGGGCCTTTGGACTCCTGAAGACCCGTTTTGGGTGCTTAGACCACACTGGGGGCTCCCTGCAGTATGACCCAAAAAAGGTCATCGATAGAGATGAGCGAACTTTTGAAAAGTTCGATTCGGCCGATTCGCCGAATTTCACAAAGAAATTCGTGTTCGGCCGAATCGAACTTTTACGAAGTTCCCCATCATAAATGCCGGCATGGTGGGAGCGGGCCGGCCGGTTCCGCTGTCAGCGGGCCGGCAAAGCCGGCCCGCTGACAGCGGAGCCGGCCGGCCCGCTCCCACCATGTCGGCATTTAAAAAACAAAAAAAAAAAAAAAAAGCATTTTTGCCGGCATGGTGGGAGCGGGCCGGCCCGCTCCGCTGTCAGCGGAACCGGCCGGCCCGCTCCCACCATGCCGGCATTTCAAAAAAAAGCAAACACTTACCTGCAGGTCCGGAGCGTGGAGGCCGGCGCCGCTCTCAGCTGTCATCTGAGGGCGCGTCATCAGAGGGCGCTCTGATGACGCGCCCTCAGATGACAGCTGAGAGCGGCGCCGGCCTCCACGCTCCGGACCTGCAGGTAAGTGTTTGCTTTTTTTTGAAATGCCGGCATGCTGGGAGCGGGCCGGCCGGTTCCGCTGACAGCGGAGCGGGCCGGCCGGTTCCGCTGACAGCGGAGCGGGCCGGCCCGCTCCCACCATGCCGGCAAAAATGTTTTTTTTTTTGTTTTTTAAATGCCGGCATGGTGGGAGCGGGCCGGCCGGCTTTACCGGCCCGCCGGCCGGCCCGCTGACAGCGGAACCGGCCGGCCCGCTCCCACCATGCCGGCATTTTTTTTTTTTTTAATTTCAGGAAAAATTCGATGGGCACGAACCACAAAATATTCGGGTTCGTGCCGAATCGAATATTTCCTGAAATTCGGAGCGAATTCCGGTTCGTCCGAACCGGTTCGCTCATCTCTAGTCATCGATATTATTATGGCCTGTGCAGCGCTGCATAACTTTGAAATCTTGCAAAGGGTCCCCTGCTATGTGGATTTGCCACCCTCTCCACCCGCCGATGAGCCAGACGACGCATATGTGGGCCAGCACAGTGCGTCTGGCCAAGCTGTTCGTTCCAATTTAATTGCAACCCATTTTGGTTAATTTTAATTTTTCTATTTGTGTTTTTCTTTGGACTTTGTTTGTTGTTTGTTTGTTGACATTGTTATTTTTGGATGTGTAATTTCATTATGACAAAAGCAATAATGAATTTTTTCAAAAAATCAACAACAATGTTTGTGGACTTCTTTTGAAAAATTTGGTATTGTTTGTTTTGGTGGCTACTTGAACTCATTTATAAATCTAAATAACACATAACTTGGTCCAACAAAAATGTTTACTAATTTGTAAAAGGTTCCTTGGATAACAACATAATAGTAGGTGAGTGCCACTCACATACTTCGGGGGCAGACATGGACATGCAATTAATTTCAAAACATGTGCCATAACAGCAAAATGCACACAAGCCCTCTCCTGCTTGCCCACATTTTCCACCGGCACAGGTTGAAAGCAGACATACCTATGCCACATCTACACCTGTAACTCGGTGGCCCACCCAAACCAGAACACCCAGTCCCAATCCAAATACAGTTCAATCACAGCCAGGGTCCAAGGTCTTAGTTTGCCAGGCCAGAATGTCACCCAATCATGCCTCCAAACATGAGGAGCCACCACAAATGTAATTATGCCCAAGGCTGCAGCGCAACAGCTTAAGTGGCCGCTTCAGTGAGGCTTGGCCTCTGGCATTGGCTAGTGGGCTACCTCACGCCTTGAATTAGCTATATGGGGGCAAATCATAAACATACTAGCAATAGCAGATTTGTAGGCCTCACCAGACAAGTCAATCCAGTGGGGATGTCTCTCAAAGATGTAGAACAGATTCATGCCAAACACACATTAATATTGGTGATGCCCATAGAACCCAGGTTGGGGCCCTTGGGGGGGGGGTCCTAACCTGGGCCTGTGTTGCATTCAGAATCTGCAACTGTTCCAAAATGTTTCTTTGGTTACTGTGCATTTCGGCCATGCTGGACCTGATTTCGGAGGTCAAGTTGCCCATGTGGCTGTTAAGGGTCCTAAATTCAGTCAGCATGGCACTCAAGGTATTATTCAGGGAATCTAATTGGCCCCGAATATGTTGTTGATCGAGTTGATTTTGGCGACGAAAAAGCCGCCTCTCATGGTGCCATGCTGCCTCCATCATCTGCACGCCCCTCCCCTGGGAAACTGGGCGATGTTGCTGAGTACGCCGCCCAATTCCCCGGGTTGTGGGGCGTGCAGATGATGTTGCTCTAGGACCCCCAACAGCCACAGGTATGCTCGCCAAATCCTCAACAGCAGATCTGAAACTGGGGACTGGAGGGACAGAAACATTTTGGGACAGTTGCAGATTCTGGCCCAGGGGAAGATCTTCATAATCTGCAAGGAAGCTTCCATCCTCCTCCAGCTCCTGGATTTCCTCCATCAGTGTGTGGCTCTGTTGGGGACATGTGAAAAAAAAAAAGGTTTAGTGTGGGGAATACCTATGTAAATCAGACACTAAAAACATGGCAAGCCACATGCATACGCAACAACGTGTCTAAAAACAAACATGCAACTAATGGCTGTTGTGTGAGTTTCCACATCCCTTATAGGCGATGAAGTTAACACACTAAGGTGCCAAATAGCAGTTACAATAGGATTCTGGTGCGGCACATTGTATCTCTGAAAACATTTAAAACAACATTCAAGCAAACCATCTTAATCCGTTGGGCCCCCAACCCAGCTCTAAGCAAATTGCACAACAGCAAAAGATGTTAGTGTGGCGTGTGCTTGTCAATTAATACATAGCACGCATTCATTTTCTAAACTCCAAAGTTTCATACTCAGAGTTTCAGAAATGTTATTAAACGTCATGTATGTGGGTGACAATTTGCACATTACCAGTTGACACACATGACACACCCTGGTCAAAGTGAGCACTCCACTACAAGGCCACACCCTTGAGCCATGTGTTTAGCTAGGCCTTGCTGCCACACCCTTGAGCCATGTGTTTAGCTAGGCCTTGCTGCCACACCCTTGAGCCATGTGTTTAGCTAGGCCTTGCTGCCACACCCTTGAGCCATGTGTTTAGCTAGGCCTTGCTGCCACACCCTTGAGCCATGTGTTTAGCTAGGCCTTGCTGCCACACCCTAGAGCCATGTGTTAACTATGCCTTGCTGCCTATTTATAAGTTAAGACACATTTTTCGGGTCATTCCCACATTACTAACCTGCTGGAATTTGCGGGTTGTCCGTGTCCCTCTAAGGCCACAGGATGTAGCAAGCCCAGCACCATCTCCTCAGCCTGTGTAAATTTCAATTTCGTGGGGAATCCTCCGCCAGTTTGTAAGCTGAAAAACATAGAAAGCATAATTAAGCGCACTGATGGATAGACAAGAATAATAAAAACCCACCATTAAGCTATGTACCTGTACTGCCGCCTTTTATTCTGTTTCTTCCGTACGGCATATTTCAGGTCCGATATCTTCCGCTGAATCTGTTCCACATCTTTGAGTTCCTTAACCGCTGCATTGACTTGCCTGGTGGGTTCTGCCAAAATCTCTGATTTGCGCTGTTTGCTAGTTGTTTTTGATTTGCTCCCATATAGGTCATCATAATATAAAGTGAGCCCACTAGCCAATGCCAGAGTTTGGGACTCACCAAAACGGCCACTCAAGTGTCCTCGGCGCAATGTGCGCCCTGTTTGGGGTGGTTGTGGCTCCTCAGTGTTTGGGGGCAAATGGGGTGACATTCTGGCCTGGGGGTATGGAGGAGACCTCAAGGACTGGAGGCTGGCTGTGGATCTTACTGGACTGGGAAAGGGACTGGGTGTTCGGGGCTGGGTGGCCACTGAAGTTGCAGGTGTAGATGTGGCATAGGGGGAATGCATGACAACCTGTGCTGGAGGAGAATGTGGGCGAGGAAGAGAGGGTCTGGGTGAGCTTGAGCTGCTGCTTGGGGCCCTGTGGCTCTGTGGGGCCTTGGAAGTCATTGGCTGGGGTGAGCCATAGCTGGTGGGTCGACCACTCTTGGCCTTGGATTTGGAGCCACGTGCGGGTGGAGAGGGGGACCTCGGCCTTTGCTGCCTTTTCTGGCTTCTGGGCCTGCTGCGGGTTCTGGCCCTGCTGCGGCTTCGGGCCCTGCTGCGGCTTCTGGGCCTGTGTTTTTTCCCTTTGGCTATTGCCTTGGTGCCACGTGGGGGGGATGTGGGGCAGGGTGGGGGGGGCTTCGTCCCCTCTTACCCATTTGGTGGGCCTGAGCTGGTGCAGCCTTGGTTGCCTTGCTCTTTTGTTGGGCTGCTGCCACCTCCTTTTTGGCCGCAGCCTTGGTGATAGCCCTTAGCCTCGCTTTTGGCTCTTGCGACCTGGTTTTCGGGCCCTCGGCCTGCTCAGCCCGCTTGGTCTGCTTCTTCTGCGCGCTTTGCTTTTTTGGTGCCATTTTTGGTGGACTCTCAAAGAGAATGAGCTGTGTGTGCAGGGACCTTTAAATAAGGGATCCGCCGTGTGACGCCTACGGAACCCGGAAACCGCTGGGGCATTACTTATCTGCTGCTGAGAAGAAGAAAGATGGCACCCACTATCTTCACCTGCCAACAAGAAGAGATCATCATGCTCGTAAGTGTATTTGTAGGCCTTTCAAGTGACATCTAAATGCTGCTCGACATGTTAAGGATGCGCACGAAGTAAGAGATCTGATCCAAATTGGGCTAAAATACATGCACACCCAAATGCACGCCACACACGTGCAAAACAACAGTGCGGGCAGATTTGAAAGTTTACTTAGCCTAGAAGTGTGTGTGGGTATGTTTTAATGTGATTGACCTTAAAAATATATAGTTTGCAATTTATAGGCATGTTTAATTAATTGCTATGTTTGATTTGTGTTTTGTAAACCATGCTGGAGCGCAGGTACGACTACATGCCCAACTCGTTTGAAAAACGCAACGTCGCCCTGGAGATCATCGCCGAGATCCAACACCAGACCGACACCACCTTCACCCACACACAGATCATGCGGCATTGATCGGACCTGAAAAGACTGCACATGCCCCGGGTGGGGAGGTTTTTCGGGATCCATTTCCCAAGTAAGTACATAGCGATCGCATGCAAGATGTAACTACGACAGAAGTTAGGCCTTTTATTTATAATGCCTTTTCTTTGGTAGTGTTGGAAGTGGATTACCGTAGTCGCCGCACCCGGAGGCGCACAGACCGACCAGTGCTGCACGATTCTGCAGCTGTGAGTGAAGGTGGGGGATCTCCAGGGCGACGGGCCTACCCCTCCTCTGTGGGGTCCTCAGACCAGCCCCTGGACCTTACAACAGAGGAGGGGCGGCACAGCGTGGGCAGGCAGTCGTACCCTGCCACGCATGCGGGAGCCTCTGGTATGTCACTCTTCATGTCTACGCACACACATATACATGCTAGCTCCTGATATCACCAAACTGAATCCTTGATTCTGTATTTTTAGATGCTTCGGGTGCGGGTGACGTAATGGGTGAGGAGGCAGCAGATAGGAGCCCACAAGACCCTGGAGAAGGTGAGTGATGTGACCCAGACTTACCTAAAAACATTTGAGGACTGCTGAATCAGACATCCAAACTAACCATATTGCCCATGTTTCTACAGGCAATTCTTCACAGCAGAGCCAGGAACCAGGACCTCATCGTGTTGTCCCCAACGAGCCATCTCTCGGCCACCAACCAAGTAAGTAGTCATGCCATTATTGCCATTTATGTCGAACTTCACATGAACACACAAATACATAATGCCCTGTTCAATGCCAATATAAGAGTGACCTGTGGCCACTTCATTACCTTAATTACTTGCCCAACTGACCTGTGGCCACTTCATTAGCTTAATTAATTGCCCAACTGACCTGGGGCCACTTCATTAGCTTAATTACTTGCAAGAATGACATATGTGGCTTATAGTTAATTTGTTTACTAAAATACATTAAATCCACAGGTGAGAAACATGTATTGTTCTCCCAATAATATTTTTTTCTAAATTTGTTCCAGGGACCACACGACAACGACTTGCTGACATGAATCGGAGGGTCCTTGAGTTGGTGGACGATCTGCAGGCGAAGTGGGACACGTTGGGGACAACAGAAGAGGAAGAGTAGTGTCCTGGTTCCTGGCCCTGTATATTTGTAAATAGTTTTAAATGGATCTTATTGTATATAGTTTTTTTAAAAAAAAACTTTGATATAGTTTTTAAAAAATTCGGCATAATTTAATCCAAAATATAATTTTATATATGCCACCCCAAAATGGCACTAGATTAATAAAACAAAAAAAAAACAAAAATGGTGTTCCATTTATTTGCACAAAGACATTTACACAAAACAAATGGACAATTACATAGACATTTACACAAAACAAAGGGACAATTACATATTTGTACATCAAGATTGTGATGTCCGTGAAGTGATTTGGGTAAGTTTTAGGGACCCAAAATGGAAGAAGAACCTAACCGCTAAGTGGTTAGGGTGAGCTTTAAGGGCTCAAAATGTAAGAAGAACCTAACCGCTAAGTGATTTGGGTAAGTTTTAGGGACCCAAAATGGAAGAAGAACCTAACCACTAAGTGGTTAGGGTGAGCTTGAAGGGCTCAAAATGGAAGAAGAACCTAACCGCTAAGTGATTTGGGTAAGTTTTAGGGACCCAAAATGGAAGAAGAACCTAACCGCTAAGTGGTTAGGGTGAGCTTTAAGGGCTCAAAATGGAAGAAGAACCTAACCGCTAAGTGATTTGGGTAAGTTTTAGGGACCCAAAATGGAAGAAGAACCTAACCACTAAGTGGTTAGGGTGAGCTTGAAGGGCTCAAAATGGAAGAAGAACCTAACCGCTAAGTGATTTGGGTAAGTTTTAGGGACCCAAAATGGAAGAAGAACCTAACCGCTAAGTGGTTAGGGTGAGCTTTAAGGGCTCAAAATGGAAGAAGAACCTAACCGCTAAGTGATTTGGGTAAGTTTTAGGGACCGAAAATGGAAGAAGAACCTAACCGCTAAGTGATTTGGGTAAGTTTTAGGGACCCAAAATTGAAGAAGAACCTAACCGCTAAGTGGTTAGGGTGAGCTTTAAGGGCTCAAAAGGGAAGAGGCAGGATAGCGGTAAGTGATTAGGGTGAGCTTTAAGGGCTCAAAAGGGAAGCTGCAGGATAGCGCTAAGTGGTTAGGGTGAGCTTTAAGGGCTTAAAAGCGAAGAGGCAGGATAGCGCTACGTGGTTAGGGTGAGCTTTAAGGGCTCAAAAGGGAAGCTGCAGGATAGCGCTAAGTGGTTAGGGTGATCTTTAAGGGCTCAAAAGGGAAGCTGCAGGATAGCGCTAAGTGGTTAGGGTGAGCTTTAAGGGCTCAAAAGGGAAGAGGCAGGATAGCGCTACGTGGTTAGGGTGAGCTTTAAGGGATCAAAAGAGAAGAGGCAGAATAGCGCTACATGGTTAGGGTGAGCTTTAAGGGCTCAAAAGGGAAGAGGCAGGATAGCGCTATGTGGTTAGGGTGAGCTTTAAGGGCTCAAAAGGGAAGAGGCAGGATAGTGCTAAGTGGTTAGGGTGAGCTTTAAGGGCTCAAAAGGGAAGCTGCAATATAGCGCTAAGTGGTTAGGGTGAGCTTTAAGGGCTCAAAAGGGAAGCTGCAGGATAGCGCTAAGTGGTTAGGGTGAGCTTTAAGGGCTCAAAAGGGAAGCTGCAGGATAGCGCTAAGTGGTTAGGGTGAACTTTAAAGGCTCAAAAGGGAAGCTGCAGGATAGCGCTAAGTGGTTAGGGTGAGCTTTAAGGGCTCAAAAGGGAAGCTGCAGGATAGCGCTACGTGGTTAGGGTGAGCTTTAAGGGCTCAAAAGGGAAGAGGCAGGATAGCGCTACGTGGTTAGGGTGAGCTTTAAGGGCTCAAAAGGGAAGCTGCAGGATAGCGCTACGTGGTTAGGGTGAGCTTTAAGGGATCAAAAGGGAAGAGGCAGGATAGCGCTAAGTGGTTTAGCTAAACACGTACGTTCTACGTAGTAGAAGTGATGGGAGTGAAATTATGTAGGCAAGCACTTTAATGAGGTAAGTTTGTAGTGCGCAGGCGCAAGATCGTCAGGATTCCATCTGGACGATTATTTTTGGAAAAAGTGAAACAGAATGTATCGGGAAACGTAAAGGATTCGTGTGAGGATACGATGTGAAAAGGGCAAAAACTAAAGCCTACGTTGTGACCTGAGAAAATGAATCTGAAAAGTCTCGATGGAAAATGACAGCCTCGTACTCGTACTCTGGCATACGAGCGGACGGAAACTTTACAGAAGGTTTACAATGCATGCTTGGAATCGCTCGCACATTCATACGAGAGCGGGAACTTTTGAAAATGATACGACAACGGCACTAAAACGGAAGTTTTTTTGTGTCTCTCTGAATTGAGTCTATTGTTCTAATTGACAATCCCTTTAACTCCTTGTAAAGCTAGAGGTTTCCTTTAATGTAATAATGTAATCTATGGCTAAAGAATATAAAAATATAGCAGAAAAACACGTTTTTCTGACAAATACCGCGCTATTTAACACATAAAATAGATACTAAGCTCAACGTGTAAGACTCAAGTCCATCAAAAGTCCAGAAATCCAACAGTAATAGAAGAAGACACAGAGCTAGGTTTGTTGCAAAATGGTGAAGTAATCCAGAAGCACATGCGCAATGACACACCTATCGTGCCCGCCAACAGTATCACAAAGATCTTACCAGATCATAAAGATGGTAATTGCATTCAAATAAATAGTTCCATCTGCTTCAAGGAGCACTGTTACAGCCTTCCTTTAAAATACAGTGATATCCCTTTAAGAAGAACTCCGTTCTTAAGAACAGGGGCGGACTGGGACCAAAAAACGGCCCTGGACTTTTCGGTCAGACTGGCCCTGCTGTACTGTGTCTGGCCCAGTAAAGTGAGTTAATGCCACATTAATATATATATATATTGATTCATAGTTACCTCACCTTTGCCATAAGTGCTACCAGCCTGCTCCCCAACCAGGCAGTGCCTTATCAGTGTAAGCAATACCCACAGACCTTAAAAAAGAAAAATCGGCCATTTTGGCCAGCCCTGGAGACTAAAAGGCTTGAGAGCTAGCCAATTATCTCTCCCTGGAGCATCCTGATTTGGGATGGCTCACTCACTGTGAAATCCCAATGAATGCTGAACAAACTCACCTAGCTGTCAATCTAATGTTGCATGTGCGGACGCTATACCATCCCCACTATACCTTTAGCTAGGTGTGCACACCCACATTAAGCATTTGTGAATGGCTGCCGCAGGTTCATACCCAGGCTAAAGGGCTCCAATCAGCTTGCTTGAAGCTCTCATGTCTGCAATTTTCTTAGCAATCAATAAAGATACATGTATTAAATCATCCCAATTGGGATGCCCCACCAGAGAGGTACCACACCTCTTTAAATATATTACACATAGGGCCAGTCCAGTCGCTAGGTAACCCCCTTGCCCCGCCAACTTCCCCTGGAGCTGAGGCAGGATAGAGGGGTTACAAAGAAAAAAATACTTACCTCACCTGCAGAGTCCAACACTGTTCTAGCGGGTCTGTGAGGTTGCTGCACAGGAAGACACAAAGCGGAATCCCACGCATTTAGTGTGCTCCTGCCTGCCCATTCACTTGAATGGGCGGGCAGGAGCGCACACTGAGCCAGGGGGGTCCTGCTCTGTGTTTTCTTCCAAGATTGTGGTGCCCAGGACAGGAAGCAGCAGGAGAATGGCGCTGGTAAGGTTTTTTTTCTTTTTAACCCCCATCCAGGAGAGGGTGGCAGGGTGGGGGGGTGGTTACCTAGACTTTAAGTAGCATGCCATCAAATGGGCCATCCCCCATGACCACCGTCAGAAAATTGCGGGGCTGCTTTAAGGTAAGGATTTGTGGGCAATGTGGGTGTCAATGCACTGGCATGTACCAGCAATCCGGGTGCCCCTGAGCTTGTCACAATGCAGTCTAGGCACTCCCCACACTCATTAGCAAGGAAAGGAGTGTGGGCCCGCTTTAAAGTAGACCAAGACCCACTGCCATCAAATTTATAAGATTCCTGGGCTGATTGATTCCCTCCCCCTGGGGCATCTAAAATCAGGATGCCCCGCTGTGTGAAATCCCCAAGGTCGCCACATACACTTACCTTGTTTCCCGGTCCAACAACGCATGCTTGAGCCACGGCTACATCCTCGCTATCCCTCTGGCAGGGCGCGTGCCCACGCCAGGCATTTGCGAATGGCCGGTGTGGGCATGCTCCCTGTTAGAGGGTAGCTGGGGATGCGGCCGCGGCTAACGCATGCGCCGCTGCTCTTAGAGGCTGGCTTAGATTACATCAGTGGCTCTGAGTGCGCTCATTGGACGAGCGGCCGCGCATGCGCTGGGAAGAGGTGAGTTGGCTTTAGCGATCTGGGGGGTTTCACGCAGCGGGGCATCCCCAGTTGGGGTGCCCGGGGTATAAGGACCAAAACCCAGGATAGTCAAATTCCTGGGTTTTGGTCCACTTCAAAGGGTTTTGGTCCTTTTCTGTGGGGCGTCCTGATTTGGGGATGCCCCATTTGTGCAACCCCCCCAGATCGCCAGTTAAACTTACCAAACCGCTGATCCAGTGGCTAATGCATGTGTTCTCCTCGCTAAGGGCTGGATGGAGCCGAGCAGGCTGCCAGCCAAATCCCGCAAGCCTCTAGCTGGTGCAGACACATGTTTGAACCACACATGTGCTGTTTGATTAGTGGTCAGGTATTTTTTACTGGGGAGTTGAGGGGGTTGCACATAATGGGGTATCCCAAATCAGGATCCCCCACAGAAAAGGACCAAAGTTTGGGATGCCCTAGGGATAGGGAATCAGGTGACCCTGGTCACCAATCAAGTCAAACTTCAGGCAAATTACAAAGCAATTTACGACCCCCTCCCCCCCAAAAAAAAAAAATAAAAATAAATAAATGATAAGCAGCTAGCAGCTTACCACTCCAAAGCAGAGCACAGGGAGGGAAATCCAGAACAGCGCGCCAATCTGCCCAGAATCTGGGGTCTGAGCTGGCCCTGAGTGTAACAGAGCCGAGGGGGAAACTGCAGCGAGGTTTGACAGTTCCCCCTCGCTGTCAGATGAAGGCAGAAGCAGCCAGCCGGAACTAATGAGTCATAGCTTGAATTGCAGCCCGGACATCAAAGGCTGCTGCGCTCAGAGCAGAGGAAACGCCTGGCCTCTCCTCCTATCATGCGGCCGCTGCGGAGCTAGGAAGCCGACCAGAGCAGCCCCCGGAAGGTAAGCTGGGAGCCAGAAATGCGGGACAAGCCGCGGCCTACCGGGATTTTCCCGGTATGCCCTGCGGCCAGCCCGCCCCTGCTTAAGAAGACTCCATATAAGCCAAAAGCAATAACTCCAGACAATTGCATGCAAAGGGAAAAAATCTAGTGCAACATTGCTGAGTTTTGCAACATTGCAAAAGCACACCAATTTTAATGTAAATCCAAACACTCACAAACAAAGATAGATTAAAAGCACATCAACAATAGGACAGTCGTGAACAGCTCTCACCGCTCCCGAGTGGTAAAAAAGAAGGACTTGCAAGTAAGATAGAGCGCTTCTAGAAGAGAAGCCCAAGCCTCCGACGCGTTTCGTCGCTCTTCTGCGAATTTGACTAGGATGCTCGGCGCCGCGCAACCTCCCATATTTATACCGGCATGACACGGAAGCGGGGACAGGCGTGCTCCGCCCATCCGCTGATGCAAACAGCATCAGCGGCTACGTGAGCAAAGGCGGGGACAGGGAAAAAAGCCACATTCCCGCCCCAACTACAGGGCACCATCCGTCACTCTATTAAAACTCTATTATGAGGACAAATAGCCGCGGCTCACAAAATAAAACAATTAATAAAAGATGTTCCAAACAAGGATGGGGAAATCTTCATAATAGCAGCATAATCATTGTAAAATATAGGGCAGGAATATAGTGCAAATCTGCTATAACCACGAGGCCGCTGCTGTTATTTACTCTTAAAGAGACAGAGTCAAGCCACCAATTGATTAAGAAATTATAGCAGCAATCTACATATTAGCAGCATATTTTCAAATACCAAGTGGGAACTAGCAGCAAAATTATCGCAGACAGACCCCAAATGCGGGGTTAGCCGTATAAATTTAAAAAACACAGCGACAATCAATTAAAAAAATTAGCAGCAATAGTTGATAAAAATTAATTAAAAAGAGCGACATAATAAAAGAGAATCATTAATTGCACCAAGAAAAAGGTCTTACATTTAAAAAGGGGGGGAACTGTCCCTAAAGCGGACCTAAACAGATGCAGAGGGGTAATGTGGTTCAACCAGATCAATCTAAAAATGCCGGTGAAAGCTGTTCACAGACATCCCATACATTAATAAAACTCTAAGTTGATAACACCTGCAGCCTAAAAATTACAAACATTGATTGACAATTAAAATCTTTCAAAACATATATTCATGACATATCAATAAAACAGTTTAAATCAAATTCAACGTTCAAGCCTGAAGGAAAAAACGTTTTCATATTAAAAAACCAACGGCTCTCACATTGACTCAGTTCTCGTATTAAATGAGAGCCCCTCCAATTACCCTCAATGCGTTCCAATCCAATGAAAGATAAACAACTAGGGTCAGAGGCATGTACAGCTTTAAAATGAGCCGAAAAGCTGTGTGCATCATATCCACGTTGTATATTGTAGATATGCTCCCGTATACGTGTTTTTAGTTCACGGGAGGTCCTCCCAACATAAAGTAGGTTGCAGGGACACCATATCAAGTAGACTACATGTTTAGAATTACACAAAATGAACTTAGAAATCTTATGCCTTTTTCCCGTATGGGTATCGGTATAGAATTTTGTGGATCTGGCCATTGGTAAAGAGATCTTGCAACCCCTACACATACCACATCTATAGAAACCCTCCAGTTGGTTAGAGAGCAGGTTAACTGGTTTTGGGGGGTCTATACGGCTATGCACCAGACGATCCCTTAGTGTCGGTGCACATCTATAAATGCAAATGGGTTGATCAGGTAGAGCGCCCCAACAGCGAATCCTCTTTAAGGATATGCCAATGACGATCGAGAATCTTTTTTACCTGGCGGTGCTGTAGACTATAGACTGTAATAAACAAGAACTGGGACCTATCATTTCTGGTGAGCCCAGAACCCCTAGAGTTTGAACCATTCAAAATGGATTGACCATCCAAATTTCTGACATGCTGTGCCTGATCAGAGATTTCTCTAGCTGCAAACCCTTTATCAATAAAGCGTTGGGTAAGAATATTTGCCTGTTGATCATAATCCCCCAAATGGGTACAGTTCCTCTGCAAACGCAAAAATTGTCCACGCGGGATGGCTCGCAGCCAGTTTGGATGGTGGCAGCTTTGGGCAGGAACGTAACCATTTCTGTCCGTTGGTTTGAAATAAGTGCGAGTAACTAAAGTAGAACCCTCAATCACAATGGTCAAATCCAGAAAGTTGAACTTAACCGGGTCACCTATTACTGTCAATAAATTGTGATTCCCAATATCCGACGTAAAGATTCGCCATGCTAGGAGCAAATTTTGCTCCCATGGCAACACCCTTATTTTGCAGGTAGAATTTTCCCCCAAACCAAAAATAATTATGGTTCAGGGCGAACGTAAGACAGTCCAATATAAAGTCCACCTGCGGGAGACTGGAATCTAAACTGAGAAAGTGCCGTACTGCCAGCAGTCCTTTGTCGTGTGGGATGACTGTATAAAGGGACGTGACGTCCGCAATGGCCAGGAGGGCGTCAGGGCCCAGCTGTTGCAGGCCACAAAGATTAATAACTTGACCCGAGTCTCGAAGATAAGCGGGAAGTGACACGACCAAGGGTTGCCAAAACATGTCAACGTATTCACCTAGTCTGCAGGTAATAGAATTTACACCACTGACAATTGGGGGGGGGGGGGGGGTGATAAGATTCTTATGCAGTTTAGGTAAATAATAAATTGTCGGCACCTTCGGGGCCTTAATGTTCAAATATTTGAACTCTGTCATTCAAAACCCTCAGGTCCCTGCCCTTAGTCAAAAGGTCAGATAAGGCTTTCTGATAATCAATAGTAGGGTCTTTCTTCAAGACTGCATAAGTTTCAGTGTCTGACAATAAGCGGTTCATCTCTTCTATGTAGTCCGTTTTATTTAAAACTACTAGCCCACCACCCTTATCGGCGGGTTTGAGAACCACCTCATGTTTCTTCTTCAAAGATGTAATAGTTTTTATTGCATTTTGCATTTTTTTGCATCCAGAACTGTTCTGGTTGCCTTTTTGGATGAATAGCCCTCAGATCTCTATTGACAACGGCTTTAAAAGCTTCTAGTTGAGAAAGAACTCAGAAAGAACTTTTTAATAGACAGTTTTCTCATACATTTTTGAAAGTCAATATATGTGGAAAAAGGGTCAATATTTCTAGGGGGGCAAATTTGAGCCCTCAATCCAGAAGCCTTAACTCCTCATCCATTAACTGAGCAGAGCTGAGGTTAAAAATTCCCTGACCTACAACTGTCTTTGCCGCCTTGTGCTTGGCCCCTCCCCTTCTTCCTCGTCGTCCCATCCTTTTCGCTTCAAGGGAAATCGTTTCCCGACTTCCACAGGTTTCCCTCTGTCCCTTATGGGGATAATTCCCTGGACATTGGTGGCTTTCTCCCTGCCCTTTGAAAAGGGGAATGTGGTAGTACAGCATCCCTGTTAAACACAGTAGGACTTCTACTATCCCAAATAGAGATGAGCGAACTTTTGATCTTCGACTGATTCGTCAAATTTTCCGACAAAAATCGCTTCAACCCGAATTTATTTGCGACGAATCGCTATTAAAAACGGATATTTCTGAGCCTCCTAGAGCCTCAATAGGGTTGTAAACCATTCTGCCTTGCTGTAACACGCATAGGACGCGTGCTGGGTTATTGAAAAAATACTGTAAATAATAGGGATGAGCGAATCGATCCGGACGAACCCGGATTCGATCCGAATTTCAGGAAAAATTCGATTCGGATCGAATCCGAATTTCCCCGCGATTCGATCACTCGAAGTTTTCCTTTAACATCCATTCATTTACATTTACAGGCATTCTAAGATGGCGGACGGGACATGTCTGGACATCTATCCCGCGCCAGTGCAAGCTGGGGCAGTCACATGCAGCCTATCAGCAGCCAGCAAGCCCGGTGACGTCACACAGCGGTATTTAACGGCGGCCATCTTGCTTTTCCTCATTTCTCTATTGCATTCGTGACAGACAGAACGCTGTGTAGCTGAGGCAGTTAGACAGACAGGCAGGGACAGACAGGGACAGGCTGGAGACAGGCAGGAGACAGACAGGAGACAGACAGGAGACAGACAGAAAGCCAGGGAAAGGTAGGAAAAACGGAGCTGGCTGACAGGGAGATTTTTTTTTTTTCATCCAGCCTTTGTTAGCGTTTTCAGGCTGCTTATAGTAACTAACTGTGCATATATACTGAACTGATCTTAAGTCTGCTGTGAGGCATCCCATTCTGTGACTAAAGCAGCCTCTGTTTAAGACCATATAAGCATTTGCTCTTATCATATTTGAAATTAGCCTGATAAAGACACTTTTGCTGGGCAAAGCACTACTGGACCCTGCCAGGTCCATTCCTGCCCAGGGCATCCCATTCTGTGACTACAGCAGCCTCTGTTTAAGACCATATAAGCATTTGCTCTTATCATATTTGAAATTAGGCCTGATAAAGACACTTTTGCTGGGCAAAGCACTACTGTACCCTGCCAGGTCCATTCCTGCCCAGGGCATCCCATTCTGTGACTAAAGCAGCCTCTGTTTAAGACCATATAAGCATTTGCTCTTATCATATTTGAAATTAGGCCTGATAAAGACACTTTTGCTGGGCAAAGCACTACTGGACCCTGCCAGGTCCATTCCTGCCCAGGGCATCCCATTCTGTGACTAAAGCAGCCTCTGTTTAAGACCATATAAGCATTTGCTCTTATCATATTTGAAATTAGGCCTGATAAAGACACTTTTGCTGGGCAAAGCACTACTGTACCCTGCCAGGTCCATTCCTGCCCAGGGCATCCCATTCTGTGACTAAAGCAGCCTCTGTTTAAGACCATATAAGCATTTGCTCTTATCATATTTGAAATTAGGCCTGATAAAGACACTTTTGCTGGGCAAAGCACTACTGTACCCTGCCAGGTCCATTCCTGCCCAGGGCATCCCATTCTGTGACTAAAGCAGCCTCTGTTTAAGACCATATAAGCATTTGCTCTTATCATATTTGAAATTAGGCCTGATAAAGACACTTTTGCTGGGCAAAGCACTACTGTACCCTGCCAGGTCCATTCCTGCCCAGGGCATCCCATTCTGTGACTACAGCAGCCTCTGTTTAAGACCATATAAGCATTTGCTCTTATCATATTTGAAATTAGCCTGATAAAGACACTTTTGCTGGGCATAGTACTACTGGATCTTTTTTGGGGGCATCCCATTCTGTGACTAAAGCAGCCTCTGTTTAAGACCATATAAGCATTTGCTCTTATCATATTTGAAATTAGGCCTGATAAAGACACTTTTGCTGGGCATAGTACTACTGGATCTTTTTTGGGGGCATCCCATTCTGTGACAACACCAGCCTCTGTTTAAGACCATATAAGCATTTGCTCTTATCATATTTGAAATTAGCCTGATAAAGACACTTTTGCTGGGCAAAGCACTACTGGACCCTGCCAGGTCCATTCCTGCCCAGGGCATCCCATTCTGTGACTTCAGCAGCCTCTGTTTAAGACCATATAAGCATTTGCTCTTATCATATTTGAAATTAGGCCTGATAAAGACACTTTTGCTGGGCAAAGCACTACTGGACCCTGCCAGGTCCATTCCTGCCCAGGGCATCCCATTCTGTGACTTCAGCAGCCTCTGTTTAAGACCATATAAGCATTTGCTCTTATCATATTTGAAATTAGCCTGATAAAGACACTTTTGCTGGGCAAAGCACTACTGGACCCTGCCAGGTCCATTCCTGCCCAGGGCATCCCATTCTGTGACTAAAGCAGCCTCTGTTTAAGACCATATAAGCATTTGCTCTTATCATATTTGAAATTAGCCTGATAAAGACACTTTTGCTGGGCATAGTACTACTGGATCTTTTTTGGGGGCATCCCATTCTGTGACTAAAGCAGCCTCTGTTTAAGACCATATAAGCATTTGCTCTTATCATATTTGAAATTAGCCTGATAAAGACACTTTTGCTGGGCAAAGCACTACTGGACCCTGCCAGGTCGATTCCTGTTGGGGCATCCCATTCTGTGACTACAGCAGCCTCTGTTTAAGACCATATAAGCATTTGCTCTTATCATATTTGAAATTAGGCCTGATAAAGACACTTTTGCTGGGCTAAGCACTACTGGACCCTGCCAGGTCGATTCCTGTTGGGGCATCCCATTCTGTGACTAAAGCAGCCTCTGTTTAAGACCATATAAGCATTTGCTCTTATCATATTTGAAATTAGGCCTGATAAAGACACTTTTGCTGGGCAAAGCACTACTGTACCCTGCCAGGTCCATTCCTGCCCAGGGCATCCCATTCTGTGACTAAAGCAGCCTCTGTTTAAGACCATATAAGCATTTGCTCTTATCATATTTGAAATTAGGCCTGATAAAGACACTTTTGCTGGGCAAAGCACTACTGTACCCTGCCAGGTCCATTCCTGCCCAGGGCATCCCATTCTGTGACTAAAGCAGCCTCTGTTTAAGACCATATAAGCATTTGCTCTTATCATATTTGAAATTAGCCTGATAAAGACACTTTTGCTGGGCAAAGCACTACTGTACCCTGCCAGGTCCATTCCTGCCCAGGGCATCCCATTCTGTGACTAAAGCAGCCTCTGTTTAAGACCATATAAGCATTTGCTCTTATCATATTTGAAATTAGGCCTGATAAAGACACTTTTGCTGGGCAAAGCACTACTGTACCCTGCCAGGTCCATTCCTGCCCAGGGCATCCCATTCTGTGACTAAAGCAGCCTCTGTTTAAGACCATATAAGCATTTGCTCTTATCATATTTGAAATTAGGCCTGATAAAGACACTTTTGCTGGGCAAAGCACTACTGGACCCTGCCAGGTCGATTCCTGTTGGGGCATCCCATTCTGTGACTAAAGCAGCCTCTGTTTAAGACCATATAAGCATTTGCTCTTATCATATTTGAAATTAGGCCTGATAAAGACACGTTTGCTGGGCAAAGCACTACTGTACCCTGCCAGGTCCATTCCTGCCCAGGGCATCCCATTCTGTGACTAAAGCAGCCTCTGTTTAAGACCATATAAGCATTTGCTCTTATCATATTTGAAATTAGGCCTGATAAAGACACTTTTGCTGGGCAAAGCACTACTGTACCCTGCCAGGTCCATTCCTGCCCAGGGCATCCCATTCTGTGACTAAAGCAGCCTCTGTTTAAGACCATATAAGCATTTGCTCTTATCATATTTGAAATTAGCCTGATAAAGACACTTTTGCTGGGCAAAGCACTACTGTACCCTGCCAGGTCCATTCCAGCCCAGGGCATCCCATTCTGTGACTAAAGCAGCCTCTGTTTAAGACCATATAAGCATTTGCTCTTATCATATTTGAAATTAGGCCTGATAAAGACACTTTTGCTGGGCAAAGCACTACTGTACCCTGCCAGGTCCATTCCTGCCCAGGGCATCCCATTCTGTGACTAAAGCAGCCTCTGTTTAAGACCATATAAGCATTTGCTCTTATCATATTTGAAATTAGGCCTGATAAAGACACTTTTGCTGGGCAAAGCACTACTGTACCCTGCCAGGTCCATTCCTGCCCAGGGCATCCCATTCTGTGACTAAAGCAGCCTCTGTTTAAGACCATATAAGCATTTGCTCTTATCATATTTGAAATTAGCCTGATAAAGACACTTTTGCTGGGCATAGTACTACTGGATCTTTTTGGGGGCATCCCATTCTGTGACTAAAGCAGCCTCTGTTTAAGACCATATAAGCATTTGCTCTTATCATATTTGAAATTAGGCCTGATAAAGACACTTTTGCTGGGCAAAGCACTACTGGACCCTGCCAGGTCGATTCCTGTTGGGGCATCCCATTCTGTGACTAAAGCAGCCTCTGTTTAAGACCATATAAGCATTTGCTCTTATCATATTTGAAATTAGGCCTGATAAAGACACTTTTGCTGGGCAAAGCACTACTGTACCCTGCCAGGTCCATTCCTGCCCAGGGCATCCCATTCTGTGACTAAAGCAGCCTCTGTTTAAGACCATATAAGCATTTGCTCTTATCATATTTGAAATTAGGCCTGATAAAGACACTTTTGCTGGGCAAAGCACTACTGTACCCTGCCAGGTCCATTCCTGCCCAGGGCATCCCATTCTGTGACTTCAGCAGCCTCTGTTTAAGACCATATAAGCATTTGCTCTTATCATATTTGAAATTAGGCCTGATAAAGACACTTTTGCTGGGCAAAGCACTACTGGACCCTGCCAGGTCCATTCCTGCCCAGGGCATCCCATTCTGTGACTACAGCAGCCTCTGTTTAAGACCATATAAGCATTTGCTCTTATCATATTTGAAATTAGGCCTGATAAAGACACTTTTGCTGGGCAAAGCACTACTGGACCCTGCCAGGTCCATTCCTGCCCAGGGCATCCCATTCTGTGACTAAAGCAGCCTCTGTTTTAGACCATATAAGCATTTGCTCTTATCATATTTGAAATTAGCCTGATAAAGACACTTTTGCTGGGCATAGTACTACTGGATCTTTTTTGGGGGCATCCCATTCTGTGACTAAAGCAGCCTCTGTTTAAGACCATATAAGCATTTGCTCTTATCATATTTGAAATTAGGCCTGATAAAGACACTTTTGCTGGGCAAAGCACTACTGGACCCTGCCAGGTCCATTCCTGTTGGGGCATCCCATTCTGTGACTAAAGCAGCCTCTGTTTAAGACCATATAAGCATTTGCTCTTATCATATTTGAAATTAGGCCTGATAAAGACACTTTTGCTGGGCAAAGCACTACTGTACCCTGCCAGGTCCATTCCTGCCCAGGGCATCCCATTCTGTGACTAAAGCAGCCTCTGTTTAAGACCATATAAGCATTTGCTCTTATCATATTTGAAATTAGGCCTGATAAAGACACTTTTGCTGGGCAAAGCACTACTGTACCCTGCCAGGTCCATTCCTGCCCAGGGCATCCCATTCTGTGACTACAGCAGCCTCTGTTTAAGACCATATAAGCATTTGCTCTTATTATATTTATATTATAAGACACTTTTGCTGGGCATAGGCTTACTGCTGCCTGCCAGGTGCACTTCTGTTGAGGCATCCCATTCTGTAACATAGCATACCCCTCTTTATTTACACTAAGCAGCTCTCTTATTTACACTAAGCAGGCCTGTTGGAGGCTGAGTGTTACTGCTCACTTTTGGTGTGCATTATATTCTGTTTCATATAGACCCACCGCTGCCCGGGGTTTTTTTAAATATCACCTACTACCACGCCAGTTAGACTATGTCGGGCAGACAAGTGCCTGGAAGTGAAAAGAGGAGTGGCAGAGGCCAAGATTCCGCAGGCAGAGCTCGCATCAGACTGGGGGCCAGTAGCAGCAGGAGTCACGCTGAGAGACCTAATCTGCCAGTATCTGCTAGCGGTCGGGTCTCCACCAGTAACGCATCTGCCGTGGTAGATTGGCTGACGCGCTCATCAACAACATCATCACAACTTACATCTGAGACCCCCAGTCTAGGGTCGGTAGGTTCCTCTGACACAACCCTGAGTTGACATGCCCCGAGAGCAGTCCCTGTCCTCCCATTGCCTCTGTCCTACGCCGTTCCCTCCCCCAGCGACGTATCCTATGCTTTGGGTTCAGCTCCACTCTTTAGTGAGGAGGACGATCAGATACAGGAGGACAGTCAGCAGCTACTGCCCAGCCAAGAAATGGAGGTGGCTTCTTTAGCTAGGCAGACAAATAGTGATGTGGACAGTGTCGTGGGTGCTGCGAGCGTTCCAGCTCCTGCGCCAGACACTGTTGACGAATCCACGAACATCAGTGACGTACAGCCACAACTCGGTGATGATGATGATGATGACGATGAAGCCGATCGCACTTGGGAGCCGGGTGATGAAGGGGCTTCATCGTCATCATCAGGAGAAGAGGGGCGCAGGTTGCCCCGGAGTCAGCAGCTGAGGCAGCAAGGTGGTAGCAGTCAGCATGGGGGCACAATTCCAAAGGCTGGAGCCGGCCGGGGCCGGGGCCGGGGTAGAGCACCTGCTGTGCGGCAGTCTACCTTATCGGGAGGTAGTGGAGCAGGGGTTCCTGGAGTTGGCAACAGCAGCAGTGAATCAGTGAGGCCAGGGGGTGGGAAAAGTAGCTACTCTGCAGTGTGGCAGTTTTTCCTGAGGCATCCGCAGGAGGGTAACATGGCCACATGCAAGATATGTAGGCAAAAGGTGAAGCGTGGCCAGGGTCCAAATGTTGGCACCACGGCCCTGCGTCAACATATGATGCGTCACCATAAAACGACCTGGGAGAACCGAGGCTCCCAAGGGGTGGTCCAGTCTGCTTCCTCACCAAGTGAGCTCCCAATTTCTGCCAGCCAAGGCTCCAGCACCTCAGCCGAAGGCAGCTGTGCGTCATACCCATCCTCTGTCGCTCCTGCTCCTCCTCCTCCTCCTCCAAGTCATGCATCCCGCCAGCAATCCATCAGCGAAGCCATGTCCAAGAGACAGCAGTATGCGCCCACTCATCCTACGGCGCAGAAGCTGAATGTGCTCCTGTCCAAGTTGCTGGTGCTGCAGTCGCTCCCTTTTCAGGTGGTGGAATCTGCACCTTTCAGAGAACTGATGGCTTGTGCCGAGCCGAGGTGGAGAGTCCCAAGCCGTCATTTCTTTGCCAAGAAGGCAGTACCAGCGCTGCACACTTTTGTTGAACAGAAGGTGGGCCAGTCCTTGAGCCTGTCGGTGTGTAGCAAAATACATGGCAGCGCCGACATCTGGAGCTGTAACTACGGTCAGGGGCAGTACATGTCGTTTACGGCCCACTGGGTGAATGTGGTCCCTTTGCAGCAGCAACTTGGACAGGTCACGCCGCTTCGGCCTCCGCGCTCTCTGCCCATTGGGCCTGTGACACCGTGCGACTCGGCCTGCTCATCCTCCGCCATCTCCTCACCCTCCACTGTAGGCTCAAGTCTCAGTGCCCCTCCAGTCTACCATGTGTGCAGGGCACGGAGGTGTCACGCAGTGCTTCACATGGTTTGTCTTGGCGAACGGAGTCACACAGGGGAGGAACTGCTTAAATGTATTCATCAGGAAATCCAAACATGGCTTACTCCGAGAAAACTTAAAATGGGAATCATGGTTACAGACAATGGGAAGAACATTTTGTCTGCGCTGCGCCAAGGAAGCCTGACCCATGCCCCCTGCATGGCTCACGTCTTCAATCTGGTTGTCAAGCGGTTTCTGAAGTGTTCCCCCCATCTGCAGGACATCCTAACAACTTCAAGGAAACTTTGCATGCACTTCAGCCACTCCTACACCGCCAAACACACCCTTCTTGAGCTACAGCGTCAGAATGGTATCCCCCAACATAGTCTGATTTGCGATGTTTCCACCCGTTGGAATTCCACCCTTCACATGTTGGACCGATTATATGAACAGAGAAAAGCCATCACGGATTTCCTGATGATCCAAGCAGATAGGGGGACTCCCCTGTGTAACTTCAATGTCAACCAGTGGCAGCTCATACGTGACACCTGCCGTTTGCTCAGGCCCTTTGAGGATGCCACTTTATTTGTCAGTCGGCAGGATTACGGGATGAACGACGTGATTCCACTGCTTCATGTACTACAGCACATGTTGGAAACCATGGCTGGTCAGGGCACTGGAGACATGGCGTTTACATCTTACGGCCACATGAACCCCGCTGGAGCTGAACTGGAGGAGGAGGAAGAGGAGGAGGAGGAGTTGCCCAGCGAAACACAGTTTAGGCTTGGCGAAATGGCTGGTTTATCTAGTCAGCGGACAGGAGAGGAGGAGCAGGAGCAGCCAGAGGAGCTAGAGGTTTTTGAGGAAGGCGAGACAGAGGACCCGGGCACACCGTGGCAGTATGCAGTGAAGATGGAGACAGGTAGTCCATCCGAGTCACTTGCGCAAATGGCACGAAGCATGCTCACGTGCTTGCGTAGTGACCCCAGAATTGTTTCCTTGTTTCCATCTGTCGGCGGGATGACTTCTGGCTGTCCACCTTATTGGACCCTCGCTTCCGGCACAAAATGGGGGCATTTTTTAAACCCACCGAGAGGGAGGACAAACTCAACTACTACAAAGACATTCTATGTAGGCAGTTGGCCGATGCCTATCTGCGCCATGGTCCATACTCTCGCAGGTCTGACTCGAGGGGACCTCTGCGCTCACCTTCCACTGCCATGGCCGCTGGGGGGGTTGGCAGCAGCAGCAGCAGAAGCTCCATCAGCAGCAGCAGCCTCAGTCTTCAGTCGCTAATGAGTAGCTTTCTACACCCGCATAGTGAGGCTACTCATGAGCAGCAGGAAGACCTGGAGCAGGACCTGAACCAGCAGGTCATGTCATACTTTGACATGACCATGCCAACACACCTTGAGGATCCGCTGGACTTCTGGGCAGCCAAACTTGATTTGTGGCCGCAACTAGCAGAGTTTGCCCTGGAAAAGCTGTCCTGCCCGGCAAGTAGCGTGCCATCTGAGCGGGTGTTTAGTGCGGCGGGGGCCATAGTTACGGCGAGGAGAACTCGTCTGTCAACTAAAAATGTGGAGAGACTCACCTTTGTCAAAATGAATCAGGGATGGATCAGCCAGGATTTCCACCCACCAATGCCTGATGCATGCGACTAGATTCAGCATGGTGCCACGTTTTACACTTTCCAAATGGTGCAAAACATATTTATGTCTTTAGGCCATTTTTTGGGCTCCTGCTGCTGCTACTGTCAACTCCTGCCAACTCCAGGGTGTGATTCATCCAATTTTTGGGCTCCTGAAGCCAACTCCAGTGTATATTTGGGCTCCTGCTGCTGCCAACTTCTGCCAACTCCAGGGTGTGATTCATCCAATTTTTGGGCTCCTGAAGCCAACTCCAGTGTATATTTGGGCTCCTGCTACTGCCAACTTCTGCCAACTCCAGGGTGTGATTCATCCAATTTTTGGGCTACTGAAGCCAACTCCAGTGTATATTTGGGCTCCTGCTGCTGCTACTGTCAACTCCTGCCAACTCCAGGGTGTGATTCATCCAATTTTTGGGCTCCTGAGGCCAACTCCAGTGTATATTTGGGCTCCTGCTGCTTCCAACTTCTGCCAACTCCAGGGTGTGATTCATCCAATTTTTGGGCTCCTGAAGCCAACTCCAGTGTATATTTGGGCTCCTGCTGCTGCTGCTGCCAACTCCAGGGTGTGATTCATCCAATTGTTGGGCTCCTGAAGCCAACCCCAGGGTCTCTTTAAAGTAATGTTTGGGCTCCTGCTGCTGCTGCTGCCAACTTCTGCCAACTCCAGGGTGTGATTCATCCAATTGTTGGGCTCCTGAAGCCAACCCCAGGGTCTCTTTAAAGTAATGTTTGGGCTCCTGCTGCTGCTGCTGCCAACTTCTGCCAACTCCAGGGTGTGATTCATCCAATTTTTGGGCTCCTGAAGCCAACCCCAGGGTCTCTTTGAAGTAATGTTTGGGCTCCTGCTGCTGCTACTGTCAACTCCTGCCAACTCCAGGGTGTGATTCATCCAATTTTTGGGCTCCTGAGGCCAACTCCAGTGTATATTTGGGCTCCTGCTGCTGCTGCTGCCAACTTCTGCCAACTCCAGGGTGTGATTCATCCAATTTTTGGGCTCCTGAAGCCAACTCCAGTGTATATTTGGGCTCCTGCTGCTGCTACTGTCAACTCCTGCCAACTCCAGGGTGTGATTCATCCAATTTTTGGGCTCCTGAGGCCAACTCCAGTGTATATTTGGGCTCCTGCTGCTGCTGCCAACTTCTGCCAACTCCAGGGTGTGATTCATCCAATTTTTGGGCTCCTGAAGCCAACTCCAGTGTATATTTGGGCTCCTGCTGCTGCTACTGTCAACTCCAGGGTGTGATTCATCCAATTTTTGGGCTCCTGAGGCCAACTCCAGTGTATATTTGGGCTCCTGCTGCTGCCAACTTCTGCCAACTCCAGGGTGTGATTCATCCAATTTTTGGGCTCCTGAAGCCAACTCCAGTGTATATTTGGGCTCCTGCTGCTGCTGCTGCCAACTCCAGGGTGTGATTCATCCAATTGTTGGGCTCCTGAAGCCAACCCCAGGGTCTCTTTAAAGTAATGTTTGGGCTCCTGCTGCTGCTGCTGCCAACTTCTGCCAACTCCAGGGTGTGATTCATCCAATTTTTGGGCTCCTGAAGCCAACCCCAGGGTCTCTTTGAAGTAATGTTTGGGCTCCTGCTGCTGCTACTGTCAACTCCTGCCAACTCCAGGGTGTGATTCATCCAATTTTTGGGCTCCTGAAGCCAACTCCAGTGTATATTTGGGCTCCTGCTGCTGCTGCTGTCAACTCCTGCCAACTCCAGGGTGTGATTCATCCAATTTTTGGGCTCCTGAGGCCAACTCCAGTGTATATTTGGGCTCCTGCTGCTGCTGCTGCCAACTTCTGCCAACTCCAGGGTGTGATTCATCCAATTTTTGGGCTCCTGAAGCCAACTCCAGTGTATATTTGGGCTGCTGCTGCTGCCAACTTCTGCCAACTCCAGGGTGTGATTCATCCAATTTTTGGGCTCCTGAAGCCAACTCCAGTGTATATTTGGGCTCCTGCTGCTGCTACTGTCAACTCCTGCCAACTCCAGGGTGTGATTCATCCAATTTTTGGGCTCCTGAGGCCAACTCCAGTGTATATTTGGGCTCCTGCTGCTGCTGCCAACTTCTGCCAACTCCAGGGTGTGATTCATCCAATTTTTGGGCTCCTGAAGCCAACTCCAGTGTATATTTGGGCTCCTGCTGCTGCTACTGTCAACTCCTGCCAACTCCAGGGTGTGATTCATCCAATTTTTGGGCTCCTGCTGCTGCTACTGTCAACTCCTGCCAACTCCAGGGTGTGATTCATCCAATTTTTGGGCTCCTGAGGCCAACTCCAGTGTATATTTGGGCTCCTGCTGCTGCCAACTTCTGCCAACTCCAGGGTGTGATTCATCCAATTTTTGGGCTCCTGAAGCCAACTCCAGTGTATATTTGGGCTCCTGCTGCTGCCAACTTCTGCCAACTCCAGGGTGTGATTCATCCAATTTTTGGGCTCCTGAAGCCAACTCCAGTGTATATTTGGGCTCCTGCTGCTGCTACTGTCAACTCCTGCCAACTCCAGGGTGTGATTCATCCAATTTTTGGGCTCCTGAGGCCAACTCCAGTGTATATTTGGGCTCCTTCTGCCCCTCATAGTGATGCCACTTCAACTCTCTGCAATTGTGCCGCTCTGCGATTCTATTAGCGATGCCTCTGATCTGCATGTGATATTTCTTCAAAGTATTATTTAACTAACCCAGCACGCATCCTGTGCGTGTTACAGCAAGGCAGAATGGTTTACAACCCTATTGAGGCTCTAGGAGGCTCAGAAATAGCCGTTTTTAATAGCGATTCGTCGCGAATTTATTCGGGTCGAAACGATTTTTGTCGGAAAATTCGGCGAATCAGTCGAATCGAATTTTTCAAAAGTTCGCTCATCTCTAGTAAATAATTATCACATGCAGATCGGAGGCATCGCTAATAGAATCGCAAAGCAGCACAATTGCAGAGAGTTGAGGTGGCATCACTATGAGGGGCCCCTATAGTGCCTGAAAAACACACCCTGGAGCTGGCAGCAGCAGCCGCCCAATCATTGGTTGAAAGAGACACTGGAGTTGGTAGCAGGAGCCCAAAAATTGGATAAATCATACCCTGGAGTTGCAAGCAGCAGCAGGAGCCCAAACATTACTTTAAAGAGACACTGGGGTTGGCAGCAGGAGCCCAAACATTGGATGAATCACACCCTGGAGTTGCAAGCAGCAGGAGCCCAAACATTGCTTGAAAGACACACTGGAGTTGGCAGCAACAGCAGCAGGAGCCCCGGCATTGCTTGAAAGACAAACTGGAGTTGGCAGCAGGAGCCCAAAATTGCTTGAAAGACACACTGGAGTTGGCAGCAGGAGCAGCAGGAGCCCAAACATTGCTTGAAAGACACACTGGAGTTGGCAGCAGCGGCAGAAGGACCCCAAACATTGCTTGAAAGACACACTGGAGTTGGCAGCAGCAGGAGCCCAAACATTGGCTGAAAGAGACACTGGAGTTGGCAGCAGGAGCCAAAACATTGCTTGAAAGACACACTGGAGTTGGCAGCAGCAGGAGCCCAAACATTGGCTGAAAGAGACACTGGAGTTGGCAGCAGGAGCCAAAACATTGCTTGAAAGACACACTGGAGTTGGCAGCAGCAGGAGCCCAAACATTGGCTGAAAGAGACACTGGAGTTGGCAGCAGCAGGAGCCCAAACATTGGCTGAATGACACCCTGGAGTTCCAAGCAGCAGCAGCAGGAGCCCAAACATAGATTAAAAGAGACAATGGAGTTGGCTGAATGACACCCTGGAGATGCAAGCAGCAGCAGCAGCCAAACATAGCTTGAAAGAGACACTGGAGTTGGCAGCAGGAGCCAAAACATTGCTTGAAAAAGACACTGGAGTTGGCAGCAGGAACAACAGGAGCCCAAACATTGCTTGAAAGACACACTGGAGTTGGCAGCAGGAGCCCACACATTGCTTGAAAGACACACCGGAGTTGGCAGCAGGAGCAGCAGGAGCCCAAACATTGCTTGAAAGAGATACTGGAGTTGGCAGCAGCAGCAGGGGCCCGAACATTGACTAAAAGAGACACTGGAGTTGGCAGCAGGAGCCAAAATATTGCTTGAAAGACACACTGGAGTTAGCAGCAGCAGGAGCCCAGACATAGCTTGAAAGACACACTGGAGTTGGCAGCAGCAGGAGCCCAAACATAGCTTGAAAGAGACACTGGAGTTGGCAGCAGAAGCCCAAAAATTGGCTGAATGACACCCTGGAGTTGCAAGCAGCAGCAGCCCAAACATAGCTTGAAAGAGACACTGGAGTTGGCAGCAGGAGCCAAAACATTGCTTGAAAGACACACTGGAGTCGGCAGCAGCGGCAGCAGGAGCCCACGCATTGCTTGAAAGACACACTGGAGTTGGCAGCAGGAGCCCAAAAATTGGATGAATCACACCCTGGAGTTGCAAGCAGAAGGAGCCCAAACATTGCTTGAAAGACACACTGGAGTTGGCAGCAGCAGCAGGAGCCCAAACATAGCTTGAAAGAGACACTGGAGTTGGCAGCAGGAGCAGCAGGAGCCCAAACATTGCTTGAAAGAGACACTGGAGTTGGCAGCAGGAGCCCAAACATTGCTTGAAAGACACACTGGAGTTGGCATCAGGAGCAGCAGGAGCCCAAGCAATTGAAAGACACACTGGAGTTGGCAGCAGGAGCCCAAACATTGCTTGAAAGACACACTGGAGTTGGCAGCAGGAGCCCAAAAATTGGCTGAATTACACCCTGGAGTTGCAATCAGCAGCAGCCCAAACATAGCTGGAAAAAGACACTGGAGTTGGCAGCAGGAGCAGCAGGAACCCAAACATTGCTTGAAAGACACACTGGAGTTGGCAGCAGGAGCAGCAGGAGCCCAAACATTGCTTGAAAGACACACTGGAGTTGGCATCAGGAGCAGCAGGAGCAGCAGGAGCCCAAGCAATTGAAAGACACACTGGAGTTGGCAGCAGGAGCCCAAACATTGCTTGAAAGAGACACTGGAGTTGGCAGCAGCAGGAGCCCAAAAATTGGCCTAAAGACACACTGGAGTTGGCAGCAGGAGCCCAAACATTGCTTGAAAGAGACACTGGAGTTGGCAGCATGAGCAGCAGGAGCCCAAACATTGCTTGAAAGACACACTGGAGTTGGCAGCAGGAGCCCAAAAATTGGATGAATCACACCCTGGATTTGCAAGCAGCAGCAGCCCAAACATAGCTTGAAAGAGACACTGGAGTTGGCAGCAGGAGCCCAAAATTGACTGAATGACACCCTGGAGTTGGAAGCAACAGCAGCAGGAGCCCAAACATTGCTTGAAAGCGACCCTGGAGTTGGCAAGCAGCAGCAGCAGCCCAAACATAGTTTCAAAGAGACACTGGAGTTGTCAGCAGGAGCCGAAAATTGGATTAATCACACCTTGGAGTTGCAAGCAGCAGCAGGAGCCCAAAAATTGACTGACACACCCTGGAGTTGGCAGCAGCAACAGCAGGAACCTAGAAATTAGCTGGAAGGCACCCTGAAGTTGGCAGCAGCAGGAACACATACATTAGCTGGAAGGCACACCCTGGAGTTGGCAGCAGCATAAGCAGGAGCACAAACATTGCTTGAAAGACACCCTGGAGTTGGCAGCAGCAGCAGGCTAAAAATTGGCTGAAAGGCACACCCTGAGGTTGGCATCAGCAGGAGGCCAAAAATTGGTTGGAAGGTACACCCTGCAGTTGGCATAAGCAGGAGCCCAAAAATTGGCCTAAAGACATAAATATGTTTTGCACCATTTGGAAAGGGTAAAACGTGGCACCATGCTGAATCTAGTCGCATGCATCAGCCATTGGTGGCTGGAAATCCTGGCTGATCCATCCCCGATTCATTTTGACAAAGGTGAGTCTCTCCACATTTTTAGTTGACAGACGAGTTCTCCTCGCCGTAACTATGGCCCCCGCCGCACTAAACACCCGCTCAGATGGCACGCTACTTGCCGGGCAGGACAGCTTTTCCAGGGCAAACTCTGCTAGTTGCGGCCACAAGCCAAGTTTGGCTGCCCAGAAGTCCAGTGGATCCTCAAGGTGTGTTGGCATGGTCATGTCAAAGTATGACATGACCTGCTGGTTGAGGTCCTGCTCCAGGTCTTTCTGCTGCTCTTGAGTAGCCTCACTATGCGGGTGTAGAAAGCTACTCATTAGCGACTGAAGACTGAGTCTGCTGCTGATGGAGCTGCTGCTGCTGCTGCTCCTGCCAACCCCCCCCAGCAGCCATGGCAGTAGAAGGTGAGCGCAGAGATCCCCCCCCGAGTCAGACCTGTGAGAGTATGGACCATGGCGCAGATAGGCATCGGCCAACTGAGTGCGTAGAATGTCTTTGTAGTAGTTCAGTTTGTCCTCCCTCTCGGCGGGTTTAAAAAATGCCCCCATTTTGTGCCGGAAGCGAGGGTCCAATAAGGTGGACAGCCAGAAGTCATCCCGCCGACAAATGGAAACAATTCTGGGGTCACTACGCAAGCACGTGAGCATGCTTCCTGCCATTTGCGCAAGTGACTCGGAGGGACTACCTGTCTCCATCTCCACTGCATACTGCCACGGTGTGTCCGGGTCCTCTGTCTCGCCTTCCTCAAAACCCTCTAGCTCCTCTGGCTGCTCCTGTTCGTCCTCTCCTGTCCGCTGACTAGATAAACCAGCCATTTCGCCAAGCCTAAACTGTGCTTCACTGGGCCACTCCTCCTCCTCTTCCCCCTCCTCCTCCTCCAGTTCAGCTCCAACGGGGTTCATGTGGCCGTAAGATGTAGATGCCATGTCCCCAGTGCCATGACCAGCCATGGTTTCCAACATGTGCTGTAGTACATGAAGCAGTGGAATCACGTCGTTCATCCCGTAATCCTGCCGACTGACAAATAAAGTGGCTTCCTCAAAGGGCCTGAGCAAACGGCAGGTGTCACATATGAGCTACCACTGGTTGACATTGAAGTTACACAGGGGAGTCCCCCTATCCGCTTGGATCATCAGGAAATCCGTGATGGCTTTTCTCTGTTCATATAATCGGTCCAACATGTGAAGGGTGGAAACATCGCAAATCAGACTATGTTGGGGGATACCGTCTGACGCTGTAGCTCAAGAAGGGTGTGTTTGGCGGTGTATGAGTGGCTAAAGTGCATGCAAAGTTTCCTTGAAGTTGTTAGGATGTCTTGCATATGGGGGGAACACTTCAGAAACCGCTTGACAACCAGATTGAAGACGTGAGCCATGCAGGGGGCATGGGTCAAGCAGACAAAATGTTCTTCCCATTGTCGGTAACCATGATTCCCATTTTAAGTTTTCTTGGAGTAAGCCATGTTTGGATTTCCTGATGAATACATTTAAGCAGTTCCTCCCCTGTGTGACTCCGTTCGCCAAGACAAACCATGTGAAGCACAGCGTGACACCTCCGTGCCCTGCACACATGGTAGACTGGAGGGGCACTGAGACTAGAGCCTACAGTGGAGGGTGAGGAGATGGCGAAGGATGAGGAGGCCGAGTCGCACGGTGTCACAGGCCCAACGGGCAGGGAGCGCGGAGGCCGAAGCGGCGTGACCTGTCCAAGTTGCTGCTGCTGCTGCAAAGGGACCACATTCACCCAGTGGGCCGTAAACGACATGTACTGTCCCTGACCGTAGTTACAGCTCCAGACGTCGGCGCTGCCATGCACTTTGTTACACAGCGACAGGCTCAAGGACTGGCCCACCTTCTGTTCAACAAAGTGTGCAGCGCTGGTACTGCCTTCTTGGCAAAGAATTCAGTCCACCACCTGAAAAGGGAGCGACTGCAGCACCAGCAACTTGGACAGGAGCACATTCAGCTTCTGCGCCGTAGGATGAGTGGGCGCATACTGCTGTCTCTTGGACATGGCTTCGCTGATGGATTGCTGGAGGGATGCATGAATTGGAGGAGGAGGAGGAGCAGGAGCGACAGAGGATGGGTATGACACACAGCTGCCTTCGGCTGAGGTGCTGGAGCCTTGGCTGGCAGAAATTGGGAGCAGCGTGCCACTTGGTGAGGAAGCAGACTGGACCACCTCTTCGGAGCCTCAGTTCTCCCTGGCCACGCTTCACCTTCTGCCTACATATCTTACATGTGGCCATGTTACCCTCCTGCGGATGCTTCAGGAAGAACTGCCACACTGCAGAGTAGCTACTTTTCCCACCAACAGGCCGCACTGATTCACTGCTACTGTCGCCAACTCCAGGAACCCCTGCTCCACTACCTCCCGATAAGGTAGCCTGCCGCGCAGCAGGTGCTCTACCCCGGCCCTGTTTGGCTCCAGGCTTTACAATTGTGCCCCCATGCTGACTGCCAACCATGCTGCTAACACCTTGCTGCCTCAGCTGCTGACTCCGGGGCAACCTGCTCCCCTCTTCTCCTGATGATGACGATGAAGCCCCTTCATCACCCGGCTCCCAAGTGCGATCGGCTTCATCATCATCATCATCATCACCGAGTTGTGGCTGTACGTCACTGATGTTCTCGGTTTCCTCAACAGTGTCTGGCACAGGAGCTGGAAAGCTCGCAACACCCACGACACTGTCCACATCACTATTTGTCTGCCGAGCTAAAGAAGCCACCTCCATTTCATGGCTGGGCAGCAGCTGCTGACTGTCCTCTATCTGATCGTCCTCCTCACTAAAGAGTGGAGCTGAACCCAAAGCATAGGGTATGTCACTGGGGGAGGGAACGGCGTAGGACAGAGGCAATGGGAAGAAAGGGACTGCTCTCGGGGCATGCCAACTCAGGGTTGTGTCAGAGGAACCTACCGACCCTAGACTGGGGGTCTCAGATGTAACTTGTGATGATGTTGATGAGCGCGTTAACCAATCTACCACGGCAGATGCGTTACTGGTGGAGACACGACCGCTAGCAGATACTGGCAGATCAGGTCTCTCACCATGACTCCTGCTGCCACTCGCCCCAAGTCTGCTGCGACCTCTGCCTGCAGAATCTTGGCCTCTGCCACTCCTCTTTGAACTTCCTGGCACTTGTCTGCCTGACATTTTTATGTATTTGCTTATTTTGTATAACAGATAGGGTGCTAGGTGGAAGTTTGGGATACCCTGCGGCCTGGTGTAATGACAGCAGGACAAAAACCAATTCAAAATGCAATAACTTAATAAAGCTGAGGCAGAAGCACGCTTATTTAGTATAACAGATAGGGTGCAACGTGGTGGTTTGGGATACCCTGCGGCCTGGTGTATTTAAAGCAGACCAAAACCAATGCAAAATTAAATAACTTAGTACAGCTGAGGCTGAAACACGCTTATTTTGTATAACAGATAGGGTGGTAGGTGCAGGTGTGGGATTTTGTATAAAAGATAGGGTCACGTGCTGAAATGGAATGCCCCTGAGGGCTGGGGATTTTACAGCAGACCAAAAAAATTAAAACTAATCGAGCTATAAGAAATGTTAAATATGCCACTGCCAACATGGGATGCACAGTGGCCAGGAATTTTTACAGCACAAAACACAGCAATTTAAAACTGATCTAGCAAATAAAGTGAAATGAAAATAAAAAAAGCTTTCTTTCCCTGTCACTTTATCTGCTGTCCCTGCCTGGATTGTTCCCATCCCGTTTTTAGTCACTTACTTTATTCTTTCCCCCACTGGGCTGCAAGTCTGCTCAGGACTCTAGGATACGGGTGCCGCCATCTTGACTTAGAAGCATCACACATACTGAGGAGAGGATAGCGGGATAAGATACAGGGGGTTGGGTTATAGCTGTGCTTTGCTCAGACAGAGCAGAGCTGGGGTCAGGAAAAGGTCAGAAATCCCAGAATGCAGAGCAGCACAGTTAGAAGGCACTTCCTGTTTACAGGCTGCCTGATGTCCCATGAGCCGCCATCTTGGATGTTTAAAGGCTCATAACATGCAGTAGATGCAGGTAGGATGATTTTTAATGTGAGCAATCTGTATGTACAGGGTGTGGGAAACATATAAGATATGCTCTCATTCAGGGTGAAGGTCCGCTTTAAGAGCGGAGTTCTTCTTAAAGGGTTATCGCTGTATTTTAAAGGAAGGCTGTAACATTGCTACTTGAAGCAGATAGAACTATTTATTTGAATGCAGTTACCATCTTTATTATCTGGTAAGATCTTTGTGATACTGGTGGCGGGCACGAGGTGTGTGTCATTGCGCATGTGCTTCGGATTACTTCACCATTTTGCAACAAACCTAGCTCTGTGTCTTCTTCTATTACTATGGCTAAAGAATGTCAGAAATATACAAACTCATTCAAAATAACCTATTTTTAGCCTGAAAAGGAGTCAACTTGAGTGTCATCTTATTTAACCGTCAAAGGCTTTTTTGAACAATTCTAACACTTAGCAATAAAATGTAACAGTTACTGATACATATGTGTATTATTGGCTTTATATGCAGATGTCATACCATAATGATAAGGGAAATTCCTACACTCTAAAATTACATGAATCTGTAAAGGCCCTGTAGATGATCTAAAGTTAAAGAGGAATTATTCTTTCACTGTGAAAATATATTCAAATGCATTAGAAATATAATGTTGACCCAAAACTGAATTTTCTAAATGTTGGTCTAATTTACCTATTGTCTACTGTGGGGTTGATTCAACACAAAGTGAAAATGTGCATCTGGGTGTTAAATCAGTCCCAGTGAAAGACAATGAAAATGAACAGCATTTTTCTTTCAAAAAGAGGAGCAAGGTTTGTCACCTGGCTCTGAATCAACTCCATTGTGGCTTTTAGACCACTATTTTTTGCATGGTCCTGAAGAAATTGAAAGACATCTTCCCTGATCTGGAGGAAATGAAGGAGAGGCACATGAAACAAGCTTCAGTTGAGCTGCTTACTGCCATAATTTTCAATTGGAATTACAGTCCCTTTATTATGCCCACTCTCCTTGGATTCCTTAACCTGCACCCACCAAGAATTTACCTTAACTAATGGCCACAACCCAACCAAATAATTCACGGAATGCAGAGTAAATCGATCCAAGATGGAGCTTTGAGCGGCAGCCAAGGTGGGATGTGCCTGTGTTGTATGCCATTAACTTCAAAGAGGATTAAACAGAAACCAACTTCCAAAAAATCCACAATACAGTTGGGATGCCTGCAGCACAAAGCCATACTGTATGTATCTAATGCCCATATCACATCTTAAAACACTATGGGCATGACATATTTTAGGCCATTTTTAACCCTAAGTCATAATATGGTCATCATGCATTTTGGGATAATGATAAACAGATAAAGCAAGAAATGCAGTAATAAAACAATCACTTTATTTGATTCTATGAATATCCATGCACACAATCCCCTCTCACCATGATTCACGGCCTCTTTTAAGTGCACTTACACATGAAAATGTGTGTGTATGTGTAATTTTTGTGCATTTTCTGGTCCATTATCAGGCTTCGGGTGTGTTTTTTTGTTCATATTGGCGTTTGCGCGAGTGCGTTTAAGCTTTTTCGTTCACATTTCTAATGTGTATTTGCTTCGTATTGTTATTGTATTGATGCGTGTAATACATGATAGTATGGGCTTGCACATGATTCAGAGCCTTGATTAGGCCTTTCGAGAGAGAGGCCAATAAAATTGGTATTGTTACGCTCAACCTACGGGCTCTATTTCCTAGCGAGAGTGTGTTGTCGTGGTGTGCGGTAAAGCATAATGGAGCCCTCCGAGGATTAGCTTGCAGAGTATGAGTGCCTGCAGTTTCACGCCTTGCTTTGCATGTGTATGTCGGACTTTCGATTGCATTGGCCGTGTGTGGACATTGATTGCATGTATGAGCTATTCAAGCTGACCCAACCACGAGCAGGGGGCATGCAATTGCAGGTATGACCAAATTGGTTGGCTGCCTTTAATTTCTTGCGAACGTCTCGTTCCAGAGGCTGGGCGCCCTGTCTGTGTGCATGTCCCAGCCTACGCTCAGCCGCACCCTCAATAAATTTCTCGATGGCATGGCTACCTTGGTGGACAAATACATTTGATTCCCTGACACCATGGTAGCCTGAAATGCGGTCAAGTTTGGATTTTACAAGCTGGCCGATATGCCTAATGTTATGGGTGTGATTGATTGCACAAACTTGGCGCTGGTGCCTCTCTACAGGTCTGTCTTTGTTTCCTCTTTGCCTCCATCATTTTATGCAATGTAGTTAAAGTGAACCAAAACCTAGGAATTAGACTATCCTGTGTTTTGGTCCATACCCCTGATTGGGGGTGCCCCGCCGTGTGAAAGTCGCCGAAACAAACTCACCTCTTCCCAGTCCTATGGCTCATGTGCGGCCGCTTGTCCAATCGCGCTCTCGGATCTGCTGATATCCCTTCGTCTAAGGCGAGCTCCCTGCTATCCTCTAACAGGGAGCGCGCTTGCGCCGGCCATTCACAAATGCCTGCTAGAGAGATAGCGAGGACAATTTTTGCCCTCCTGCAGAAGGTCCCCCAATACCTGGATGTCTCCCCCTCTCCGGCAATGTTGGATATTCCACAAACTGTTTATCGGGGCACACAGAGTGCCTTTGGTCAGTCAGTCCGGAATAACCTTGTCTCATCTCATTTTAGTTAATTTGTGTCTATGTGTGTCTATTGGTTTTGTGGTGTCTCTATGTTTATATGTCTATATGTTCATTTGGTGCAAGACTTGGACTTTAAGGTTTGTTCTGTATGCTTCAAACCCCCTTTTCATTTATTTAGTGAGATTAAACTGAAAGAAAATGCCATTTTAGTTTTTTGCTTTACTGTTGCCACTATACTTACATAATAGTATATTGTGAACACTGTGTTCCAATAATCTTATGCTACGGAGAATTTTACTTAAATCAAAATATTTGAACTTCTAACACAAAGTGTGTTTCATCATTGGTAGGGTGGGTGGAACCGAGCACTTTTTTTTCCTGAAGGCTCGGCTAGCCGCTCGCCAATCTGCTTCCATCAACTGCATCCACCTCACCAGAGGAAGGTGGCAACGTACCTGAGCCCGTCGTCATCTTCCCCAGCTACTGTAAACACAATCTGTGTCGCCACACCGGCATATTGTACCACCAAACAACTATAAATAAGCATGCAGTGATATGGTGGAGCAATGCAATACCAAAGAAAACGGGGTAGCCCCATAATCTCCACACAAACACACCAAAGACCTCTGCACCGCTATGTATATTCCAAAGCAATACAAACTTGTATTGTTTAAAATTGGGCAAAGACAAAAGACACAATTAAAAACCATTAAAATACATATAACACATGACTGACATCACAATTTCTCTAGGGCACTGCCTAGAAATAGAAGCGAAATGGTGCCTCTTAGTAACCTCTCAATTCCCCAAAAGACACAATTAAAAATCATTAAAATACATATAACTCATAACTGATTTCCCTAGGGCACTGCAATACGAGATACAATTACTAGCTAAATGGTCCCTCTTAGTAACCTCTCATAATTTCCTATAAAGTGCATAACACAAAATGACAAACCCTGGGCAAAGAAGCAATGGACCATACCATTATAATGTATCCCCTGCTAATAACCATTTATTATATATCTATGCTGTAAGCCATATTATAACCAAACCTATTATCTTATATTATAATCCGCCCTGAAGTAAAATGCTTACTTATTACCACAATATCCCTGTAGTGAAAAAGGACTCAGAGGGGACCCACAAGCCATAAACAGTATAATGAGAAAATTTCCAATACCCAATGCAGCAGTAGCAGTGTCCCCTGCCTCTCACACGTTTTGTGATGGCTGGCTCCCATCTCTTCCTCAGGGCAAGGTGTCCTACGGCTCACCCACCCGTTTCTAGTGTTCCCCTATATACCCCCTGCTCCAATGACTCACCTGTGCCTAATCAATCGTCCCCCGCAGCCGGAGATCCACCGCTTGCACTCCAGCCGGAAGTGCGTCAGCGGTTTCCAGGCGGAAACCGGAAATACAGACTCGTGGCCTCCACTTTACCTGCCGCCGCTCTGCTTAACCTTAGCACTTGTGCTGGAAGAGCTCTTGCTTGGTCTAGCACTATGGCTGGGACTACTTTGGCTTGCCCTAGTACTTTGCCTGTCACTGCTCTGACTGAGTGTGTGCTGGTGTAGGCCTGCAGCAGGGCATCGCTTGGTTCAGCTGTCCAGCTTTTGTGTGTGCGTTTTTTTCCTACTATTCTGACTTATCTCACAATGGATACTGCAGTAGTGACGATTTGGCCCTTATTCATCAAGCGATAGCGCCAGGTAGTGTCTGACGAGCGCCAGGTAGCGGCAGCTACCGACTCAAGTACGCCCGCGGCGGTCACAATGACGCATTTATCAAGCAAAATGAGGCTAGCGCCGGCGAGAGCGACGGCTAGCGCGGCATTCATCATGAAGCCGCCTGGACCGAACAGCGCCGCTGCAAATTCCCTCACAGCGCCAGGTATGAGCTGTCGCTCCCTGGCGATGTCTAATGCATTTCAATGGAGCAATCTATAATAATTCATGATTAATTGGTAATCATTTTTTTTTTGATTTTTTTTATGTCAAAAAATCGGAGACCACTTCTGCAATGTTAGGATTTATTTTTAAGTCCAAAAAAAAAAAAAAAAAAAATATGTGCAGAATTGATCTAACAGGTCTGAGATTAATGTATTCATATAACGGGATGATTCTAAAAACATGTATAATGTTACATTCAAAAAATATGGTTGTTTAGGGGTTAAAAACTAGTTAATACACATCGCCGCAAGCGCTCTGGGGTTTAAACAAGGAATGGACAGCGACAGCACATTCGGAGCGTGATTTTTTGATGAATATGAAGCTAGCCGTTCGCTCTGGCCATTCGTTGTCAGGCGCTCACATACAACACTGGACCTGTGAAACAGCGACTCCCCAGCCCGTATTCAACATTACCGCACACCGACTGAGTCGCTGTCATCAAGCTAACGCCGGCCAAGCACAGCGAATACTGGCTGGCGCTGAAAAAATCACGCTACAGTCGCTCATCTGTCGCTACCTGGCGCTATTGATGAATCGGCCTCCTAGCCTTCTCCACGTGTAAGTGTGTGTCTTTAACAATTTATACTAATATGTAATTGTGTATGCTTACGCACTGAAGTTCTGACGTTATGACGTTATGACGTGATGCCAACTTCTGGGATCCGCTGGGACGCGTCAGATGATGCAGACACTATGCCCAATATGGCACCCTCGCTGTGCACACGCGACCAGCAGGAGGCTATCATGAGTTTACGTACACAAAATGCCTGCAATTGCACCTAATTCAAAATAGGTTATGTTAATCAGGGTCGCAAATGTATAGCCAGCCAGGCCGATCAGACATAGCTAGTCAGGGGGCCAAAGTTTCTAGGAAAGCAGGGTGGAAAGAATGCCGCCATTTTCAGAATAACACAGGCAAAAGCTAGTGCACACATGGGCACCACACAGGGATGCTTTGGAGCAAGGGGGATCTCTTGGTGCATAGCTGGGTGTAGCAGCCACATACCAGGAAGGGGCAGCCCAGGTGTTAAAAACAATACCCAATAAGATCTGTTAAACAAGGATTGCTAAATACCGTAATGCAACAATAATATGTATATGATGTTGTTTAATTCCTATGTATTTGTTCTAAATTTTAGATGATCACATACCGATCCTTCCGACATCCCGACTTCCTGCCCAACTTATATGCCAAGAGGACATTGGAACTTGATATTGTAGCAACGCTGGAGGAGGAGACCGACACCACCTACACGCTCACAAAGATCATACAGCATTGGTCAGACCTGAAAAGGTGGAAGAAGCACTGGGTGAGGAAGTTCGGATTTCCATTGACTTCAGTGGGGGTCGGGATTGGGTTCAGGTCAAGTTTGAGTATGAACCAAACTTTAGCGTCAAGTTCGGCTGAACTTGCCGAATCCAAACTTCTACAGATTCACCCAACCCAATTATGTGGTGTCCCCTCACTCCAAACCTTTCAGCTGGCACACCAGGCATGCCATGGTTCAGAAGCTGCACGGCCATGCCCGGATGCACGGCCATAGAGGTACACTAGCCTCTAAGCCCCTTTGCTGATGAGCACCAGGCTCTACTGTACCCCCCTGGCCTTTGGGAATATAGTTAATGAGGCAGGCGGCTAATGGCAAGTCAGGCAGAGTGCCAGCATGGAAGGAAAGGGGACCCTAGCCCTCCTTCCTTCCAAACACCATCAGAGGGGTAATTTTGCCTGCTTCTGAAGAAGAGGAGGCGACAAGAAACCCAAAGAGGCACCAGCACAGGATGAAAATGAAGGTGGTAAGTATATTGAAAAATTGCCTAGCACTTTAGACAGGTACACTTGCTCGTTTCTGCCAGACCTTAGAAAAGACTTATCCTGACTTAGAACTTTATTCATATGCACCATCATTTGGATTATGTACACAGCAAGCACTGATGAAAATAGAGACTGTGCTGGGAATGGTAACCCATCAAATGGGGGTGGTTGAAAATCTTATGCATACTCTTATCCTGGGCCTCTCTTTGTTTTGTGAGTTGTGGGGGAAACTCCCTGAGAGAAGTTTACCTGAAGTAAATGTGGACAATTTTCCATTGCTGTTTTTGGCTGGAGAAGATGGTGTTCCTGCTATGGAGCAAACTATGCTTAACTTAAAAATATTTCCTATGGAAAACTTTGGTACTTCTCAATTGAGGGATCCCACCTGGTAAATGCTCGATAGGCAGTTAAGGTTGTTAATGGGGTTCCCCAGGACCCAGAAGTTGACCAACAATTTCCACATTTTGCCAAAAATAATGGATTTCTTATATCATGTTGTTAAGAAATTGTGGAACAGCTTCTGGACCCAAAGCATACAGACGTAGGGTATTTGACTTGGCCCAGAGCCATACCCTTGCTGGGCCGTTGGGAACTGCTAAAACCCAGGAGAGAATTCTCCTAAGATTCTTAGGATTCAAAAGTCATGCCCCACCTGCCAAATAAGTGCCCTGATTTCTCATTTCCGCAGTTGAGAGAATTGTGATGGATTTAGTCTTCAACTGAAGATTAACCCCTTATTGCAATGCTGGATATTGACTTCTGGAACCTTCCTATTTATATATACACTAACGCAAAAGAATCTGAGTCATTATAATTCCTGACAAGGTTTTTCACAGTATATTAACATTGAATGATACTCTGTTGATATGGTCCAGTTTTCCTGTTATGTGTGAAAAAAATCTGTCTATCCCCTTTCACTTATGTAGGTGTAAGCACTAATTAATACTCTTCCTGCAATGATACATTCACACAGGTGTCTTCCAAACATTCTTGATTGTAATTCCGGAATGGAGTAGCCACAAGGCTTGCGCACTACAAGGAATGACTTTTAGTATGTTCACAGTCACAACCTGATGAAGTGGTGATCCTTGAAAGCTTGTTGAAAATCTTTCTGGTGCAATAAATAAGTGGTAGGCATATGTTAAAGAAGGTGGTAGGAAAACATGGATTTGGATTGTCTGCTATGCTATCTGATGTTTGCAATACCAGAAGTGTTCCAAGCTTCCACCGGGTTCTCTCCCTTTGAGTTGGTGTATGATCATCACCCCCGGGGCTTACTGGATATTGCTAAAGAGACCTGGGAAATGGAAGCTACCCCTCATAATGTGTGCAGTGTTCAACAAACGGTCACTGCATTTCGAAAAACAAACAGGGTGCATTACCAAACCTACCTGCTGTCCCATAGAAATCCAGGCGCAGAAAAAACATAAAAAAAGGCTTCAGTGCATTGAAGCTAAAAGCACTGAAACAAACAGCCATTGGACTTCTCTCTCTATATCTCACTCTACAAAAACATCTCTGCTGAGTCTGTGAATCAGCAGTTGGGCGGTGACTTACGGGTGGGCGGAGCCTAACTGCCTCTCTCTTGTCCCGCGCCGGCATTACTTCCTGGAGGCGGGCAGGCATCGAAGCAGGTGATTGGGGGGCGGTTGGGGCGGACGGCTTAGCCGATCTGCCTGGTCGCACTGGCGGGCATGCACGCGGGAGCCCCGCGCCCGTTATGTAAGAGAAAAAAATAAAGTGACAGAGGATTGGGGGGGCGGCAGCGGATCTGTTTGTGGGAGCCCCGCAGCCTGGGCACGGGCCTTGCTTTGCCTTGTCATGTAAGCTATTTAGCTTTTATTCTTATCCTGATATTGGACTTGATTCAATAAGAGTTTTAAAACATTCTCATGGTAGTACAAAATTCACTTTATGAGAAATATGTCCACTATAACCTTTATATAATATACCGTAAACTGTAACATGAGATGTGCACACAATTCATGTAGCAAAAAAGTTGTTTGTAATTTTAAAAAATCATTAAAATACATATAGCACAGAGTGCGCATGCGTGCGGAACGCGGATGGACGTGCGAGTCCGCGCTCCGTTGAACCCTGCTGCCCCGGCCCCCCCAAAGTGCAGCGCTCGGCGGTTTTGAGCCTGGGAGGCTCTTTTGAAGCCGGTCTGTGAAGGTCGCCGAAACGCCCGAGTACAGCGCAGCATTGTAAGGAGGTGAACGGCGGGCGCCATCTTGCCTCGTGCTGCTGTGAGTGCAGCAGCCCCTGCGTCCTTCTCCTGCAGAGCCTCTGTGTCTCTTGCGTCACACAGCCCCAGGGCTTTGTGTGCCCCTTCTGATCGTCACATAATAAGCCGCAGGGAAAGTGTGGGCAGCTGCCTGTCCTTCCCCCCCCTCTGCCACTGTTTGAAGGGGAGCTGCACAGCACTCCTCTTCCTTCTTGTGTACAAAAGCACGACCCTCCACACACTGGGCCACCATAAGCCCTCCCTTCTCCACTTCCTGCTCCTTTGGGACTATTTCTCTAGTTGTGCCTCCTTGGAATTTAATTTGATTTAGTGCCTGAAACCATCAGCCTGCTTGTCCCCCCCCCCCCATTGCTACTTACTATTGGAAGAACCTCATCCACCTCCACAGCTCTCTTAAGGAGAATTACACCTTTCTATATTCTGCTGAGTTGGTGACTTTTATTGCCTTTTCATATTGTGATTTGCCTCGCCTGACCCTTTCTTCTACTCAAGCCATCAATAAAACAAAGCGGTCTGTCACCTGTGGTGCACCTCAGGCTTACGTCGGCCACACTCTGCTTTTTACTTATTGGGCCTAACGCACCCACCTAGTCTCGGAAATATTGAAACCCCTAAGCTTTACTTATAATGGAAACCTCCATGCCGTCCCAAAGCGACCCCCCAGTTCCCGGGGACCTCCTACCAGAGGATGAATCCTGGATGGACGACTCCCTGCACGTCTCACCGTCAAAGTCTCAACCCCCACCCCTCGATAAGTATGAAGCTATGCTTGAAAAATCCCTCGAGAGGTGGGCCCTAAATATCACGTCCCAGATCACCGTTAATCTCTCTGCTGAAATAAAAGAACTGGGTCAAAGAGTTGACATCCTCGAACAACAATCTTCAGCACAAGGTTTGGAATTGTCTTCCCTCGGGATGGAACTAGAGGCTCTAAAGGAGGAAAATCTTGTCCTACACCATAAGCTTGAAGATATGGAGAACCGCTCGCGTAGGGCCAACATCAGGGTCAGAGGTATACCTGAAGCTGTCACTGATTTACAATCTACAGTCACTGCTCTCTTCCAAGAGCTCACCCCGGCCATACCTATTGAAAGGCTGGAATTTGACAGAATACACCGCGCCTTGCAGAAAAAAAAAAAGAGAAGACGGGCTTCCGCGGGACGTTTTAGTAAAGCTCCACTTCTACCGCACGAAGGAGCAACTTATGCTGGCCGCGAGGGATCAAGGAACTCTCAAATTTCAGAACTTTGAGTACCAGCTCTTTGCCGATCTCTCCCCCCAAACCATCACCAGAAGACAGGCCATGAAACCCTCACTAGGAATTTTGCAAGCAAAAGGGATCAAGTACACATGGGGGTTTCCCTTCAAAATTTCCTTCAGCTATCAAGACCACAGGTACGAAGCTTCCACCCCACAAGACCTGGAGACCGCTCTTACCTCGGCCGGCTTGAGGGCTCCCGTTGTTGTCTCAACTTCTCCTCCGCAAAAGAAGAGAGCTCTTACATTTTCACCTGTACCCAAGGACAGACGCGGCCCGCGAAGGAGCGCCCAGCCAACGAGCAGGGTCGGAGCGCTTGTCCACAGGTTTGGTAAGCCTGCTGTCGGAGAGGGATGATGTGCGAGTTTCCCTGTGCATTATACGAGGGATCTTGCCCTTCATTCTCTCACTCAGCGTACCCTTAGGAAGCACCTATGAGGTTCCCGTTTTGTAATTGGGACTTTTTTCCTTGCTGTTTGGTTCCCTATTACATTTTTCAGGCTCTCTCTAGGCATAAACCCTTTAAAATATATAACCCATGCGGCTCTCTTGCTGTCTGAGCCCCATTTCAGTCACTTTCTGTTTGACACCCATCCTCGTTATCATGTGATAGTTTGTTACTTGTATTTTCCGCTTATTGCTGCTCATTTCTTTGTTTTCAGGTTAAGTGGGCCGGGCGCTCAGGTTTCAAAGCCCTGCACTCTCCTTGCTCCCTTTCTCGCCGGATTCCCGCCGAGTCAGGAAGTTTTTTTTTTTTTTCTAACCCACGTTGAGGGTCAGTTTTTACACTGGTTGGTCAGGGGATTCTCCTTCAGAAATCCCTCCAACCAGTCAGCTGGTCCCACTGTGGTAGAGGCTCCCTCTACCCCCTTGGGACACTTTTCTAAGGAAGGTTTTGTTCCTAGTGGTGTTTTAAAATGTTATCTGTTCTTTCCCCCTTCTTCTTTCTGCCCCCCCTCCCCCCCCCCCTCTCCCTTGGGTGTCCAGCCCCCCCATGCTAGCAGATACTGTAAGGTTTATCGATGGTGGTTAAACTTGCTTCGTTGAATGTTCAGGGCTTGAATGCCCCCCAAAAAAGAGTGAAGGCCTTCCGTCAGATGAGGGCTCTGCAGGTGGACATTGTCTGCTTCCAAGAGACTCACTTCACCAAGAAGAATTCTCCTAAATTTCTCAGTTCAGACTACTAATTGTGTCCAGTATGGTACAAGACCAACAAATCACTATTGCTAATTATTATGCCCCCAATCAGAATGCTTTCTTTGAGGAGTTTCTTAGGACTCTGGACCCTCAGGTTAAGGGGCTCCACATAGTGGCTGGCGACTCAAACCAAGTTTTGCACCCCACTTTGGACAAACATACGGTGGGCCGGCCCCTGGATTATCCCAGGGAGGGCTCCTCAGGGAAAGCGTTCCGTTTCCTCCTAAACCAATTCCATCTTGTTGATGTATGGAGGGGGGTCCATCCTTCCAAGAGGGACTTTACCCATTATTCCTGCCCGCACAAGGTCTTCACGAGAATTGACCACATTTTTTTGCGGCTGCCCTCCTTGCCACACCTTTCCCACTCCTCTATAGTTCCAATAGTATGGTCGGACCACGACCTTGTTGCCGTCGAGTTGGTCTCCCTTACCCAAAGGGCCCCCCAGAGGTCTTGGAAGCTCTACGACCCCATGTTGTCTGATGAGGCACTCCTTGAATGAGTTAGCAAAGAGATTGAGAGCTTCTTCTTGCAAAACATGGGGTCGGTGAGCTCTGAGGCCCTGCTCTGGGAAGCTCATAAAGCGGTAATGCGTGGGCAGTTCATCCAAGAATCCACTCGACGCAAAGCCTCACATAAGGAAAAGCTTCAAAAATTGCTAGATGCATATCACTCAGCCTCTTCCGCCTATAAAGACCGTCCGACTAGACGTAACAGAATCAAACTTAATCAAGCAGGCGTGCAACTTAACCTGTGTCTTTCAGGTGAGGCCGAACGTCAAAATCAATCGGACTAGGTTTAAGTGGTATCCAATCAGCAACAAACCGAACACCCCTCTTGCCAGAAGACTGAGGGGCGTCACTAAGAGGGTTAATCCTGTGCGGACTTTGGAGGACACATTATCTAGTAACCCCTCGAGGGTGGTATCAACCTTTGGTAAACAGCTAGAGGACCTATATAAAGCTAAGACTATGCTTGATGAACCCCTTGCAGAAAAATTGCTAGGACAAATCCCACCCTCCCCTGCCGCTTGAGGCTAAAACCTTTCTTGATAAGCCAGTTGAACTCTGAGGTCCAGGAAGCCATTAACTCCTTAAGGATCGGTAAACAACCGGGCCCAGGTGGGTTCTCCGCCCTTTATTATAAAAAATTCTCATGTACTCTCTCCACACCTTGTTCGGATGTTTAACTCTCTCAGTAATGGCGACTCATGGAGTACAGAGGCGCTCACTGCGGCTGTTTGCATGATACCTAAGCCCAATGTTGATACCACCACCTGGTCCCACTTCAGGCCCATATCCCTATTAAATATTGATGTCAAATTGCTTGCAAAAGTCCTCGCAGCGCGACTCAATAGGTATATTGCATCTTTAATTTCTAAGGAGCAGGCAGGATTTATCCCTCAGCGCCAAGGGGGGGGGACAATATCCGTAGGATCATTAACCTGGTCCACCATGTGCGGAAGGTGGGTCAACAAGCTATGCTTTTAACCCTTGATATCCGTAAAGCATTTGACACAGTAGCCTGGGACTGCCTACATTTCATATTGAAAAAATGGGGATTGGGTCCCTCCTTCACTACATGGATTTCCTCGTTATATTCCAAGCCTGGTGCGTTTGTTAGGTATTCAGGCTATTCATCCAAGCGGTTTATTCTGGGCAGAGGTACTAGGCAGGGTTGTCCCCTCTCCCCCCTGCTCTTTGCCCTCTCTATTGAGCCCCTATCCAAGTTAATCCAGGCTAAAATTAATATTGAGGGAATCAATGTCGGGGGATATGATCATAAGATTTCTTTATTTGCCGACGACATTTTAATGGTTATATCTAACCCAGTTACATCCCTCCCAAATCTCTTTCAAACCTTAGATGACTTTTCCAAGATCTCTGGTCTGCAGATTAACACCACAAAGTCCCAAGCCCTTAACGTCTCCCTCCCAGAGAATACGGTGTCTGCTCTTAAAGCCTCCTTTAACTTCTCTTGGCAAGAGCGGTACATCAAATATCTAGGCGTTCAGCTCACAGCAAAATATGACTCCCTTTATGCCGCTAACTATCCCGCTATACTTAGGGACCTCTACTCCCTATTGTCCTCCTGGACCAAGCTGCATCTTTCGTGGCTTGGTAGAATAGCCGCCATAAAAATGACGTGGCTTCCCAAATTACTCTATGTCTTCCGGGTCTTGCCGGTACCTATTACGGCTGCATGCCTAAAAGGTCTTCAATCCACTTTAAACTCCTTTATCTGGGGTCAACAGAAACCAAGGGTCAATCGTATGACAATGTACAGATCCAAACAACTGGGAGGTCTTGGGTTCCCTAACATAGCTCGTTACTATTCTGCATGCCAAATAGCGCAGATGGCTGCTATTCATGCTGGAGATGATAGACCATTATGGGTAGACATCCAGCAGGCTAGTTGTACTCCGATAGCTATTTCAAATTTATTATGGCTGCCTCCAACAGCTTACAAGGCCATCGATAACCCGGTCCTGAAGCACTCTCTCAGAATCTGGAAAATGAATAGTTCAAAAAACTACCTAATCTTAATAATTTTGTATGTAGTCTGCGATCATGTAAATCTAAAAAATGTCTAGAATCATTGACAGTTGAACTGTTAAATTCTGTATCAGACTAATTCTGTAATCAATGTTTATTTTTGTGTCTAAGTGACCTACATTCTCTCCAATTATACACCTTATTGGCTTCTATGATTCTAGAGGTTTCCTTGTTTTTCGTTTTGAATAAGAGGTGTTCTCTTAGAGTCCCTTGCTTTTTGATAAACTTTTTGAAGGACTTTCTTACTATAACCTCTTTATGATAGTCTCAATCTGATGCCATCCACTTCAGCCTGAAATGTTTCCACTGATGAGCAGTTACGTCTTTCTCTGATATACTTACCAAATGGAATTCTATTTAGTAAAAGGGACTGGACTGCCACTTGTGTATCGCAAAATTGTATTTGCTGTTGACATTTCGCAATAAAACTAATGCTAATTTTTCTTTGATTGTATTGTTGTATCTCCAGACCCAGAAAATAAATCTTGCCACTGTCGAATTTTAAAGTCAAATTTCTGGTATTTTGATTCAATTTGATGATGAATTCTTTGAGATTAGTCTAGTACCCAGTCCAGGTAATTAAAATAGCGACTAGGTACATTGACATCTTGTCCTCACTCCACAGATCCCTCTCCCACCTAACCAGGTACAGGTTCGTGAACGATGGGGCACAAGTTGTCCCCATCGCCGTTCCCTGTATCTGGTGGTATAGTTGGTCATTGAGAAAGAGATTGTGGGGTGAGGACGAAATGCAATATATGTAAAAGAAATACATTGTGATCATGTGATTCTATGTCCAGCTCATTCAAAAAAGACTCCACTGCTCGTATATCCAAATCATGCGGTATAATGGAGTATAGGGCCTCCACGTCCAGGGTCACCAGGAACGAGCCTGGAAATGGATGCCCTTTGATACCAATCAGTATGCTCCAGAATTTGTAAACACATTTTTTCATATTCTGCCTTGGACATGACTACAATATTACCACGTTTATTGTTTCATTATAAGATAATGATTTTGTTCAAGCTGTTTAATAGCCTCTCTCAGATCTGGGCAAATATTAGACCTATTGTGAGGTTTACTTTCTCATATCCATAAATAGGAACCTGTGTGTTAATTTTCTAGCAAAAAGTTGTAAGTCTTTTACAATATCAAAAACATCTGATTGTTAGGTAGGGCAAAAATTCAAACTGAGACATAATAATTCCTCTTGGGCAAGTATTGTAGTGGAGAGGTTTATCGTGTCCTTACCAAGGGTTTAGGCTTTTCATTAAATCATGCTGAAGGTTCAGTTTAAGCCAGATTGCATGCTTGTCTGAATAGGTGAGTTTTAAGGGCACCTTTGAAAGCTTTTAGGGTTGGGGTGTGGCAGATTGGGTGGGGGAGGGCATTCCAGAATATTTGAGTTGCACTTGAGAAGTCCTGGAGACAGGCATGAGAGGAGGTGACTAGGGTGGAGGATAGGAGAAGGTCATCAGCAAAGCGGAGGCTGTGTCTAGGTTGATATTGTTGGATAAGAGATGAGATGTAGAGAGAGGCCTGGTTGGAGAGAGCTTTATAGGCGAGAGTTAAGGTTTTGAAGGATTCCCTGGGAGACTGGCAGCCAGTGTAGGGATTGACTGAGAGGAACAGAGCTGGATGAGCGGGAGGAGAGATTGATGAGGCGAGCAGCAGTTTAGGATAGATTGGAGGGCCAGTCTGTTAGTTGGTAAGCCACAAAGAAGGATGTTTCAGTAATCCAGTCGGGATATGGCCAGGGCATGCACTAGCATTTTAGTGGCATCAGGTAAGAGGAAGGGATGGATGTGTGAGATGTTTTTGAATTGGAGGTGACAGGAGATGGCTAGGGAGTGAATATGTGGTTTGAATGAGAGTGCAGAATCCAGAATGACTTCCAGGCACTGAGCTTGGGGAGTTGTGGTTATTGTATAATTGTTGACAGAGATAGACATGTTAGAGAGGGGAGAGGAGTTAGATGATGGGAAAATGACCAGTTCTGTCTTATCCATGTTTAGCTTGAGGTAGCGAGATGACATGAATAGAGAAATAGCTGCAAAGCAGTTGGGGAGGAGAGATAGGAGACTAGAGAGGTATATCAGAGTGTCCACATAAAAGTGGTATTGAGAGCCCAGTGAAGTTGGCAAGGACCATAACTGTAGACTGGGAAAAGTAGGGGGCCTAGGGAGGTATATCAGAGTGTCCACATAAAAGTGGTATTGAGAGCCCAGTGAAGTTGGCAAGGACCATAACTGTAGACTGGGAAAAGTAGGGGGCCTAGGGAGGTATATCAGAGTGTCCACATAAAAGTGGTATTGAGAGCCCAGTGAAGTTGGCAAGGACCATAACTGTAGACTGGGAAAAGTAGGGGGCCTAGGACAGAGCCTTGAGGCACACAGACGGAAAGAGAATGGGAAGAAGAGACCATGTTAAGAGTAGGATACACTGAATGATCTGTCAGAGAGGTAAAAGGTGAGCCAAGAGAGTGCAAGACCTTGAACCCCAAAAGAGGAGAGAATATCAAGAAGCAGAGCGTGGTCCACAGTGTCAAAGGCTGAAGAGAGATCAAGAAGAATGAGGACGGAGTAGTGACCTTTGGTTTTAGCAAGGAGCAGATTGTTAGTGAGTTTGGTGAGGGCAGTTTCAGTGGAGTGGTTAGGGCACAATCCTGATTGTAGGGGATCAAGTAAGTTGTTGGTAGAGAAGTATTGTGCCAGTTCACACATTGTTCAAGAAGTTTGGAGGAGAAAGGGAGCATTGAGATAGGGCAATAGCTGGAGAGGGCAGAGGGGTCGAGAGAGGGTTTCTTGATTATCAGAGTAATAACTTGCTGTTTAACTGTATGTTTCCTTTGGAGGAAGGAAAGGTGCCAGTGGAGAAAGAAAGGTTAAATATAGGGGTTAAGGCTAGAGTGAGGTATGGAGACAGTTGAGAAATAAGGTGGGATGGAATAGGATTGAGGGAGCAGGTAGTCAGATGGGCACTAGAAATGAGAGAGGTTAGTCCAAGTTCAGTTATTGGAGTGAAGAAAGTAAGAGAGTAAGGCAGAGGGGTTGTTTGGAGTGGTGAGGGATTCTGAGGTACAAAGCCAAGTTGAAGGATGGAGGAGAGGGTGGGCCGAGTAGGAAACTGAAACTGTTGAATAAGTGTGTGGGATTCCTGGCTTGTGCAGAAATCAGTGAAGGGAAATATGCCTGCTTAGCAGATGAAAGGGCAGTCCTAAGTTCCTGAAGGGCTTGTTTATAGAACAGAAAGTCGTCACTGGCTTTGTTTTTTCTCCATTGCCGTTCAACAGCTTGAGACAGCTGTTTCAATCTGGCTGTGCTTGCATTTAGCCAGGGTTGACGGTTTTTGGAACGGGGATAGCAATAGGTGAGGGGGGGCGTCAGAGTCTAAAGGCTGAGGAAAGTGTATTGTGGTAGTGGGATGATGCAGCGTCTATGTCTGTGAATGAGATCAAGGTGTGAAGCGGTGGAAGTGAGGTGGAAAGAGACTGAAGATCAAGGTTTATTAAGTCCCTGCGTTGAATTCTAGGTTTGGATTTATCCATATGTTTGTGCCAATTCAGATAGTCTAAAAGTAATAAATGTAATAGCATAGAGCAACAAAGCGTCCGCTAGGGAAGATACAGACACAGTGGTTCATTACCGCTTCAACAATATGGTTCCTGTATCTGTTTTTCTAGAGACAGGTTGGTGCGTGCGGCATCACATACTGTTTGATCGGAGTAGCATCATTTCCGGTCTTGCCGTGATGGGTAGAAGTGTAATCCTGAATTTTGAGTGCATTTAAAGGCGCATCAGCGTGGTGGCATTATAGACCTACTGACACTGCAAGAGGATTTGGACCCCCAACAGCTTTGTCCCATATCAGACTACACACGGTGACCGCACGACCAGCACCTGCTTGTCATGGCCTCCTTGCAGACCTTCAGGGTGCAGAGCCATTAGCTACAGCAGACCAGATTGTCACTATCCAGGAAGTTTCTTCATCTATGCTATATCTATACTTCAAATGATCATCCACAGTGGGCCAAAATTAATTAGCTGCCCCAAAATGTCTGTTTATATATTGATTCAGGAGATCATTTCTATTTGAGTGACAATCAAATATTTAATTGAATCAACAGGTGGCACCAACCAACAAGTAAACTCGTGATGCACTGCCCCAAAATAGCCCTCTGAATCCTATAGATTAATCCACAGTGGGGGTTACCTCTCTCCCCCCGTAAAGGGCCCCGGGGACTCACAATTGCACTCGCCACAATTATAATTTAATTATATATCAGGTTTTATTATAATTCATCAGCAGCAAAAAATATTTAAAAACGTTTAAAAGTCTGAATATCACTTACATAATGTGCCCCAAGGGGGAGCTATCTACACATTTCATCAAGAGTGTCCATAATTCATAAATACTTCATAAATCCTATTAAACAGCAATTCCCAAATGCTTAAAGTGCCAGTGGCAAGTAAAAGTGCAAATATTCACATCATGAAAGGAGTCCACATTAATGCACCTCTAGGAACTATGGAAGTCTGATGTTAACCCCGTTTGGAAGGTTTGTATTACTTAAAATTGTTTTGAATTAGTCATCATATATGTGACTAGAAAACACATTAACTGGATACAAGTTCTTTTGAGGAAGTCTGTGATAGGTGAAATTATAACTCTTTCATGGACTGAAACAGTAGAATGGCACTTTGCATTTGATGCATTGTTAATTAATCTAATGTGTATTTTTGAGTGTCTATTCTTTTAATCTGTGTATTAAATAAAATCATGAGATTTTATGTTTAAGCTTTAGCGAAGTTTTTTAGAAAGGGCTCCATAATAATTTGGATTTGTCCAATTCGAGATTTCTGTTGATATTGTTTTAATCCAACATACAGCGACTCTAAGTATGCTTTAAAGACTCAAAGCTGCCTCTAATTTTGCTTGTGTTAATATTTTCTCTCTTTCTAATCCTTAATCTGAGGCTGAATGCATTGAAATGTTAAAGTCATCAAGTTCAAGCTGCACTTGCACAATGAGTATTTGGAACCACTTTTCATAAAAATTTAGAAACTTCTTTACAAAATGAAAGTTTAATGTTAATTCTCAAACCTCTATGGATCTGTCTTGATCTCAAATACTCAGTGTCACTGCATGTAAATCAATCGTATATATCTGTTTTAATACCTCGAAATGTTTTTTAGAAAGCATCTAACCTTTAACAAGTTGATTTGGTGTGTCACCGTAGCTCTCTATTAACGGGTCTAGGTCGGCTTGAGAAAAGGCAAAGATATCAGCATGCTTTCAATACAGTGTATTTAAATCTGCCAAACTCCATGCTCCAATTTCAATTTGGTGCTGAAAACCTAAATTGACATATACGAAATATAAACAAATTTTAGTTCAGCACTTCAAAAGATAAATCACACATTTGCTTATCTTTGAGATACAATAGGTGCTGCAACCTCCAAAAAGGGGTCCAATATATATATATATATATTATATGATAGCTATAAGCCTGAGAATGTCACTGTTGCTGAATCACCAGCAATGAAAGTTCTTAGGATTAAAAAAGGTACCATTGACTTATTGATTTTATTGTTTTCCTAGCTGGTGATTCAGCAACAGTGACATTCTCATGCTTTTTTCTCATAAAGTGAATTTTTTATTGATTCAATGTTGATTCATTGTTCTTGTATTGTTTTGCTGTATATTTGCGGTTGTTACCTGTAGTTCCCTGGTGCCATCTGCTGGCCAGGAATTAAACACACTGTGACACGTTCTTTTCACTGCTTGCTAAAACTGATTTTCTCATGCTTGATGCAAATACTGTACAGGGTTTTGCTACAATACCCCATTGCATGTACAACAAATTTAAAACCAGTTAAATGTCTATTAACCTTATGAAAGTCCTCAAAAAGAACCAGCACTCCAGATGCCCATAGCATCAAAGTATATATTGTTAGTCCAAATCATCCAAAATGGTACAAATGGTCCAAGGTAGTAGTGGCTGTAAGCCGACGTTTCAGGGTGCTCGCTGGCCCCCTTCCTCAGGACCAACCACACTCCAAATTACAAACAGTTACAGAGAAGGTGCCTCTTGCCTTAAAGTGGACCAACATCCTCCAAAACAACATGTCTCTGATCAGTTAAACATAAAAAGACACTTACCTTTTGATGACTTTTGCAGCCTTCTGTCCCTCGCAGCGCCTGTATTCTTCAAAAATCTCGTCCGGAAGTCCCGCCCTCCAGCTCTTGTCCGTTCATTAGCATGCTGTCCGTCTTCCTTGTTTCCTCCTCACTCACCCAATTTCAGTTTCTCTTCTGCTCTTCTCTACGTCATCGGGGGGGCGCATGCGCAGTAGCGCCGATTTAGGTTAAGTGAAGCGCCGCTCGCTACCGATGCAAGCGGCGCTTCACCTACCTACTGCGCATGTGCGAGAGCTGCTTTAGGAAGAGGTCAAACGATCTCTTCCTTTTACAAGCAAATCCAAGATGGCGGCGAGAGATTCAAAAGGAAGCGCTGGAGCATTAGAGGTAAGTTATTTTTACATTACTATTGATAACAGGTCCGGCAGCATTATTGGCATATTTTTAAAAGGCAAAAAAAAAAAAAAAAAAAAAAAAAAAACACGGGAGGGTCAACTTTAAATAAACACCTATGGGGCCCCAGGAACATTCGAAAATTGCGCCTGACGTAATTCATGACGTCACCGGCACTTTTAAATAATGATGTTGCATATCAGAATAAATACAAAAGTATTAAAAAACAATGAATATGTGGTTAGAGATACTTACCCTCCATAGGACGCTCCCGCCCGTATGGGGAAAGGTCTCCCCGCTGGTCGGGCACCGCCGCTCGTACCAGCAGGGAGGTTTCTAAGCAACTTCCCTTGCTGTCCCCTGATAGGGGAGGAACAAGCACTACGTCACATGTCCGGGCAGACTTGCCTGGTAACATCTGACGCAACGCTCAGGCGCCACCTGATTGGAGCCCAAGCGTTGTGAAGCTAGCGCTCCATCTGCGCCCCATGTCATGCCGCAGACAGTACGCCGGCTGTTGCCCGATCCTTGTGCGGCAGTGTTGACAGAGTCAACACGTCCACAAGGAGGGTAGGCATCTAAGTGTAAAGATAAAACGCATGGGGGAGGAAATGGGAAGAGAAGGGGTGAGGTGAGTTTTTACTTGTGATCCGATTGGGGTGCCCTGGGGAAGTGGACCAAGTATAAATCCTGGTAGTCAAAATCCTGGGTGTTGGTCCACTTTAAGAAAACTGTTGAAGCTACAGGACGTGTTGAGTCCTCGGGGTAGCACTGTATCAAGTCTATGTATCCAAAAAGTTTCACGTTGGAGGAGGCGACCATTCCTATCACCTCCCCTTGTTGGTCTAGGTACATGTTCAATTACCATGCCCTTTAGGTCCTGTGGTTGATGACCAAGTGCTGAAAAGTGTATTTCCACTGGTTTGTCCAGGTCACCCTGTTCACCATTTTTTACTTTCTCCTGATGAACTCTAATGTCACCGTTTAATTTTGCAAAAAGACCCCGTAGTTCCTAAGTTATATGGAAAAGTATTTGAACATTAGAGATGCAGGGAAAAAAGGAGGAGAAACAGTGGGTGTAGCAACAGCGATGTGATGTAAGCACACTGTGTGCTTTACATATATCATAGTGAAAAAATAAGTGCATTGTTGTTATTACTGCCAGAGGATAGAGGAGGGCAGAGTTTCATGGCTGCAGAGAGTGGCAGCCAATCAGGACGTCTGGGGAGGAAGTGGGGGGTGTTTCCATTCTCGATCCACTGTAGGTTGATTGAAGTACCATGTGAGTGGGGTGGAGACTGAAAGCTGAATGAGGAAGTGATTTCCTCACTTAGTAAATGGCATAGCAGGAAGGAGAGTGCTGGAGGGACTCAATGTAAGGTAAGCTCAATGTAAGGTGCCTCAACCATTGTGACTGGTTTCTGTTGGCTTCCTTTTTTCAGGCATATGTACATACACTACTGCTGGGACCGAGTATGTCTCAGTGCATTCCTACCTAGTTTTCAGGGTGGGAAAGAGGGACATTTGTTAAATTAGGCGATGCCCCCTCATTGAAGGATGGATAGGAGATAGGATGTAACAAACACTTTAAATAGGCAAATTAATCATTTATTGATGCAGATCTGCATGTTATATCTCAAAGAGGGACAGAGAAGAACAACGAGGGGCAGGAGGACACGGACTTAAAAGAGGGACAGTCTCTCCAAATCAGGAACACTTGGGAGGATTGGCCCCATAGGTGTTTATTTAAGGCAACAGGCACCTTCTCTGACAGTGCTTTTATTTCTTACATTAAAACTGATGGCATGTATGTAGGTTGTTCCATTATGTTTTGGGAAAATTGGTCTGATGATTCCTATGATTCCCTTCCCCCGGGACATTCAAAATTGGGATGCCCGACTGTGTGAAACTCCCCAGGTCAAAAGGTATCTCACCTTCAGCCTCAGTACAACAGCGTATGCGCGAGCAGTGCCACATCCCTGCTACCCCTTTAGCAGGGCGCGTGCCAGGAATTTGTGAATGGTCAGGTTGGGCACGCTCCCTGTTAGAGGGGAACAGGGATGCGGAGCTGCTGCACTGATTGGACGGGAGGTCGCACATGCGCCATAAGGCCAGGGAAAGGCGAGTCAGTTCAGGCAACCCTGGGGTCAAAGACCAAAACCTAGGATAGTCAAAATCCTGGGTTTTAGTCCACTTTAAATCTTAAAAATAATCTTATATGTGTATAAAAGGAAATAAAAAAGGTATGTATATGTTAATCAATGGAGCTGCTTTCCATTTCACATACATTTTCCTCAACTTCAGGAATTTGGGTTTCTTCTACCCAGCAGGAATTCTGGGGAACTCTGACAAGCCAAGTCAAGTAGCAGTGCTACTGTATGTGCATTTCTGGCACATCTGGCTCACAGTGCTTATGTATTATAAATTATTTGTTTTACCCTGTCTGCAATTACTACATTGCTCAGCACCATGGAAGTCCATTGACCAGTCTTTATAACAATGATTATTATTAATAATAATAATAATAATAAGTGCTTTCTATATGCTTCCAGGCTGTTAAGCATATGTCATTGTGATGTTAAACAGGTACTTTACTGTATGTAGTGGAAGCATCCCCGCTAACCCTTTAGCAGGGTGTGTGCCCATGCCAAGCATTTGTGCATGGTCAGCATGGGCATCCTCCCAGTTAGAGGGCAGCAGAGATGCACCCGCTGGCGCTCTTGGCAGTTTGGCTAGACACTCAGCTTCTTAGACGAGCCTAGAATAGCTTGCCTCAGGGCTGATTTGAAGGAAGTCCACGTATGTGCCATAGGATTGGGGAGAGGCGATTTGGAGTGGGTGACCTGGGGGGTTTCACATAGCGGGGCATCCCAAAGGGACTTTAACAAGTCTCCCACTAAACTAAAGCCCTAAACTAAATGTAAAGTATCACCAGGGCCGGCTCCAGGTTTATGTTGGTCCTCGGGCGGCATTGTCTCAGTGGGCCCCTTTGCGGTGGAGAGTCGCGGGTCAGGGATCTAGAAATTCCATGGCATAGAACAGGGTGCAGGGGACAGCCTCTGTGCCTCCCCCGCCCTGCAGGCTACAAACCCGCACTTACCAGCCCCTAAGCCTTGTGAACTGGTATAGGGGTCTCCTGGACCCTTTACCAGTTCACAAAGGGTTGAATGTAAACACACAGAAAAAAATATATTTTATTTGTTTTTTAATACTTGACTCCCATTTATGTTGCACTGCTTCTGTGCTCCTGCTGTTGCTGGAAGCCTTTTATACCTTCTGGCTGACAAAACATAGGGGGTTATTCAAAAAAAAAAAAATGACATAGGGTCCCCCATCCTTGGGGGGGGGGCACCCCCTTTTGGGGGCAATTTTAAGGGTTAAAAATGACATGGGGTCCCCCCTACCCAGCATAACCAGCCCGGGACCAGTTATGCAGGGCTTGTAGGAACAGAAAAGGTGGTGGGGCTGCCAGCACAGTCCCAAAAGCCTTTATCAAAGTGAGCCGCACTCAGTTTAAACATTGATATACCATGCCTTTATTGAAAACTTATACATATACAAGACAGACTGTTTAAAAAACATTAAAAAAGGTGTTGGAAAAGGGAGCTTAATTTTACGGCTCTAATACAACACATACAAATATCATGATGAATGCAGTCAATTAAAGTAAAAGTAAAGACACAAAAAAAAAAATTCTCTGGTTCTGCAAAAACTGTGCAATGTGCACAGTAAAGTGCAAATAGTGCTATCTAAGGTGCAACCAAATAAAATGTCAAATGCTATATAGATACCAAGTGCTATACAACATACATTGTGATATGCCTACAAATTTTTTTTTTTCTCTGGTTCTGCAAAAACTGAGCAATGTGCACGGTAAAGTGCAAATAGTGCTATCCAAGGTGCAACCAAGTAAAGTGTCAAGTGCTATATAAATACCAAGTGCTATACAACATACATTGTGATATGACTGCTAAAAATAAGGATAAAAATGGTATCACCAGGTCAGTGGAAATGGAGCCAAGTCCCCTCACCAAACAGCCTCATAGACCGTCAATGCGTTGCATGCGGGGTCACCCAGCACTTCGTCAGGACGTGTCAGGGGCTACCTCCTCACTCCCTTTTATGCTGTGTATAATGCCAATGAAATGAGTGCAACCAAACATGTGGTGGTGTCCCCTCCCCCGGCAGGGGGATTCTAATTAGACACCTGCTGGGCACATCACGTCCGCCCAAAAATTACTTAAGCTGGACCATGTAATGTTAAAACGCCAATGCGCATGAACGTGCGGCCCCGGCCCCCTCAGCGCGCAAGCGCACTCCCCTGCAGTAGGAGCCGCCTACCCGCCGGGGAGCCCGGAGCCGCCACCCACGCGCAGCGGCGCTCAGGGGAAAAGGCAGGATGGAGGGAGGAGGGATGGTGATATCAAGGTGCAAAAAATATGTCTACAAAAACTATATATACACAGACTTCACAACATGAAATATACTACTGATTGATACAGTTATTATTGCAATTCATAATAGATCATTGAGACACTTGACATACAGAGCTTAAACATATATAAGTTTGACCGCTTTGATAAGAGCCCTTAATGTGGGTATCTGCGTATATTCATGGAACCAGCTGCTCAAGGTTAGGTTATCCTGACCTACCTAAGACATGTCTAATATGATTACATATAATGTGCCATAAATTATCCAATTATTAAGATAAACATCTTAGTAATTATACCTGTTAAATTAAATAAAAATTAAATAACCAAAGCTAATTTATATATTCAAATCAATAAACTACTAAGGTGCATAAGTGAATGAGGTATATCTAAGTGAAAATTATTAATATATTTTATTTATTATTGTTATTGTATTGTTTATTATCATGTTCATTGACAAGAGTATCTGTTATGTGTCTGCACTTTAGTTGAGTAGCACTTGAATCCAGACCAGCTGACATCATGGCTTTCCTTCCTTTGGACCTCCATCGAGATTGACCCCCTCCCATTTTTTGATGTAAAGATTACTAGAAGATATGTGCCTATTTTGAGAAGATTCTGCAAGCACTAGAATATGATACAAGAAAAAAATTTTAATTATTTATTTATTTAGTTTTCCTTAGATGTAATATTGAAGTTGGTAATCGATGGTGACTGTATGCCATTATTTTCTACAAATAACTTAGTAGTCACTGTAAGTTAATTAATTGTATTAATTATTGATTTATCAAAAATTATTAATTTAATAATTCAATTCAGATAATAATAATTTTTGTATCACCAAAATAAGATTGTTGTGCAATATTAAATTATAAAATAATTATTATTCTTTTAATTACAATGATGTAAATGATTTGATGTGTTTAAACTAATAATTTAAATTAAAAATTAAAATAATAATGACAAAATCAATAATTAATAAATAATAAAATAAAATATATTAATAATTTTCACTTAGATATACCTCATTCACTTATGCACCTCAGTAGTTTATTGATTTGAATATATAAATTAACTTTGGTTATTTAATTTTAATTTAATTTAACAGTCATTCTTCGTGCCTCTATATATCAAGCTGGACACCTTGTCTCCAGAACCCATCAGGGCCACCTCCAGCGATGTCACCGGATTGTCCCTAGGGGGGCATACCCACCAGTGCGCATACACCAGCTGCGCTGCGTAAAAGTACAGAAGCATGTTCGGGACATGTCTTTGGTAGGTCAGGATAACCTAACCTTGAGCAGCTGGTTCCATGAATATACGCAGATACCCACATTAAGGGCCCTTATCAAAGCGGTCAAACTTACATATGTTTATGTGGTCAAACTTATATATGTTTAAGTTCTGTATGTCAAGTGTCTCAATGATCTATTATGAATTGCAATAATAACTGTGTCAATCAGTAGTATATGTCATGTTGTGAAGCCTGTGTATATATAGTTTTTGTATACTAAACCCACAGGCCCTAGATTAGCCCAACGGTTCCTAACAATATGCCGCACACCAAAAGATTTCTTGTTAATAAAAATCTATTTTATTAGGTTAAATCAATGCCACATGTGTCTCTACAAACAACATGAAAGACTGAATAAAAAACATATATAGACAATTTAAAAACAGGTGGAGGATTGTCCTATATCTGCTCTGAGAGTAAACCAATGCATGTGCTAATCCATATCATCAATGGCCATTAAAAAGATACTATATACAGAACTGAGAATCTTTCCATAAAATTTATATATATATATATATATATATATATATATATATATATATATATATATATATACAAAATGTGCAACATGTGAATCAATAAACCAAAATTACTCCTGCAAAAAGATACCAAACTAACCAAAAATAACTCCACAAGGAGTTCCAAATACAGTATAAAGTGAGTCACCCTGGCGAAGTGGCGTAGCGCCACGCAGCGCGTCAGTGGCGGTTCGTTGTTGGAGGCTCCTATGCTCTAATTATCTGGTGATGTAATTTAATCTTGCTATCTTTTCTATGTTTACAATATTAACAGACTGAGGTATCATTTTGCTTTTTGCACTTTTTGTACGGTTGCACATTAGAGATTATATTAAGCACCTTGCACATAAGCACTTTATACTGTATTTGGAACTCCTTGTGGAGTTATTTTTGGTTAGTTTGGTATCTTTTTGCAGGAGTAATTTTGGTCTATTGATTCACATGTTGCACATTTTGTGTGTATATATATATATATATATATATATATATATATATATATATGAATTTTATGGAAAGATTCTCAGTTCTGCATATAGTATCTTTTTAATGGCCATTGATTATTTGGATTAGCATATGCATTGGTTTACTCTGAGAGCAGATATAGGGCAATCCTCCACCTGTTTTTAAATTGTCTATATATGTTTTTTATTCAGTCTTTCATGTTGTTTGTAGAGACACATGTGGCATTGATTTAACCTAATAAAATAGATTTTTATTAACAAGAAATCTTTTGGTGTGCGGCATATTGTTAGGAACCGTTGGGCTAATCTAGGGCCTGTGGGTTTAGTATATCTGTTGTGTTTATGTGTTCCGCCTTGCCAGCACCCCTCCCCCATATTTTATTCCATTACTCAGTTGTGCACACCATTTTGCATAAATTCCTTATATATAGTTTTTGTAGACATATTTTTTGCACCTTGATATCACCATCCCTCCTCCCTCCCTCCTGCCTTCCTTCCCCTGAGCACCGCTGCGCGTGAGTGGCGGCCCCGGGCTCCCTGGCGGGTAGGCGGCTCCTACTGCAGAGGAGTGCGCCTGCGCACTGAGGGGGCCGGGTTCGCGCATTCGTGCGCTCGCGCACACCGGCATCCCCAGCGGGTGGGTGGCTCCCACTGCAGGGGAGTGCGCCTGCGCGCCGGGGGGGACGGGGTCGCACGTTCGTGCGCATCGGCGTTTTAACATGGTCCAGCCTATGTAATTTTGGGCGGACGTGATGTGCACAGCGGGTGTCTAATAGGCTTTTGGGACTGTGCTGGCAGCCCCACCAACTTTTCTGTTTGTGTACATTTAGATGTCCCTTTATCAGCCAGCACCAGCATTTACATAGATTAGTATACTTAATTTAGCAGTGCGGGGCAAAAAATCTTTTTCAAGCTTGTAGGAACAGGGCGCAGGGGCCAGCTTTGTTGACCCCGCCCCCTGCTGGCTACAGACCTGCAAAGCCAAATGGGCCGGGCTCTTCTGCCCCCTCTGAGCTTTGGGGAGGCAGGTAATTGGGGGGGCGGGGGTTAATGGCAAGTCACCCGACTTGTCAGCCCCTAAGCCTTGTGAACTAATATAAGGGTTTTATGGACCCCTTACCAGTTCAAAGGGTTAAGAGTAAAAAAAAAAAAAAAAAAAAAAAAACATAAAAAATTACACTTATTAGTTTTTCTTTACTCACCTCCGATCCTCAGCTATCCCCCGACGATCCTGTCCCACGAAGCTCCGATGACAGCTGCTGGGTGATCGGTAAAGGGGGGCGAGGGGCTGCGATTCCTTGCCCTACTGCACTGATCACCTGGGAGCTGTCATCGACCCTCTCGCCGCTCGCCCGGCGCTACTGTGCCTCTTGGGGTGGGTGACATCATAGATTACGTCATCGACCGGGCAATTGAGGAAGTGCTGAAGATGGCGCATTTCACCCTCTCCTCCACACGGAAGAGCCTGGGGGGCAATCGGAGGCCCTGCCAGGTGTCCTCTTCACTGGCGGGGCCTCCCCCCCCCCCCCAGGCCCTTTCGTGGTAAAGGCGAAATACAAGGGATCGCGGCTGCAGTTCGTAGGAAGTTTTTTTTTCCTACAGTTTTGTGCCAGCTGCCAGTGGGCCCCCCTGGGGGGGTGCGTGCCGGGTGCTGGCGCCAGCCCTGAATCACCCTCACCACATCATTATTGGCTACAGTAGCAATCAGAAATCTGCCATTTACCCTATTTACTAAAATACATCTTGCAGTTCATGTATGTGAGAACAGATGCAAGAAAACATGATAGCGCAAACTCTCCCACCTACAATAGTGTTGCTGTCATTTTGTATACAGTAATGGCTGGTGGCAGTTTTTACCATGAAGTTGATGGCTGGGGCACTACTGGGGGAAGCATGACCGCAGCCACAACCGAGCTTCCATGAAGTAAAATCTGATACCACTGCTAATGTTTTCCATATTTTCCATTTTAACAATGTACATAAATTACTTCAGCTGAATACAGAACATCAAGCCTTTGACAGTTATTCACTAGCCTGGCTTATTTTTTTTTCCTAGCTGGTGTTTTAAGAGCATTTCAGCCAAAAAGAGAGAAATGCTGTCCTATTATATTGCTTCCATGGCAGGAAGATGACTTCATTCCCTTAACTTCCCAGGAATTTCTGGCCAGTGTATTTTCTGTCACAGTGATTCCATGCTGATTATCTTTGGAGGGTCAGTGTGTCACGCCACAGTAAATAGTGAAACACTTGTTTGCTGAATTTTTGCGTTCTCATATTCACCCTGGCAGACTAGACCCTATACACGAGGAAAGGGTCCATCTGATATATGGTGAGAGATTCAATGACACAAGGGTAACAACATACTAACAAGACGTCTTGTATTAAATATTGCTTTTATGTTTTATTAGCGGAAGAATTTAATTCAGGCCAATATGTTTGAACTGGAATAAACTATATATTTATCAAACTTGGATACTAAAACCGGAGTATTATTGGTAGTTTAGCCTTAGGTCTTGATACAATTGGTAATAGTAGGTTTGCAATATGAGACTCCCCATCTAATTGGAATTTTCTTAACTGGAACAATTTTACAGATCTAGTAATAAATATTCATAGCTTTCCATTTTATTCAGTATGATAAGAAATACACTCCCAGGGATGCCACCTCAGTCAAAAAACGAGTCGGCTGCATTGTCCAAAGTACTCTGGAGCAGAGGATGGGTGGGGGTGGTGCAGGGAAGGGATAAAAGAGTTTTTTCCATTTTAACCCTTTTGTTGCCAAGCACGTAACACCTACGTGCTGGCTTGGCTGGGCCTTAAGTGCCAAGCCCGTAAGTGTTACGTGCTTGACTTTCCTCGCTTCTAGTTTAAAAAGTAAAAATAAAAAATACTCACCTGACCCCTTGTTGGATCCGGCCGGGTCTCCTCTTTAATTTGGTGCCATCCGATCCCCCATGGGGGGTCGGATGGCTCCAGGAGAGCTCCCGGAATAGGCCGCCCCCCCCCCCCCGCTTCTGCAGCAGCAGCTTCTAACTGTAAAAAAAAATAAAAATAAAAATGACATTCACTTACCTGTGTGTGCGCTGGCTCCCGCTGTCCCTCCTCTTCACCTGGGGGGCCTCTGATCCCCCCCCAGGACTTACCGATCTTCAGGAGAGAGCCTGGGAGGCTCTCTCCTCTCTTCTTCTCGATGGCGGCCGCCATCATGCCTCATGCCTCTTATGAAGTCATCCCGGCCCCGAACGGGCTTCAGCTTTCTCAGCTTCTCAGATGCCGGTGATCGGCGCTGGGGAAGGAGGTGACAGGAGATCCTCTGATCTCCTGCCTTCTCCTTCTCTGGATGCCGATCACCGGCATCTGTCAGCTGAGCGGCGAGGGACAAGAGCTTGCAATCGAAGGTAAGTACAGTAAAAATATTTTTTTTTTTTCTAATAAAATACTTTTATTACTTGTGTGGTGTTTTTTTTTTCACAGTTAACCCTTTGTGAGCTGGTAAGGGGTCCATGAGACCCCTTATACCAGTTCACAAGGCTGGGGGGGTGGCAAGTCACCTGCGCTAGCGGGTGGCTTGCCATTAACCCCCGCACCCCCATTACCTGCCTCCCCAAAGGCCAGGGGGGGGCAGAAGAGCCCGGGCCCACATAGGCTATGTGGGCTCGTAGGCTGCAGGGTGGGGGGGCCACCAAAGCTGGCCCCCCCACTCTGTGCCTACAAGCCCCCATAGCTGGTCCCGGGCTGGTTACTTTGGGTAAGGGGGACCCCACGTCATTTTTTTTTTTGGATTTTTAAGGGTTTTTAACCCTTAAAAATCCAAAAAAAAATGGGGTCCCCCTCCCCGGGAAGGGGGACCCTATGTCATTTTTTTTTTTAATTAACCATTTGTCATCCAGCAGCTATAAAAGGCTTCTGGGCAGGAAAGGGTGTCTACCTATACATATGTGGTATCGCTGTAACCGGGAGAAATTGGGGTTTCTCACGCAATAAGATTTTATTGACAAACTTACATTTTTTATTACAAAAAAACTCTACAAATTGTAAAAAAATATATTTTTTTAATTTTTTTTCACACATTTCACCCAAAAATATTGAGAATACACCTAAAAAATACAAACAAGACATTTCATGTTAAAGCCCAGACTCTGTTGAAAAAAACAATATATAATTTTCCTGGGAAATCCCTGGAAATCCTTTCAAAAATGACAGTTGAATATGTGTAGCGCAAAATAGTGAAACATCGTCTGGCAACAGGGAGTGGCAAATGCTGCAGGTAGGCTGGCAGCGAAAGGGTTAAAGTCCACGTCCAGACAAAAATAATAAACACGACTTACTCACGTGGAGACTGATTCATTACTAATGCCAGGTATCGGCAGATGAGCGTCTGTATAGGGGCGCTTAGAGCGAGCAGACACTGTAAACATGTATTGGCGCTGTAACATAGCGCCTCAGTTGCTGTAGTAACCTGGCCCGCATTGATGAATGTGATGTATGCTGGGCACTCAAACACCAGTACAGCGCTGCAGGGAGTGACAGGTAGCGACCAACTCTCAGCACTCCACACCAAAAAAGGAAACACACACAGCGTCGGCGCTCTAAATTTGGTCGCTATAGCATAGATGTGCCAGACGCTGTGTGATTAAAGTCTGTTTTTGAACACATATACACTTTTAACAAAGCGAAAAACACATGGAATGACATTCCATGGCATACATGGCAGAGGTAAGTTTCAAACCCCCAGTATAAAGCAAAAATGTGTGATGGGGAGAGGGGGCAAGGGGTTCAATGCAGAGGGTGTGTGTGTGGCAGGGGAAGAGGGTAAAAGTGGTGAAATGGAGAGGACAACTTTTTTTTACAATAGCATTACCAACATTGCCCCCTGCCTGTGACTGCCCTAGGCACAGGCCCATTGTTGCCTAATAGGGAATATAATCCTAGGTTTAGGTCGGACGAGGAAGGGGCCAGGTCATTTAGTCATGGTTTTCTTGAAAGATGCAGACTTTTCCTCTACCACTGCTTGAGGAAAAGTATCTTCTAAAACTTGCAGTAGGTTTAGGAGTTGAGTACATATTCATAAAAATAAAATGTCTAACTAGCCACTCATATTAGTACCCCACCTTGTTGGTGCTCTTTGCCAGTTACTGATCCAGCCACGGGACCATCCATCTGATCTATCAAGAGTCACTCTCATCTCATATCTATAAAATCTTTGAAAAATCTGTCCTCCGTTGTTTTTTGGCCCAGCTTTGAGGTTTTAAATTACGTGTCTTTTTTAGTGGTGTTTAGACTTCTTTACAGGTGAGTAACGACCACAGCTGCAGGGGGCAGGGTTGCACTGGGACCACCACCTGCGTCCCTGATTGTACAGCCCAAAATACTGCGGGGGGAGGGGGAAGCACCTGTGCCGAAGTATGCAGGCAGAAGCCTTATTGTATACTTACAGACTCCCCCCAGCCTCTGCAGTGCACAAAAAGGGGTCACATGACAGCCTAGATCATTTTGAAGTTGCCCTTGAAGCCAGCCTTTTGGGTGTTCAGATGGATAATCATCCATCTTTTAGGCTCCACTTGTTTTAGTTGTCTATTGGTGGTGCGTTGAATGGGGGGGAAGAGGGTTCTATTAAATTGCTCAGGGAGGGTAAATGGGCTTCATTGGAGGGGCAACATCAATGTGGATTCCATTTAGGAGTATACAGTCTGTTTTGTCCTGGGGGCAGCATATTGCAGTCTTGCACAGTATGCATGCCAATGTAGGGCTGGTCCTGTTAGCACGCACACAAATGATAAGATTTACCAGTTCAGAGAGGTAAATGCAGATACTACAGGGGCTGGTGTTTTACATATTGAGGACCACTCTAGAAGTTTGGTATACAGAGAGGAAAACAGAAATATGGGGCTGGCGTTCTTAGATATACTGTACTGTAAAACTCCATTACAGATGAGTTTACTGGACAGTAAACATTTTGTGACATCCACCAGGGGACGTAGGAGAACCTTATTTCACATCTAACAGGAAGTTACATGTTTGGAACCTGTCATGGGAAAAATATGCAGAGGATATTTTGTTAAATGCTGGTTGATAATGCTAGATGTCATGTTGCTTCACCCAACTTTGACTCCTGTTGAGTTGCTGCCAAGGAATAACCATGCAGTCTAAAATTTTGGCTTGTTCTCTCTGTTGCAGATGAGTAGTTCACAAAAGCACCAAGTAATAAATCACGGGAAGACCAGATTAAAGTTTATTATATAACATGAATCATAAATACTGATTCATTGTATTGTTCTACAACATAGAATATAGGAACTATTCCCTATCAGAGTGTGCAGAGGCAGGGCACAGTGTTATGGTAGCTAATTGGACTCAATTGCAGTATAGTTGTCTCTTTATTCTGCAGATGAGTCACAGTGTCTCTGTTCAATACATTACTAAACAATAAATTCTGATTTATAATAAAACAATACGCATCTACATGTGCATTGCAAACAATTATAATAGCATCAAAAATGTGTATATTTCTAGTAATTCAGTTGAAAACTGAAAGCATATATTATATTGAGTCAATACAGAGTGAACTTTTTCTAGTGTTTTTTTATGTTAATATTGATGATTATGGCTTACAGTCAGGAAAAAACACAAATCCATTGTCTCAGAAAATTAGAATAATTAACCCAAAACAGCTGCAGAGGCTTTCTAAGTGTTTAAAAAGGTCTGTTCAGTAGGCGACACAATCATGGGGAATACTGCTGACTTGACAGATGTCCAGGAGGCAATCATTGACACTCTACAAGGAGAGGAAGCCACAAAAGGTCATTGCTAAAGAAGCTGGCTGTTCATAGAGTGCTGTATCAAAGCATATTAATCGAAAGTTGAGTGGAGGGAAAATGTGTGGTAGAAAAAGGTGCACAAGCAACTGGGATAACCACAGGCTTGATAAGATTGTTACGAAAAGGCCATTCCAAAATTTGGGGGAGAATCACAAGGAGTGGACTGCTGCTGGAGTCAGTGCTTCAAGAGCCACCATACACAGATGTCTCCAGGACATGGGCTACAAGTGTCGCATTCCATGTGTCAAGCCACTCATGACCAAAAGACAACGCCAGAAGCATCTTACTTGGGCCAAAGATAGAAAGAACTGGACTGTTGCTCAGTGGTCAAAGGTGTTTTTTAGATTAAAGTACATTTTGCATTTCATTTGGAAGTCAAGGTCCTAGAGTCTGGAGGAAGAGTGGAGAGGCACACACAAGCCAAGCTGCTTAAAGGAGCACTATCGCAAAAAAATGGACCAATGATAAAAATCCATATAAATATGCTAGATGGCAGGAGGACAGGTCACTTATACACACAACATCAAGAAATATCCAGCCAGACTTGTTTCTTTTATTTTAATGGAAGGAAGAGGACACCCGGGGTGACAGGCTCTGTCACCCCTCAGACTAAACATGTTATCCCTGGATTTTGTTTCTACCATGTGAGAATAAACCACAAGTGTGGTGGGAGTTTTATTCAGTTTGAGTATATAAGTGCCTTGTCCTCTCATTATTCAATGTGTTTATATGGATTTTTAACATTACACAATTTTGCGATAGTGCTCCTTTAAGGTCTAGTGTGAAGTTTCCACAATCAGTGATAGTTTGGGGAGCCATGTCATCTGCTGGGTTTGTCCACTATGTTTTGTCAAGAACAAAGTCAGCGCAGCCATCTACCAGGAAATTCTAGAGCACTTCATGCTTCCCTCTGCCGACAAGCTTTTTAGACACCAACATGACTTAGCACCTGTCCAAACTGTTAAAAGTGCCAAGACCTAGTTTATTTACCCACTCATCAGCTTGACTGGCCAGCAAACTCACCTGACCTTAACCCCATAGAGAATCTATGGGGTATAGTCAAGAGGAAGACACCAGACCCAACAATACAGATGAGCTGAAGGCTGTTATCAAAGCAACCTGGGTTTAACACCTCTAACACATCTGCAGTGCCACAGTCTGATCATCTCCATGCCACGCCTCATTGATGCAGTCATTCATGCAAAAAGAGTCCCAACCAAGTAGAGTGAATTTACTGTACATATTTTTCATAATCTAATTTTCAGAGATAATGAATTTTGGGTTTGCCTTGGCTGTAAGCCATAATCACCAACATTAACATAAATAAACACTTTAAATGTTCACTCTGTTGGTATTGACTCAATACTGTCAAACCCCGGGGACACCCATCTTCTTTGTGAGTTTACAACCCCCAATCTCCGCAGCTAGCTTCACCTTTAGTCAAGCCCCCGTTTGCCGGTACACTTTAAACGCCACACCAGATATGGTTGCCCCCAGAACTTATTAGCTCAAGGATGTAAACTCACGGGGGTGAAGTCAGATGAACCAAAGGTAAGATTGGGGGTAATCGGGTAGCCGAGGTATATACAGATTATAGGTCTTGAAGTAGCAACTCAGAGGGGGAATACAGGTAAGGTCAAATGTCACACCAAGGATCAAACCATGAGATCAGAGAGCTTCGCTGCACCAGGGACAAGATGGGTACATAGTCATAATTCAGGCTGAGTTCAGTACAGGCGGCAATCAGGAATAGTCAGGCTAGCAAGATCGGCAACAGATAAACAACACTGGAGTCTCATGAATATCACATCCGGCTAAAAGCTATCACAGGCACTGACAGAGTAAGGAGGTAAAACCTTTATAGGGCAGAAGCTAACAGGATTGTACAATGAGAAACAGAATTGATTGGTGCTTAATAACTTTTGAGCTGATTGCCCACTTTAAACACTTAAGGTGTGTTCTAACAAGAGAATATGGGCCGATTAATCCCAGCCACGCTGGAGAGCATAATTCAGCTATGCTTGCGCGAGCATGAGCAGATTAGGGAGGAAGGTGGCGGGGAGAGGAGGAGGCAGAAGCGCTCTGCGCCACTCAAGCTAGTGGCCGCTGTCGGAGTGGCTGCTGAGCAAAGAGGAGCACGGCCTGCCACCCGAGCCCAGGTAAGTGTACTGTGACAAATATACGAGTTTCAGTTGAGGATATTCTCATTTTTTGCAATGCACCTGCATCTGTGCATTTGTGTGCTGCAGTTAAATATTGCAATTATCAGGGAAAAGAATTTTCCTTGAGATTCGGAGCAAACTCCAGTTGAAAAGAACTAGTTTGCTCATCTCTAATATTAATATATAGGCAGTTGTGAAAAGGAGTCCACCTCCTCCACCAGGGCTACTATCCAAGTAAACCAAGTATGGGAGCTGGGATACCAACGATTTGCAGAAGCAGGTCTCCATCTGTGCTAATATCAGGCCATATGCCCCCTCAAGATCTGTCCAATGCTCTGCCAGGATTGCCCCCCAAAATGGACACAGCTGGTGCTTTGCCAGGGCACTGAACTGATCAACACCCTGGGTGCCCAGGAGGGGTGAGGGTATTCAGGAGGGGGCTATAGAAACCCAACTGCCACCCTATAGTGTAAAGGCTCCCTTTAAACCCTAATAGTGTCAAAGTAAAAAAAAAAAACAATACCATTGTAATAAACCATTTATAAAATGATAAATCATTTAGTAAATGCTTGATAAAAGGCTTTCAGCAAGCGTTTTTATCTAATTGAAGGTGTCCATGATATTACCATCTCTTATCCCGACTCCTAGCTCTGTAGTAAAGATGCTGGGAGGGGGTTTATAAACTGCAGAAAGTTTTCTAGGGGTTTCTTAAAGAGAGCCCAGTTAGATTTTCCGTGCACAAAATTGACCTCCAGCTCTGACTCCCTCCACTGGTGCTGAAGCAGGGTGACATTATAAAGCAAAATCTTGCCCAGGATGAAACAGCAATTCCATTCAGGAACTGGGCGTGGCCATCTTTGATCCTGCCACACAGAGCGGCTTCCTAGCTCTGTGAGTGCTTCCATCTAGAGATGAGCGAACTTTTGAAAAATTCGATTCGACTGATTCGCAGAATTTTCCGACAAAAATCGTTTCGACCCGAATTTATTTGCGACGAATTGCTATTAAAAACGGCTATTTCTGAGCCTCCTAAAGCCTCAATAGGGTTCTAAACCATTCTGCCTTGCTGTAACACGCATAGGATGCGTGCTGGGTTAGTCATCGCTAATAGAATCACAGAGCGACACAATTGCAGAGAGTTGAAGTGGCATCACTATGAGGGGCCCCTATAGTGCCTGAAAAACACACCCTGGAGCTGGCAGCAGCAGGAGCCCAAAAATTAGCTGATTCACACCCTGGAGTTGTAAGCAGCAGCAGCAGCAGCAGCTGCAGGAGCCCAAACATTGCTTTGAAGAGACACTGGAGTTGGCTGCAGCAGCCCAAGAATTGGATGAATCACACCCTGGAGTTGCAAGCAGCAGCAGGAGCACAAACATTGCTTTAAACAGACACTGGAGTTGGCTGCAGGAGCCCAAAAATTGGATGAATCACACCCTGGAGTTGCAAGCAGCAGCCGGAGCACAAACATTGCTTTAAACAGACACTGGAGTTGGCTGCAGGAGCCCAAAAATTGGATGAATCACACCCTGGAGTTGCAAGCAGCAGCAGGAGCCAAAACATTGCTTGAAAGACACACTGGAGTTGGCAGCAGGAGCCCAAACATTGCTTGAAAGACACACTGGGGTTGGCAGCAGGAGCCCAAACATTGCTTGAAAGAGACACTGGAGTTGGCAGCAGGAGCCCAAACATTGTTTGAAAGAGACACTGGAGTTGGCAGCAGGAGCAGCAGGAGCCCAAACATTGCTTGAAAGAGACACTGGAGTTGGCAGCAGCAGGAGCCCAAAAAAGACACACCCTGGATTTGGCAGCAGCAGCAGCAGGAGCCCAAACATTGCTTGAAAGACACACTGGAGTTGGAAGCAGGATCAGCAGGAACCCAAACATTGCTTGAAAGACACACTGGAGTTGGCAGCAGGAGCAACAGGAGGCCAAAATTGCTTGAAAGACACACTGGAGTTGGCAGCAGCAGGAGCACAAACATTGCTTGAAAGAGACACTGGAGTTGGCAGCAGGAGCCCAAACATTGCTTGAAAGACACACTGAAGTTGGCAGCAGGAGCCCAAACATTGCTTGAAATACACACTGGAGTTGGCAGCAGCAGCAGCCCAAACATAGCTTGAAAGAGACACTGGAGTTGGCAGCAGGAGCCCAAAAATTGGCTGAATGACACCCTGGAGTTGCAAGCAGCAGCAGCCCAAACATTGCTTGAAAGATACTGGAGTTGGCAGCAGGAGCAGCAGGAGCCCAAATATTGCTTGAAAGACACACTGGAGTTGGCAGCAGGAGCCCAAACATCGCTTGAAAGAGACACTGGAGTTGGCAGCAGGAGCCCAAACATTGCTTGAAAGACACACTGGAGTTGGCAGCAGGAGCCCAAGCATTGCTTGAAAGACACACTGGAGTTGGCAGCAGGAGCCCAAACATTGCTTGAAAGACACACTGGAGTTGGCAGCAGGAGCCCAAACATTGCTTGAAAGAGACACTGGAGTTGGCAGCAGGAGCCAAAACATTGCTTGAAAGACACACTGGAGTTGGCAGCAGGAGCCCAAGCATTGCTTGAAAGACACACTGGAGTTGGCAGCAGGAGCCCAAACATTGCTTGAAAGAGACACTGGAGTTGGCAGCAGGAGCCCAAATATTGCTTGAAAGAGACACTGGAGTTGGCAGCAGGTGCAGCAGGAGCCCAAACATTGCTTGAAAGAGACACTGGAGTTGGCAGCAGCAGGAGCTCAAAAAATGACTGACACACCCTGGAGTTGGCAGCAGCAGCAGGAGCTCAAACATTGCTTGAAAGACACACTGGAGTTGGAAGCAGAAGCAGCAGGAGCCCAAAAATTGGCTGAATGACACCCTGGAGTTGGCAGCAGGAGCAGCAGGAGCCCAAAAACTGTCTGAATCACACCCTGGAGTTGCAAGCAGCAGCAGCCCAAACATTGCTTGAAAGACCCACTGTAATTGGCAGCAGGAGCCCAAACATTGCTTGAAAGACACCCTGGAGTTGGCAGCAGCAGGAGCCCAAACATTGCTTGAAAGACACACTGGAATTGGCAGCAGGAGCCCAAACATTGCTTGAAAGACACACTGGAGTTTGGAAGCAGGAGCCCAAAAATTGGCGGAATGACACCCTGGAGTTGGCAGCAGGAGCCCAAACATTGCTTGAAAGACACACTGGATTTGGCAGCAGCAGCAGCAGGAGCCCAAAGATTGCTTGAAAGACACACTGGAGATGGCAGCAGGAGCCCAAACATTGCTTGAAAGAGACATTGGAGTTGGAAGCAGGAGCCCAAAAATTGGTTGAATGACACCCTGGAGTTGGTAGCAGGAGCCCAAACATTGCTTGAAAGACACACTGGAGTTGGCAGCAGGAGCAGCAGGAGCCCAAACATTGCTTGAAAGACACACTGGAATTGGCAGCAGGAGCTCAAACATTGCTTGAAAGACACACTGGAGTTGGAAGCAGGAGCAGCAGGAGCCCAAAAATTGGCTGAATGACACCCTGGAGTTGGCAGCAGGAGCAGCAGAAGCCCAAACATTGCTTGAAAGACACCCTGGAGTTGGCAGCAGGAGCAGCAGGAGCCCAAACATTGCTTGAAAGACACACCAGAGTTGGCAGCAGCAGGAGCCCAAACATTGCTTGAAAGAGACACTGGAGTTGGCAGCAGGAGCCCAAACATAGCTTAAATGAGACACTGGAATTGGCAGCAGGAGCCCAAACATTGCTTGAAAGAGATACTGGAGTTGGCAGCAGGAGCAGCAGGAGCCCAAACATTGCTTGAAAGACACACTGTAGTTGGCAGCAGGAGCAGAAGGAGGCCAAAATTGCTTGAAAGACACACTGGAGTTGGCAGCAGCAGGAGCCCAAACATTGCTTGAAAGAGACACTGGAGTTGGCAGCAGTAGCAGCAGGAGGCCAAAATTGGCTGAATGATACCCTGGAGTTGCAAGCAGCAGCAGTAGGAGCCAAAACATTGCTTGAAAGAGACATTGGAGTTGGCAGCAGGAGCCCAAACATTGCTTGAAAGACACACTGGAGTTGGCAGCAGCAGGAGCCCAAACATTGCTTGAAAGAGACACTGGAGTTGGCAGCAGGAGCAGCAGGAGCCCAAACATTGCTTGAAAGACACACTGAAGTTGGCAGCAGGAGCCCAAACATTGCTTGAAAGACACACTGGAGTTGGCAGCAGCAGCAGCCCAAACATAGCTTGAAAGAGACACTGTAGTTGGCAGCAGGAGCCCAAAAATTGGCTGAATGACACCCTGGAGTTGCAAGCAGCAGCAGCGGCCCAAACATTGCTTGAAAGATACTGGAGTTGGCAGCAGGAGCCCAAACATTGCTTGAAAGACACACTGGAGTTGGCAGCAGGAGCAGCAGGAGCCCAAACATTGCTTGAAAGAGACACTGGAGTTGGCAGGAGGAGCCCAAACATTGCTTGAAAGACACACTGGAGTTGGCAGCAGGAGCAGCAGAAGCCCAAACATTGCTTGAAAGAGACACTGGAGTTGGCAGCAGGAGCCAAAACATTGCTTGAAAGACACACTGGAGTTGGCAGCAGGAGCAACAGGAGCCCAAACATTGCTTGAAAGAGACACTGGAGTTGGCAGCAGGAGCCCAAACATTGCTTGAAAGAGACACTGGAGTTGGCCGCAGGAGCCCAAACATTGCTTGAAAGACACACTGGAGTTGGCAGCAGGAGCAGCAGAAGCCCAAATATTGCCTGAATGAGACACTGGAGTTGGCAGCAGGAGCAGCAGGAGCCAAAACATCGCTTGAAAGACACACTGGAGTTGGCAGCAGGAGCAGCAGGAGGCCAAAATTGCTTGAAAGACACTGGAGTTGGCAGCAGGAGCCCAAGCATTGCTTGAAAGACACACTGGAGTTGGCAGCAGGAGCCCAAACATTGCTTGAAAGAGACACTGGAGTTGGCAGCAGGAGCCCAAACATTGCTTGAAAGACACACTGTAGTTGGCAGCAGGAGCAGCAGGAGCCCAAACATTGCTTGAAAGAGACACTGGAGTTGGCAGCAGCAGGAGCTCAAAAAATGACTGACACACCCTGGAGTTGGCAGCAGCAGCAGGAGCTCAAACATTGCTTGAAAGACACACTGGAGTTGGAAGCAGGAGCAGCTGGAGCCCAAAAATTGGCTGAATGACACCCTGGAGCAGCAGGAGCCAAAACATAGCTTAAAAGAGACACTGGAGTTGGCAGCAGGAGCCCAAACATTGCTTGAAAGACACACTGGAATTGGCAGCAGGAGCCCAAACATTGCTTGAAAGACACCCTGGAGTTGGCAGCAGCAGCAGCAGGAGCCCAAACATAGCTTGAAAGAGACATTGGAGTTGGAAGCAGGAGCAGCAGGAGCCCAAAAATTGGCTGAATGACACCCTGGAGTTGGCAGCAGGAGCCCAAACATTGCTTGAAAGACACACTGGAGTTGGCAGCAGGAGCAGCAGGAGCCCAAACATTGTTTGAACGACACACTGGAATTGGCAGTAGGAGGCCAAACATTGCTTGAAAGACACACTGGAGTTGGAAGCAGGAGCAGCAGGAGCCCAAAAATTGGCTGAATGACACCCTGGAGTTGGCAGCAGGAGCAGCAGAAGCCCAAACATTGCTTGAAAGAAACACTGGAGTTGGCAGCAGGAGCAGCAGGAGCCCAAACATTGCTTGAAGTACACACCGGAGTTGGCAGCAGCAGCAGCAGGAGCCCAAACATTGCTTGAAAGACACACTGGAGTTGGCAGCAGGAGCCCAAACATTGCTTGAAAGACACACTGGAGTTGGCAGCAGGAGCCATAAAATTGGCTGAATGACACCCTGGAGTTGCAAGCAGCAGGAGCCCAAACATAGCTTAAAAGAGACACTGAAGTTGGCAGCAGGAGCCCAAACATTGCTTGAAAGAGATACTGGAGTTGGCAGCAGGAGCCCAAACATTGCTTGAAAGACACACTGGAGTTGGCAGCAGGAGCAGCAGTAGCCCAAACATTGCTTGAAAGAGACACTGGAGTTGGCAGCAGCAGCAGGAGCTCAAACATTGCTTGAAAGACACACTGGAGTTGGAAGCAGGAGCAGAAGGAGCCCAAACATTGCTTTAAAGAGACACTGGAGTTGGCAGCAGGAGCAGCAGGAGCCCAAACATTGTTTGAAAGAGACACTGGAGTTGGCAGCAGGAGCAGCAAGAGCCCAAACATTGCTTGAAAGACACACTGGAGTTGGCAGCAGGAGGCCAAAATTGCTTGAAAGACACACTGGAGTTGGCAGCAGCAGGAGCCCAAACATTGCTTGAAAGAGACACTGGAGTTGGCAGCAGGAGCAGCAGGAGCCCAAACATTGCTTGAAAGACACACTGGAGTTGGCAGCAGGAGCCCAAACATTGCTTGAAGGACACACTGCAGTTGGCCACAGCAGGAGCCCAAACATAGCTTGAAAGAGACACTGGAGTTGGCAGCAGGAGCCCAAAAACTGGCTGAATGACACCCTGGAGTTGCAAGCAGCAGCAGCCCAAACATTGCTTGAAAGATACTGGAGTTGGCAGCAGGAGCCCAAACATTGCTTGAAAGACACACTGGAGTTGGCAGCAGGAGCAGCAGGAGCCCAAACATTGCTTGAAAGAGACACTGGAGTTGGCAGCAGCAGGAGCTGAAAAAATGACTGACACACCCTGGAGTTGGCAGCAGCAGCAGGAGCTCAAACATTGCTTGAAAGACACACTGGAGTTGGAAGCAGGAGCAGAAGGAGCCCAAACATTGCTTTAAAGAGACACTGGAGTTGGCAGCAGGAGCAGCAGGAGCCCAAACATTGTTTGAAAGAGATACTGGAGTTGGAAGCAGGAGCAGCAGAAGCCCAAACATTGCTTGAAAGACACACTGGAGATGGCAGCAGGAGGCCAAAATTGGCTGAATGACACCCTGGAGTTGGCAGCAGGAGCCCAAACATTGCTTGAAAGACACACTGGAGTTGGCAGCAGGAGCCCAAACATTGCTTGAAAGACACACTGGAATTGGCAGCAGGAGCCCAAACATTGCTTGAAAGACACACTGGAGTTGGAAGCAGGAGCAGCAGGAGCCCAAAAATTGGCTGAATGACACCCTGGAGTTGGCAGCAGGAGCAGCAGAAGCCCAAACATTGCTTGAAAGACACACTGGAGTTGGCAGCAGGAGCCCAAACATTGCTTGAAGTACACACCGGAGTTGGCAGCAGCAGCAGCAGGAGCCCAAACATTGCTTGAAAGACACACTGGAGTTGGCAGCAGGAGCCCAAAAATTGGCTGAATGACACCCTGGAGTTGCAAGCAGCAGGAGCCCAAACATAGCTTAAAAGAGACACTGGAGTTGGCAGCAGGAGCCCAAACATCGCTTAAAAGAGATACTGGAGTTGGCAGCAGGAGCCCAAACATTGCTTGAAAGACACACTGGAGTTGGCAGCAGGAGCAGAAGGAGCCCAAACATTGCTTTAAGGAGACACTGGAGTTGGCAGCAGGAGCCCAAACATTGTTTGAAAGAGATACTGGAGCTGGAAGCAGGAGCAGCAAGAGCCCAAACATTGCTTGAAAAACACACTGGAGTTGGCAGCAGGAGGCCAAAATTGCTTGAAAGACACACTGGAGTTGGCAGCAGCAGGAGCCCAAACATTGCTTGAAAGAGACACTGGAGTTGGCAGCAGGAGCAGCAGGAGCCCAAACATTGCTTGAAAGACACACTGGAGTTGGCAGCAGGAGCCCAAACATCGCTTGAAAGAGACACTGGAGTTGGCAGCAGGAGCCCAAAAACTGGCTGAATGACACCCTGGAGTTGCAAGCAGCAGCAGCCCAAATATTGCTTGAAAGATACTGGAGTTGGCAGCAGGAGCAGCAGGAGCCCAAACATTGCTTGAAAGACACACTGGAGTTGGCAGCAGGAGCAGCAGGAGCCCAAAACATTGCTTGAAAGAGACACTGGAGTTGGCAGCAGCAGGAGCTGAAAAAATGACTGACACACCCTGGAGTTGGCAGCAGCAGCAGGAGCTCAAACATTGCTTGAAAGACACACTGGAGTTGGAAGCAGGAGCAGAAGGAGCCCAAACATTGCTTTAAAGAGACACTGGAGTTGGCAGCAGGAGCAGCAGGAGCCCAAACATTGTTTGAAAGAGATACTGGAGTTGGAAGCAGGAGCAGCAGAAGCCCAAACATTGCTTGAAAGACACACTGGAGTTGGCAGCAGGAGGCCAAAATTGGCTGAATGACACCCTGGAGTTGGCAGCAGGAGCCCAAACATTGCTTGAAAGACACACTGGAGTTGGCAGCAGGAGCCCAAACATTGCTTGAAAGACACACTGGAATTGGCAGCAGGAGCCCAAACATTGCTTGAAAGACACACTGGAGTTGGAAGCAGGAGCAGCAGGAGCCCAAAAATTGGCTGAATGACACCCTGGAGTTGGCAGCAGGAGCAGCAGAAGCCCAAACATTGCTTGAAAGACACACTGGAGTTGGCAGCAGGAGCAGCAGGAGCCCAAACATTGCTTGAAGTACACACCGGAGTTGGCAGCAGCAGCAGGAGCCCAAACATTGCTTGAAAGACACACTGGAGTTGGCAGCAGGAGCCCAAAAATTGGCTGAATGACACCCTGGAGTTGCAAGCAGCAGGAGCCCAAACATAGCTTAAAAGAGACACTGGAGTTGGCAGCAGGAGCCCAAACATCGCTTGAAAGAGATACTGGAGTTGGCAGCAGGAGCCCAAACATTGATTGAAAGACACACTGGAGTTGGCAGCAGGAGCAGAAGGAGCCCAAACATTGCTTTAAGGAGACACTGGAGTTGGCAGCAGGAGCCCAAACATTGTTTGAAAGAGATACTGGAGCTGGAAGCAGGAGCAGCAAGAGCCCAAACATTGCTTGAAAGACACACTGGAGTTGGCAGCAGGAGGCCAAAATTGCTTGAAAGACACACTGGAGTTGGCAGCAGCAGGAGCCCAAACATTGCTTGAAAGAGACACTGGAGTTGGCAGCAGGAGCAGCAGGAGCCCAAACATTGCTTGAAAGACACACTGGAGTTGGCAGCAGGAGCCCAAACATCGCTTGAAAGAGACACTGGAGTTGGCAGCAGGAGCCCAAACATTTCTTGAAAGACACACTGGAGTTGGCAGCAGGAGCAGCAGGAGCCCAAACAATGCTTGAAAGAGACACTGGAGTTGGCAGCAGGAGCCAAAACATTGCTTGAAAGACATACTGGAGTTGGCAGCAGGAGCCCAATTATTGCTTGAAAGACACACTGGAGTTGGCAGCAGGAGCAGCAGGAGGCCAAAATTGCTTGAAAGACACACTGGATTTGGCAGCAGGAGCACAAACATTGCTTGAAAGAGACACTGGAGTTGGCAGTAGCAGCCCAAACATTCCTTGAAAGAGACACTGGAGTTGCAAGCAGCAGCAGCAGGAGCCCAAACATAGCTTAAAAGAGACACTGGAGTTGGCAGCAGGGGCAGCAGGAGCCCAAACATTGCTTGAAAGACACACTGGAGTTGGCAGCAGCAGGAGCCCAAACATTGCTTGAAAGAGACACTGGAGTTGGCAGCAGCAGGAGCCCAAACATTGCTTGAAAGAGACACTGGAGTTGGCAGCAGGAGCCCAAACAGTGCTTGAAAGACACACTGGAGTTGGCAACAGGAGCCCAAACATTGCTTGAAAGAGACACTGGAGTTGGCCCCATTATCAATCTACTCTAATGCATCAGGCATTGGTGGGTGGAAATCTTGGCTGATAAATGCCCGATTCATTTCCACGCAGGCCAGTCTCTGAAAAAAAAACATTTTTGAAGCATACTGGAGCACATTGAATTGCTCTCATCAGAGCATCACTTACGCACATCTAAGAGTTTCATCATTTTGTTCGTGTTAAAGTCTTCAGGGCCTTGTTACTACTTAGTGAAAGACCATAGATAGTTACACACCTGCTGCTCTTTTCGACAAATCCTGTTTTAAGTGTAGCGTAGCGTTTTGTCCTCCCCTCATATACGCACTAAGTATGTCAGGCAGAGAAGTGGCAGGATGGGCACAGAGAAGTTGCAGAGGCCTAAATTCATCAAGCAGAGGTTGCAGAAGACTAGGGGTGAGTGGCAGCAGGAGTCTCAGTGAGAGGACTGATCTCCTGGGATCAGCTAGTGGTCGTGTCTTGACCAGCAACCCATCTGCCATCATCCATTGGTTAACACGATCATCCACTGTATCACAAGTGACGTCTGACACCCCCAGTCAACTGTCGGTTATGTCTTATGCTTAGGGTTCAGCTTCACTATTCAGTGAGGACGATCTGATAATCCGAACCCTGGAGTTGGCGGTGGCGGCGGCAGCAGCAGTGAATTAGTGCGGACTGTTGGTAGGAAAAATCAGCTACAAGGCCATGTGGCAGTTTTTCATCAAGCATCCGCAGGAGGTTAACATGGCTATATGAAAGATGTGTAGGCAGAAGGTGAAGTGTGCCCAGGGTCCCAATGTTGGACCCACAGCCCTGCGTCAACATTTGCAGCGTCAACATTTGCAACGTTGGCAGAGTTGGCTCCAAAGTGGTGGTCCAGCCTGCTGCATTACCCAGTGGCACGCCGCTCTCTGTTCCAGCCAGCCAAGGCTCCACCACCTCCTGTGTGTCATACCCATCCTCTGTTGCTCCAGATGCTCCTCCTCCTCTTAATCCGAGTCAGTCATTCCGGCAGCAATCCATTGGCCAAGCCATGTCCAAGAGACAACAGTATAGGGTCGATTCAAAGAAACATGTAACAGCTTTGATTTGGGTGCCGATCATCCTATTTTTCACGTCCGCTCGTGCGTTCGTATGAACTTGCGAGTGATTCTATAAGCAAATACGTTTCTATCCTAAAATATACGTCCGTTCGTATGTTATCTCCCGAACTTGCCTCAGTCAGTTGTCAATCGTAAAAAACAGGTTGACTTGTTGCGGCGGCAGCCTGTTTTTTCGCCCGCTTCCATCGTCCACCTCTTCCAATTACTTGCGTTTGCCTCTGGTTTTCAATGGTTTTTGGCCTCTTATCTTCGTTCGTTCGTATGTATATAAGGTCTTGCGCATGCGCGATCCAAGCTACACTCCACAAACCAATGTGGGCCCTATCTGACACTACCAATCTCACCACTACTGCCTCGCGCCAGGCTACCACTTACCTTTAGGAACCATAAAACTTACCCAAACCCCTTAGCGCTTGCATCCTTCTTCATTTATCGGACCCTAAAACTTACCCAAACCCCTTAGCGCTTGCATCCTTCTTCATTTGGACGACCCTAAAACTTACCCAAACCCCTTAGCGCTTGCATCCTTCTTCATTTATCGGACCCTAAAACTTACCCAAACCCCTTAGCGCTTGCATCCTTCTTCATTTGGACGACCCTAAAACTTACCCAAACCCCTTAGCGCTTGCATCCTTCTTCATTTATCGGACCCTAAAACTTACCCAAACCCCTTAGCGCTTGCATCCTTCTTCATTTGGACGCCCATAAAACTTACCCAAACCCCTTAGCGCTTGCATCCTTCTTCATTTCTCGTTCCCTCAAACTTACCCAAACCCCTTAGCACTTGCATCCTTCTTCATTTGGACGCCCATAAAACTTACCCAAACCCCTTAGCGCTTGCATCCTTCTTCATTTGGACGCCCATAAAACTTACCCAAACCCCTTAGCGCTTGCATCCTTCTTCATTTGGACGCCCATAAAACTTACCCAAACCCCTTAGCGCTTGCATCCTTCTTCATTTGGACGACCCTAAAACTTACCCAAACCCCTTAGCGCTTGCATCCTTCTTCATTTGGACGCCCATAAAACTTACCCCAACCCCTTAGCGCTTGCATCCTTCTTCATTTGGACGCCCATAAAACTTACCCAAACCCCTTAGCGCTTGCATCCTTCTTCATTTGGACGACCCTAAAACTTACCCAAACCCCTTAGCGCTTGCATCCTTCTTCATTTGGACGCCCATAAAACTTACCCAAACCCCTTAGCGCTTGCATCCTTCTTCATTTGGACGACCCTAAAACTTACCCAAACCCCTTAGCGCTTGCATCCTTCTTCATTTGGACGCCCATAAAACTTACCCAAACACCTTAGCGCTTGCATCCTTCTTCATGTTGACGACCCTAAAACTTACACAAACCACATAATGTACATATGTCTATATGTTTAGATGCATGTATTTTCGTGTTTGTGTAAATGTCTTTTTTGGCACATATTAGAAATGACACATTTCTAAAGCCTTAAAATATAATTTATTTGTCTAACTTTTTTTTTTTTTGGCTTTGTTTTTGTTAAAACATCTTAACATTTTTTGTTTTTTTGTGTTTGTTTTTTAAAAACGATAAAACTTTTTTCAATTAAAAAACATTAAAAACTATTTTACAAAATTAGCCAGGACCAAGGGCACTAATCATCCTCCTCTTCTTCTTCTGTTGGCCCCAACGTCGCCTGTATGGCCAGCAGCTCGGCCACTAACTCCTGGATCCTTTTTTTTTTTCCAGCCAAGGTTTTGGGGATCATCCCTGTAACCAATAGAGAAATAAACATAAATAGTAGTACCATACCGGTTTGTATGCTGGGAATAGATTTTGGGTTAATCAAATACATGTAAATGCATGACATATGTCATTCTTCCAAGGGATAAAGTAAATGCATTTCCCACAGGTAAGTATTGAAACTCCTTAAACCGGACCTTCAACATGATTTAATGAAAATCCAAAACTCTTTCAAAATGATTCTGCACCAGATAAAAGTACATTTGGGTGGATTTTTGATTACTGCGCCGCCATCTGGACTCAGAAGCATAACACTTAATGAGGAGAGGAGAGTGGGATAAAGTACAGGGGAGTAGGTTACAGTTGTGCTTTGGTAATACAGAGCATAGCTGGGTCCCACAATGCATGGCAGCACCTTACTTTTTTAAATATGTATGCCATGCTGCCTGTAAATATGGCGCATTACATATGCCGCCATCTTGGATGTTTAAAGGCTCCTAACATGCAGTAGATGCCGGTAGCCTGTTTTTGAATGTTTGCAATCTGTATGTACAGTGTGTGGGCTAATTATTAGCTAGGCTCTTAATACGAGTTAGGGTCCGCTTTAAGCTAACGAAGTGCCCACATGAAAGTGTTAACTATACATTGGCTACGCCTTTAGTTATGTGTGTGTTATTAGCTAAAAACACATAAATATGAATTATGCCATGGCTACTTACTTTGTTGGTGGCCGACAGATGGCTGGTTGGGGCCAACAGGATGCCCTTGGTCCTGGCTATGCTGTGAAGAAGTCCCTGTAGAAACATGTGACATTTGGTTAGTTGTTGTATAGAGTCACTATTCCCAACATATCTGGCTCCCAGTCTGGCTGACATCACTCACCTTCGCCAGGATCAACTTCCAGCATCTCTGCTGCCTCCTCCTCCACTATCTCACCCGCTCCCGAAGCTTCTACAAATACATAATAAAGGAGCACTTAGTTTTTGGCCTTGCATGTATATCTTTGTGCATATACATGAAGAGTGACATACCAAAGCCTTCCCCATGCCTGGCCGGGTATGACTCCACGCCCACGCGGTTTGGCCCCTCCTCTGTGGTAAGGTCCAGGGGCTGGTCTGAGGAGGCCACAGAGGAGGGGTAGGTCCGTCGCCCGGGAGATCCACCACCTTCACTCACAGATGCAGAATCATGCAGCACTGGTCGGCCTGTGCGCCTCCGGGTGCGGCGAATTCTGAAATCCATTTCCAACACTAACAAAGAAAAGTCATTATAAATAAAGGCATAACTTATACATTTAGAACATATACCATGCTAGCGCTTTGTACTTACTTGGGAAATGGATCCCAAAAAACCTCCGCACCCGGGGCATGTGCAGACGTTTCAGGTCCGACCAATGCTGCATTATCTGGGTGTGAGTGAAGGTGGTGCTGGTCACACGGTGGATTTCCGCGATGATCTCCCGGGCGATGTCCCTTTTTTCGCACACATTGGGCGCGAAGTCATACCGGCGCTGAAGCATGATCTGAAAAACATAATGGACACAGAGCTTTTACTTTGACACACAGAGCCATATGTGTTGCATCACAAGTTGCGAATGTCATGTCATTAACACACACATTTAGAGTGCCAGCCATTTTTGGGGAGTGCCTTAAAGCGGACGTTCACTCTGATTCAGAGTCTGGTCTTATGTTATATGTTTCACACACCATGTACATACAGCTAGCCAACATTACAAATCAGGCCACCTGCATCTATGGCATGTTAGGATGGTTTGAACATCCAAGATGTCGGCTTATGTAAAATGCCTTCTTTGCAGGCAGCCTGCAAACAGGAAGTTCATGCAAACTGTAAGTGTGTGTGCTGCTCGGCATTCTTGGACTGATGACCTTCCCATGACCACAGCTCTGCTGTGTCTGAACAAAGCACAGCTATAACCCACCCCCCTGTACCTTATCCCACTCACCTCTCCTCAGTAAGTGTGATGCTTCTGAGTACAGATGGCTGCGCGCATCTCTTACATTCTTGAGCAGAGTTTCAGGCCAGTGGAGGCAAGACTAATAAGTTATTGGCTTCAAATGGCCCATTTGGAAATGTCATAGGCTGTGTACTGGTTTTTTAGGTTTTATTGCTTTTTAGTCAATCACGCTGAAGGCCCGGTTTCTGTCTTTTTGCCCGCGTGTGTGGCTTGCCGTTGTGTTTTGATGTCTTAGGCAAACAGTGGTCCTCAAACATCCGCATCAAGGTCCGAGACAGGCCAGGTTTGACAGCTCGCCACGCTACTCCACAGGTTAATTAACTGTTGCTAAGCCAGAGCAATTGCCCTAATTAGGACATCAGCATAGAGAGCAGAAAAACGTGACCTGTCTCGGCCCTTGAGGAGGAGCCTGTTCTAAAACATTAAGATCCCCAAAACCAGTTCCAACCGCATCATTTACATTTAGTACATCAGTCAGTATTAGCTTAAAAGGCAGAGCAAGGCACTTACCAGCATGAGGATCTCTTCCTGTTGACGGGTGAAGATAGTGGGCGCCATCTTTATGCTTCTTCAAGGCAGCAGATAAGTGAAACCCCAGCGGTTTCCTGGTTCCGCACGAACGTACGTCCGTACGAGCGCGTAGTCGTGCGCATAGGCGTCAGATGCTGGGCGCATGATTTAAAGGTCCCTGCACCCAAAGCTCATTCTCTTTGAGCTTTTTGCGAAAATGGCACCCAAAAAGGCAGCAGCTAAACGCGCACAGCCAAGGCAGACCTCTGAGGGCCCAACCACCAGGTCCCAGCAAGGCCCCAAGAAGCTAAGGTCCCAGAAGGCAAGTACCACCTCGGCCCCACCAAGGGACACTGGACCCTCCCTTTCCCAAAAAAGGGCCCCAAAGGCACGTGCCCCTGCGGCCAAAAAACAGGCCACAGCAGCCACCACCACCTCTGCCCCCAGAAGAGGCCGCCCAAGGGAGCCCACACCACCCATGCTTTCAAGCCGGGCACTTAGCCAACCCAGGCCCCGCAGCAGGCCCAGAAGCCCATCCAGGCCCCGCAGCAGGGCCAGAAGCCCATCCAGGCCCCGCAGCAGGGCCCGAAGCCCATCAAGGCCGCGCAGCAGGGCCCGAAGAACATCCAGGCCCCGCAGCAGGGCCAGAAGCCCATCAAGGCCGCGCAGCAGGGCCCGAAGCCCATCATGGCACCGCAGCAGGGCCCGAAGCCCATCAAGGCCCCGCAGCAGGCCCCGAAGAACATCCAGGCCCCGCAGCAGGGCCCGAAGACCATCAAGGCCGCGCAGCAGGGCCCGAAGCCCATCAAGGCCCCGCAGCAGGGCCCGAAGCCCATCAAGGCCCCGCAGCAGGCCCCGAAGAACATCCAGGCCCCGCAGCAGGCCCCGAAGACCATCCAGGCCCCGCAGCAGGGCCCAAAGCCCATCAAGGCCGCGCAGCAGGGCCCGAAGCCCATCAAGGCCCCGCAGCAGGCCCCGAAGACCATCCAGGCCCCGCAGCAGGGCCCGAAGCCCATCAAGGCCGCGCAGCAGGGCCCGAAGCCCAAGACCTGGCACCAGACAGGAACAGAGCCCCCGACCTGGCACCAGCCGGGAACAGAGCCCCCCAAGAGGCCAAAGAATGGACATCATCCGGACCACATCTACACCTGGAAGTTCGGTGGCCAGCCACGCAAGAACACCCAGTCCCTTGGCCAGTCCAGTCCAGTCATTGGGAAGCCAGCAATCCTTCCATTCCCCTACCCAGCCCCAGGCCATAATGTCACCACATGTGTCTGCACACATGGAGGAGCACCCAAGCCAACCATCTGTCCGCACATTGCGGCGCGGACATTTGAGTGGGAGATTCTCCCATGACCAAAATATGGCATTGGCTAGTGGCCTTACATTATACTATGACGAGCTCTATGGGAGCAAATCAAAACACACCACTAAGCAGCGCAATATGGAATTGTTTGAAACCATCCTACGACAAGTAAATGCAGCGGGGGAAGAGAGGAAAGATGTTGGACAAATCCAGAAGAAAATTTCGGATCTCAAATATGCTGTACGTCAAAAAGAAATTAAAAGGCATAATTACAGGTAAATAAATGATGTCTCCAAATGTAATGATTAGGGCGTACTGTATGCACCTTTTCTGGGTACCAAACTATTTTTTCATTTCAGCATGAAAACTGGAGGTGGCTTTCCAACCAAACTGGAGTTTACACCTGCTGAGGAGATTGTGCTGGGCCTTCTCCATCCTGTCGCGGTCGGTGGCCATGCGGGTCTAAGGGACACAGACTCACCGACCCGTACACAAGGTGAGTACTCTTAATCTGCATGTTTGCCTGTTTGCCCAGAAAATTAAAGTTCACTAGTACCAAGATGACGGTATGGCCCTATGGTGTGGCTTGCTTGGCCTCGCACTACTGTGCCTGTTTGTGTCCTGTTTTGGTCCCTGTGAATCACGCATTTTGGACCACATACATTATGTAAAAGAACAATTAACACTAATTATGTGTGAAGGAACGAAGTTTATGAAGAAAAGTGATATATTTTGACTCAATCACAAAACACACATCATTAGGGATGTGTTGGCTATTTGTTGTGTGAGTTGTGTTTGAGGTAACAATTTAATTCAACACCCCCAAACATATCTGACCTAGAGCAGCGAGACTCAACTGGCGGCCCGGGGTCCCAATGCGGACCTTGCCACAAGATTCCCAGACCCCTGCCCAGACAGCCCTGCACTCAGTTACTTCTGTGTTGACGTGCTCAGAGCTGCCCCCTTGATCGGCGATGTAGTGGTTGGTCTCCTGGCCAATGTCATGGCTCCATGAAACCTAGCATTGCAATATGAAGTACTGCACAGGAAGTGGCATTGCAAGGTACACACTAACTTGGTGCATCATTCTCTTTGTCCAATCCTGTCCCGCTGCCCCAGCTCTGCCCCATCTGCCCCCCCCACATCAGCCCCATCCATTCCTAACAGATTTGCTCCATCCATCCCATCAACATCCATTCCTGTCCTCCCAGCTTTAGCCATCCAATCCCTGTCCCCTCAGCTCTGCCCCATCCAGCCCAGCAAGGGCAAGCAGCCTTTATTAGTTTGCACTTGGCAATCTCTAGCCCCTCCCCCAGTGTGCTGATTTCTAACTAGACACCCCCTGCGACAGCCCCATGCCCGGACCTTCACCTCTCACCGGATACCTTTAAATGGACCTTTACAAGAAGTGGTTGAGTACCCCTGACCTAGAGAATGGTAGTCAAACGCAAAATAGTTGCTCTGCAAGTTGTATGCTGACTGGGTACACTTCCTGACTTCCAACTGAGGTCAGTTAGCAGTTTACTCGATCCATTGCACATATGTTAAATTGAGTGTATTTTACCAATTGGACCCATTGCTGTAGAGTTGCTTAATATTATAAATAGTGGCTTGTTTTAGTACGTACCCAAACAATGCTTATGTGTGTGTTTACCTTGTTTTGTTTTCTCTTCTTCAGCCCAGCATGACCCCTCAGCAAGTGTAAACTCACCCCCCAGTTTGATTATGCCTACCAGGTCCGTACAGCATAGGAGCCCAGATCCGAGTTTTCCGGTAAATTTAGTACCCAAAATACTACCAAGTGCTTAAGCATGTGTTAAACTGATGGAATCCTAATTTGGGACGCCAACTTAACCTTTTTTTTTCTATGTCCCTACAGACCCACACACTCATGGAAGAGATCCAGGAAATGGAGGAAGATGATGTATCCCTGCTGGCCACGTCCAATGACCTCCCCCTGGGTCCCAATCTGCAACTGCTCCCTAATGTTTCTCTGGCCAATCCTCAGCAGCAGAGTGAATCTGCATCCATTGTGCATGCACATGGGGAGACTGACACAACAGTCCCCAGTGTTCACTCTGCTGCTGAGGATTTGCCAAGCATGCCTGTTGCTGTTGAGGGGACGACACAACGCGGCAGGGCACGCCCAAGAGCCAGGGTAATTGTGCGGCGGACTCCATTACGCCGCCGCACAATTTCCCAGGGGAGGCACAGTGCCCTGCTTGATTTATGGAACCAAGAGAGGGACTCTTTTGAGGCACAGCTCGTAACTGAGCGGGAGGAAAGGCATGCCGATATGGTCAACCTAACTACCACCTTACAGGGCATCCTCGCGGAGTTTCGCACCCTCAACAGCAACATGGTCAATGCAAGTAATGGCATCCAGTCAGCCATGGCTGAGATGACCAATATGCAGAGAAACATTATGGAGCAGTTGCAAATTCACAATGCAACCATGGCCCAGGTTAGGTCCCATCCCCACGGACCTCCACCTGGGTTTTATGGGCAGCCACCCTATTAATCCATGAATGTGTGGGACATCTTTTCTCTTCCCCCCCACTGTATTTACTTGTCCTTTGAGGTTTCAAACAATCCATTTTGTGTTTCACATGCAGGTTGTGTTTTGTATTTGCTCCCATAGAGCTCCTTAGAGTAATGATTAAGGCCACTAGCCAATGCCATAGGTCTATGTGCTGTCTAGTTGGCAACTATCATGTGCCAATTATGGCTTTTGACATTTGTTTGGTTTGTGCTCCTCCTGTTTGCAGACATGTTTGTGTGACATTATGGCCATGCCCAAATATCCCTTGGCACAGGCAATATTAATGACTGGACTAGGCTAGCCTTTGGACTGGGTGTCCTTGTTTGGTTGTGCCACTCTCTTCCAGGTGTAGATGTGGTAGATTTAATGTTAATACCTTATTTGTTTTTGAGCCACAGTTGTATGTGGATTTTTATTTGTTATGCACCACCAATCAAAGTGCAAAAAGTAAAAAAAATTCAAACTTACAATACTTGTTGCGTTTTGAGTTGAAACACATTTAACATCACCTTGGGCTAAAGCAGATACATTTTTGGTTAAGAGGTGTAAAAATGCTAAGATCAATCTAAGTAAACACCAGGAAAAACATTAGGCAACAATTAAGGGAAATTGTGTATTTATTTAAGGTAATGCCACATTACGGCCAAACAAATATTTGAAAATAAAGGCAAATACACACACAGAATGGCAAGACAAAAAAAGGCTTTAACTAAAATGCTGCAAGATCAAATTTGCTCTCACTGATTGGCCAGACTCACTGGGTGGGCCCACATAATTGTCACCATCATCTTCTCGGGCTGTAGAGGGCAGAACATCCACATAACGGGGGACACGTTCTTGAATGGCAAAATTATGCAGAACAGCACATGCCATTATGATGTCTATCACTTTGTTAGGAGCATATTGCAGGGCGCCCCCGGTATGGTCCAAACAACGAAAACGTGTCTTCAACAGTCCAAATGCCCTCTCAACAACAGCCCTGGTCTTGCGGTGCGCACGATTGTAGGCTTCCTGAGAGGCATCCTGGGGCCGCAGCACAGGCGTCATGAGCCAGGGGAGAAGTGGGTAACCGGAATCACCTTAACAAGACAATTAAATACCAAAAATTAACACATTGCAAGACAACAAACACAAACAATTTGACATATATCAAAATGAGGTAAGCTAAAGGGCCAAAAAAGACACCCAGGGCACATTACAAAAAACACTATTGGCCCAAATGTAGTACATAACTAAAAATGTAGCTTAAATAAAGCCAAGAATGAAAAAACATCTGCACGGACAAGGCTTTTTAGAAATATGTTTTTGATTCTGGCTTCGCAAATGTTACAATTAGCATGCTGCTGAGGGGCCCACACCATTTCGATTAAGAATGCACTGTATGCAGTTTAAGTCCACTTTAGCGTTGCAAGACCAATACTACAAAAGGACCAAAAAATAGCAGATACTTTGGGACAATCTGCTACCCAATATATTTTAAGACATGGAAGTTACAGACATCCTAACCAAAGTTATAAAAAAAACAGAAGCACAAAGGGAGCAAAGCGTTTGGTTGAAAAACAAAATACAATCCACAAAAGCCCCCCCCAAAAAATGCTGGTTCGTTTTTCTGACAAGAATTATAAAGCTAAAATAGGCAAACAATACAGATTCCTGGGAAATATCGGTAACCAGAAATAGGACACACTTACCAAGCAGCCATGCACCCGAAAATTCCCCAGACTCAAATCTCCTAAACAAACCAGATCGTCTCAGGATATAGGAGTCGTGCGACGATCCAGGGTAGCCGGCAAGGACACTCAGGAAACGCATGTCCGGCCCCACCACGACCTGGACATTAAGGGAGTGTCCCATTTTTCGATTCCTTAAGGCAAAAACAAAAACAAAGGGTAAGTGATAAGGGCAAAAAACATTTAGAAAAAAAAACATGTCTGCACACAAATTCAAACAACAAATGAGAAGCCTAAATAAAGCATGTACACAAAAGTCCAAACAAAAATATGCTGCCGCCAAGGAAAATAGGTTACATTACACGTTGGGCCCCATAATAACCCAAACCCAAAATATATACCTATATATATATTCGTCGGATGCCCTAGGTACGAGTGCCACATGTGTGCAGTCAACAGCACCAATTACGTTGGGCATGTCGGCCACATTATAAAAACCAAGCTTAATGGCGTTTCTGGCTGCCATATCATCCGGGAAAAAAATATATTTGGGAGTTATGGCAGCCATGCCTTCCAAAAATTTAGAGAGTGCGCGGCTCAGCGTAGGCTGGGACATCCCCACGGAGAGGGCACCCAGCCTCTGGAACGAGCCGTTCGCCAAAAATTGCAGGCAGCCAAGCATCTTGGTCATACCTGAAATTGCATGCCCCTTCCTTGTGGTGCGGGCTAACCATGGCCGCAGCTCACTATATAATTTATGGAGGGAAGCACGATTAAGCCTGGTCAGCTCAAACAGCTCAACATCATTCATGCTATCGATGTTCATGCGACGACGCAGGGGCAATCTGCTCTCAGACATCCGGATCAAATCGATGCCAAAAAGCATAAGCCCTTGATGTGCCACAAACTCGCTCCTCTCCATCCTACTCCCGAGGCCAAATAGCTGCCGGCAAACATTTCGGGAAGCAGCTCTTTAATGGGCTTCAAAACAATTAGCAATCACCTCTCTGAATTGGTCGCAAGCCCATGTGAAGCACGTAAAAAATAGGATCGGACCTAAAAAATACGATTTGGACGGGAAAAACACACGAACTAACGCAAAATATACGATTGACGTCCGGAAAGCGTATGTTCATATACGTCTATGTGCGAACGTTCGTGCGAATACGAAATGGCCCAAAAAAAAGGAAAAATGACAAACACCCACCCAAACTTACGATTCTCGATACGAAATCAATTAACTTTTGCTCTTTGAATCGAGGGGTATGTGCCCACTCATCCAACGTACAGAAGCTAAATGTGCTCCTGTATAAGTTGCTGGTGCTGCAGTCCCTCCCTTTTGAGTTGGTGGACATTTCAGAGAACTGATGTCTTGTGCCGAGCCGAGGTGGAGAGTCCCACTCATTTCTTTGCGAAGAAGGCAGTACCAGCCCTGTACAATTTTGTTGAACAGAAGGTGGGCCAGTCCTTTAGCCTGTCAGTGTGTACCAAAGTGCACAGCAGTGCCTACGTCTGGAGCTGTAACTACGGTCAGGGAATACATATCCTTTAAGGCCCACTGGGTGATTGTGGTTCCTGCACAATCGCAACAACTTGGACAGGTCCCTCCGCTATGGCCTCCACGCTCCTAGGCCTTTGTGCCTGTGACAGTGTACTTGCACTTAGCAATGGTGTCACAGAAAAAAGTGGCTAATTGTCAATTACATATTAATAGTTAACATTTATCTTATTTGAACATATTTATAATAATAACATATAATAACATAACATAACATAGCAACAATAACATCTAACATAATAACAGTAACATATAAAATTTATCAAAATTTTGGTTTTTTGGGGGATTTTTTTTTTCAGATTTTGTATTTTTTAAAAACATGTATTTTTTTTTTTTTTGGAATTTTTTTTATATTTTTTCCATTGTCTTTTTTTAATATTTTGTGAATTTTTGTACCATTTTTTTTTAATTTAGATTTTTTTTGTATTTTGTTTTTTCTAAATATTTTTTTTAATTTTTTTCCCAGTGCCCTTCCAGCCTACCATGTGTGCAGGACACGGCGGTTTCACGCTGTTCTTCACATGATTTGCCTTGAGCCACAGAGCCACACATGGGAGAAACTGCTAAAAATGAGAAATCAATAAATTAAATCATGGCTTACTCCACGAAAACTGCAAATGGGACCCATGGTGACTGACATTGGGAAGAACATCTTGTCTGCATTGTGACAAGGAAGCCTGAGCCATGTGTCCTGCCATGGCAAACGTGTTCAATCTAGTTGTCAAGCATTTTCTGAAGTCTTCCCCCCATCTGCAAGACATCCTAACAACGGGAAGAAAACTTTTCATGCACTTCAGCCACTCCTACACCGCCAAGCACACCCTTCTTGAGCTTCAGCGTCAGAACGGTATCCCCAAACATAGTCTGCTTTGCAATGTTTCCACCGTTGGAATTCCACCCTCTTTATGCAGGATCGACTATAGGAACAGAGAAAAGCCATCACGGATTTCTTGATGATCCAAACGGATAGGGGGACTCCCCTGTGTAACTTCAATGTAAACCAGTGGCAGCTCATACATGACACCTGCCGTTTGCTCAGGCCCTTTGAGGAAGCTACTTTATTAGTCAGTCGCCAGGACTATGAGATGAACGATGTGATTCCATTGCTTCATGTACTACAACACATGTTGGAAACCATGGCTGGTCAGGGCACTGGAGACATGGTGCATACATTTCACAGCCACATGAAGCCTGTGGGGGCTGAAGTGGAGGAGGAGGAGGGGCACAGCGAAGCACAGTTTAGGTCTGACAAAATGGCCATTTTATCTAGTCATCTGACAGGAGAGGAGGAGCAGGAGCAACCACAGGAGCTAGAGGGTTGTGAGGAAGGTGAGACAGAGGACCCAGACACACCTTGACAATTTGCAGTGGAGATGGAGACAAGTAGTCCCTCCGAGTCACTTGCACAAATGGCAGGATGCATGCTCACGTGCTTGCATAGTGACCATAGAATTGTCTCCATTTGTCAGCGGGATGACTTCTGGCTCTCCACCTTATTGGGGGCATTTTTTACACCCACTGAGAGGGAGGACAAACTGACCTACTACAGAGATATCCTACGTAGTCAGTTGGACGATGTCTATCTGCGCCATGGTCCATACTCTCGCAGGTCTGACTCGGGGGGACTTCTGCGCTCACCTTCCACTGCCATGGCTGCCGGGGGGGGATGGCAGGAGCAGCAGCTCCATCAGCAGCAGCCTCAGTCTTCAGTCGCTAATGAGTAGCTTTCTACACCCGCATAGTGAGTCTAGTCATGAGCAGCAGGAAGACCTGGAGCAGGACCTGAACAAGCAGGTCATGTCATACCTTGACATGACCATGCCAACACACCTTGAGCACCCGCTGGACTTCTGGGAAGCCAAACTTGACTTGTGGCCGCAGCTAGCAGAGTTTGCCCTGGAAAAGCTGTCCTGCCTGGCCAGTAGTTGATTTAGATGGCAACTGGGCTGCTCTATATAATGCTGCAAAATGGCAAATTTACCTCACTATATAAGCTATTGCCCCTCAGATTTACACAGGGCCTGCTCTATATTATGCTGCAAAATGGCAAATTTACCTCACAGTATAAGCTAATGCCCCTCAGATTTACACAGGAGCTGCTCTATATAATGCTGCAAAATGGCAAATTTACCTCACTATATAAGCTATTACCCCTCAGATTTACACAGGGCCTGCTCTATATTATGCTGCAAAATGGCAAATTTACCTCACAGTATAAGCTATTGCCCCTCAGATTGACACAGGAGCTGCTCTATATAATGCTACAAAACCAAGAGCGGATTTAACTCACACAATATAACCTATTTCTCATGTTTATATAGGGACTGCTCTATGTAATGGTGCAAAACCATGAATTTGCCTCATAATATAAACTATTGCCCCCCAGATTTACTCAGGGGCTGCTCCATATAATGGTGCAAAACAGGGCAAATGTATTGTCCAATATAAACTATTGCTGCTCTGATTTACACAGGAGGGCCACTCTAAAGAATGGTGCAACATGGCAAATTTAGCTCACAGTATAACATAGATTGCAAAATTAGATTTTCAGACAGGGCCTGTCCTATAAAATGGCAACTTTATCTCACAATATAAAGTATTGCTCCTCATATTTACACAGGGATTTAGGTTGATATATATAATAGTGCAAAACAGCTAATTTATCTCACAATAACGTATAAACTATTGCTCCTCAGATTTACACAGTGGGCTTTTCTATATAATGGTGCAAAATGGCGAATTTACCTCACTATATAATCTATTACAGCTCTATATAAAAAAAAAAAAATAATAAAAAAAAAGGGCCTGTAGAAGCTTATTTAGTAAAACAGATAGGGTGACATGTGCTGGTTTGGGATGCCCTGCGGCCTGGTGTTTTTTTGTTAAAAGCAGACCAAAAACCAATTCAAAATGCAATGCTTTGATTAAGCTAAGGAAGGATCAACAAGCGTATTTAGTATAAGAGATAGGCTGCTAAGTGCAGGTTTGGGATACCCACGTGGGCTGGTGTTTTTTTTGTTAAAGGCAGACCAAAAACCAATTCAAAATGCAATAACTTAATAAAGCTGAGGCTGTAGACGCTTATTTAGTATAACAGATAGAGTGCCACGTGGTGGTTTGGGATACCCTGCGGCCTGGTGTATTGACAGCAGGGCAAAAACCAATTCAAAATGCAATAACTTGATAAAGCTGAGGCAGAAGCACGCTTATTTAGTATAACAGATAGGGTGCAACGTGGTAGTTTGGGATACCCTGCGGCCTGGTGTATTTAAAGCAGACCAAAACCAATTCAAAATGCAATAACTTGATAAAGCTGAGGCAGAAGCACGCTTATTTAGTATAACAGATAGGGTGCAACGTGGTGGTTTGGGATACCCTGCGGCCTGGTGTATTTAAAGCATTCCAAAACCAATGCAAAATTAAATAACTTAGTACAGCTGAGGCAGAAGCACGCTTATTTAGTATAACAGATAGGGTGCAATGTGGTGGTTTGGGATACCCTGCGGCCTGGTGTATTTAAAGCAGAACAAAACAAATTTAAAATGCAATAACTTGATAAAGCTGAGGCAGAAGCACGCTTATTTAGTATAACAGATAGAGTGCAACGTGGTGGTTTGGGATACCCTGTGGCCTGGTGTATTGACAGCAGGACAAAAACCAATTCAAAATGCAATAACTTGATAAAGCTGAGGCAGAAGCACGCTTATTTAGTATAACAGATAGGGTGCAAATTGGTGGTTTGGGATACCCTGCGGCCTGGTGTATTTAAAGCAGACCAAAACCAATGCAAAATTAAATAACTTAGTACAGCTGAGGCTGAAACACGCTTATTTTGTATAACAGATAGGGTGCTAGGTGCAGGGGTGGGATTTTGTATAAAAGATAGGGTCACGTGCTGAAATGGAATGCCCCTGTGGGCTGGGGTTTTTACAGCAGACCAAAAAAATTAAAACTAATCAAGCTATAAGAAATGTTAAATGTGCCACTGCCAACATGGGATGCACAGTGGCCAGGAATTTTTACAGCACAAAACACAGCAATTAAAAACTGATCTGGCAAATGAAGTGAAATGAAAATAAAAAAAGCTTTCTTTCCCTGTCACTTTATCTGCTGTCCCTGCCTGGATCGTTCCCGATTTTTCACTATCTTTCCCCGGCTCTCCCTGGCACTCTGTGGGTCTCCCTGCCTCTCTGTTACTCTCTCCCTGTCCTCCGTTGTTTGTGCACTGCAAGTCTCAAATGCGCACAAGCAAGATGGCCGCCGCTTTATATAGCGCTGTGATGTCACCGGGGCTCCTGGCTGCTGATAGGCTGCATGTGACCTTCCCATGATAACTTGCCCCAGGGGATATGTCCAGACATGTCCATCCACCATTTTACAATGCCTGTAATTGAAGTAAATGGAGTTTAAAGGAAAACTTTGATCGATCGAATCGCGGGGAAATTCGGATCCGTTCAGAATCAAACTTTTAATGAAATTCGGAACGAATCCGGGTTCGTCCGGATCGATTCGCTCATCCCTACTCCCATCTACCAAATCATTTGCGTGGGCAAAGCGGGGAAACTGTTCTGTGTGACAGGATCATATATGGTTGTGTGAGGTAAGTTTTTTTTATTTTACCCCCGACCATGCCTCAGTGCCAGGGGAGGGAGGTAGGACAGGGGTTACTTTTGGACAGGGCAAATCTCCCTGGACTGTCCCTTTAAACAGCTTGATCTGTGCAAGGGTTAATCCAATAGCTGATTGGGAAGCAGTCAGGAATTGCAGGTAACAGGAATTGCAGGTAACAGGAATCGCAGCTTCCAGCAACTGAGCTGATAACACAGCAAGGAATACAGGCCAGGTGTCCATTTAAAGTGGACCAACACCCACGGGTGATCGGCCCGGGAATCTATAAGATTCCCGGGCCGATCACCTCCCTCCCCGTGGGACATCCGAGATCGGGATGTCCCGCGGGGTGAAACCCCCCCAAACTCCTTACCTTATCTATCTTCTAGACGTGCGAGCGGGAGGCGGAGGAGCCGCTTGTCCGCGGCTTGTCCGTCGGCGCTGGGAGAGGTGAGTTTTTCGGGGGGTTCGGGGGGGTTTCACACAGCGGGGCACCCCGATCGGGGGTGCCCCACCGAAGTGGACCAAGACCCAGGATAGTCAAAATCCTGGGTGTTGGTCCACTTTAAATAGGGCTGTCAATTAGAGCAGGGAGGGATGTGTCAGAGTCTGAGTGAGGTCACACTTTTGCGCTAGGCTTCGTGCAGTTACAGTGAGCCGAACACCAGGTGGAGCTGTTGAGTATTGCAATGGATGAATAGCCAGGTCTAAAACAATCACCCAAAGCACTTCTGCGGCTGCGTGCAGAGATTAATGGATAAAGGCGTGGAGCCTGACAGTGAGTCTCTTTCTGTCTCCCTCCAACGTGGCGACACCCCTCATCAGGCACGTGAGCTGTCACGCCCCCTCCATTCACTGTAATGGGGGGGCGCATCAGAGGGAGACAGGAACAGACTCATAAGCAGAGCGGCGCTGTGCATGGTGTCGTGCAGTGAGGGACCTGGACCCAGCCTGTCAAGTAAGTGCTGCAACAATCTGTGTGGGACAAAACGTAAGCATAGCTTTTTTTCTGCCTGAAAATGTACTTTAAGCTAGAGTCATAAAGACATTACTGGAATCAGGACTGGCCCTAGGCTGAGTGGCACCTTAGGTAAGGTTTCCTTCTGCCCCCTCAGTACACCTCAATACCCTCAATGACACACACTCATTCATTCACTCAAAAAAAGGAGTTAAAGTGACCCTATACCCAGAAATGTCATCACCTTCTATCCACAGCCCAGTTTTTTTTAACCTTTGCAGGAGGTAGTAGGTAGCATGCTGATTCATTCATTTACAACTAAACTGCATATAATGGCAGTTCATTTAAAGTTCTTTCAGATTTATTGTTGTTCTTATAACTAATAAGGCTTTTTGTAATCTACATGCAGGAGACTTTTCCAGTTCCTCGTGCATGGCCATAGAAAAAGTGAGCTTAGGACCTAGAGGAGGAGACTTACAGACTAGGATTTTTCAAAGGGAGGTTTTTTGGATTTTTAAGTTGCAGACCCGCATCCTGTCTGGACTTAATTCCAGGTGGGATGTGGATCTGTTCTAGCGAGATTAATTATGTCCCTCTTGCATCGCTTTGTTTTTTTCTCCCCTCTCCTCCCCCCTTTTGGCTCCCTTGGGGGTATTTTGTCCCAGCTTTATAATCATTAGTATTATCTGTCCTTTTGGGGTCTTTTCTGTAGGATTATAGGTTTGTAATCATGCCATATCTGCTGAAAACAGGGCCAAATATGATATTGGATATTATGAATAGGAACTATGCATTGTAAGACTGCTTGTTTATATTACTGTAACATCTACTTTTCAGCTGATTCAGCAGATATACTATCTGTAATTAGACGATAAGTAACGGCTATATGGTGCCGGGTGTAATAGTCAGCAAATATACATATTTTGTGGTCATAGATTTTGATGTACCTCTATGTCCTGAGCATATAGAGCTTCATTATAATTCTGTCCCCCTTTTAAGCGAAGGTCCTTTAAATGTGTAGCGGCATCTTGCTTCCGGTGTGGATAGTCTCGTTATATTTCCGCCCTCTCTCCTATCTACATGACGGCGGTCTTTGCCCTTCTGATGACGCTGTGTGTTGAGGGCGAATGGGAACCGCATACGTCATTGGATTCACACTATTGGTCTACAGTTTCTGTGGCCGAGTGTAGGAGAGCGCGCGGGGAAACGAAACAGATATGGAGCAAGCGGCGGCTACCGGACAAAGAAAATCATACAGGTTGGTTTCCTTTTCCCCACATGAAAAGTGTTATGTAATTAGGTGAATAAGATTGCTAATTATTGCCTACATACTTGTATATATATTGGAGGTTTCACTCACAAAAAAATTGTCATGATTAAGGGCATGTTGCCCGAAACGCGTCGACGCTTTTCATAATTTTAAATGCCTGTTGTATCGTTCTTTGGATGGAACATTTTAATTTGAACTTCAAATAAAACTGGATGTCTTAACCTGCAAACCGGATGTCGGCTGGCCCTATTGTTGTATGGTATTGCCTACATAAAAGGTGAGCGCTCTTGGCCGTGCAGCTTCCTGCGGTTTGATCCAGATCAGCAATTCAGAGCTGGCAACTGTCTGTTTAATAAGGCTGACCCCCAGTGCTGAGATGTGTGTACTGTCACTAAATGTATCATCGCTGGAAAGCACCAGGAGGCTGGGCTTCTCGACCAGAGAGCAATATGGTCAACTGCATCCGTGTTGTTAAGAATATTGGGCAAATGCTTTAGTGAAAAAAAGAAACATAGGCTGTTTTGGGCACTGGGCTGGGGATAGAATGTGATTACATACATTTCTTTTCTGCATATAGGATTAATTTAACATTTTTTAAACATAGAATCTAAAACATAAAGTGTGTCTTTATGATTATTAGATTATTAAAAATATATTTTGAAACAGCTGGTTACCAGGGAGCCTGTCAGAATAGAATAGAGACAATTCAAGCTGGACATCCTGAATCGATCAGAATCCACTGAGGAAAAAGTAAGTACATTAATTTTTAGTTTACAGATGCACTTTACATTTTGTATTTCACATTAGAAAAGCACAAATAAGTCATACAAGATACAAGCTGCTTTATAAATGCAGTAGAATACCTGACAACAGTGACATAGCATTTCTGGCCTGACACAATATCCCCACCACAATAACTGACAGTAATCTGAAACCTACCATGAGTGGATGCTGTCTTGCCAATAGATGAGCAACATTCTTAAAGGAGCACTATCGTGGAATTGTGTAATATTAAAAATCCAAATAAACACGTTGGCTAATGAGAGGAGGGTCACAGTCAAACTAAATAAAACTCCCGACAAGCTTTTGGTTTATTCGTTCATGGTAGGAATAAAATCCAGGGATGACAGGTTTAGTCTATCAGGGGTGACAGTCACACCAAATGTTCTCTTCCTTACATCAAAATAAAAAAAGCTGGCTGGATATTTCTTGATGTCGGGTGTATAAGTGACCCCTCCTCCCTCCATCCACCATATTTATATGGATTTTTTTTTTCATGATAGTGCTGCTTAGGCTTCTGCTCTGATCACTGAAGAACAAAACAGTATACAGTAATTAATCCCATTGCATTATATTCCTGACCACTAAAACCCTACTGTGGTCAATAAATAACTGTACCAGTAGAATTCAATATGCCCCCCCATAAACATGGAGAGTGGCAGTGGATCCCCCTGATCCCAAACTAATATGTAAACCAGGAGAGTTAGCAATAAGTTGGCAGTGTCCTAAAGAATCCTCCACCCAGAACATATAGTAAACAAGCATGTTAATCAATCCCTCTAAAAGACAGCCTCTCCAAAAGAGCTGTGCTTGCGCGAGCATGAGCAGATTAGCGGGGAACGCAGCAGGGAGAAGAGGAGGCAGAAGCGCTCTGCGCCACTCGAGCTGATGGCCGCCGTCAGAGTGGCTGCTGGGCGGAGGGAAGACCGGCACCTGAGCCCAGGTAAGTGTACTGTGACAAATATAATATATGAGTTTCAGTTGATTATATTGTAATTTTTTGCAATGCACCTGCATCTGTGCAGTTGTGTGCTGCAGTTAAATATTGCAATTATCAGGGAAAAGAATTTTCCTTGAGATTCGGAGCAAACGCCAGTTGAAAAGAACTGGTCCGCCTCCTCCGCCAGGGCTACTAGCCAAGTAAACCAAGTATGGGAGCTGGGATCCCAACGATTTGCAGAAGCAGGTCTTCATCTGTGCTAATATCAGGCCATATGCCTCTTCAAGATCTGTCCAATGCTCTGCCAGGATTGCCCCCCAAATGGACACACCTGGCAAAGCACCAGCTTTGACAGCATACTGAACTGATCAACACCCTGGGTGCCCAGGAGGGGTGAGGGTATTCAGGAGGGGGCTATAGAAACCCAACTGCCACCCTCCGTGGTGAAGGCTCCCTTTAAACCCTACTAGTGTCAAAGTTAAAAAAAAAAAAAAATACCATTGTAATAAACCATTTATAAAATGATAAATCATTTAGTAAATGCTTGATAAAAGGCTTTTGGCAAGTGTTTTTATCTAATTAATTGTGTCCATGATATTTCCCTGGCCCCATCTCTTATCCCGACTCCTAGCTCTGTAGTGAAGATGCTGGGAGGGGGGTTTATAAACTGCAGAAAGTTTTTTAGGGGTTCCTTAAAGAGAGCCCAGTTAGATTTGCCCTGTACAAAATTGACCTCCCGCTCTGACTCCCTCCACTGGTGCTGAGGCAGGATGGGGGGGTACATTATAAAGAAAAATCTTGCCCAGGATGAAGTAGCAATTCCATCAGACACGGACTTACCAAGAAGAGAGGTGGTTTTAACCCACAATGTGCTGTGTGGAAGGAGGGATTTGAAAAGGCACCTGATGTAGGCAGGGAACAAATGGAAGTGGATTTAAATAGGGACATGCTGTGGGTGCTTGGGAAGGGGATACCTGTGCACAACATGTGTCTCAGCAGCACCCCTCATAAACAGATGCCTTGATCTTTTGCAGAGTGTAAGTGCAGATCCAAATAAACATTTGCGGTCTAACATGAACTAGCTTTACTGGAACATGAGTGAATTAAGAAAACATTACCTTACACGGTGTATAATGTAGACAGGAAAAACAGGTTATAGAGATAACCTCAATGTACAGGAAACACAACATGCAGCAGAGAATGTACAACATAGACTACACATATGCATAGTATCTCCAACAGTGCGGCCCACAGTAGGCGCACCACAATATTTTCCTAGTTGAGCTCCAGCTATCAAGAAACAGCTAAAAACATGTGTGCCTGCTGCACCTCCTCCAATAGGGTGTGTGCAACACTGCTTCCTGGTAGCCCATCAGATGGCACTGCACTAGGAAAAGGTATCTCCTGTTGCAGGCAGCAGGAGCAGGTGGATTGGGGCCTTAAAGGTAAATTGAATAACTATTTCTACTTTACACTTAAACTGAAATTGCATTTTGGTTCAGATGCAAATGACAGTACAATTTTAAAAAATGTTAATTAGTATTTTTACCAATTAAAATACTAATTTTACAAATTTTAAAATTTCAGTTTTTCAAATAGTAAGCACCACTGAGTTTTAATAGATTGTATTGTAGGTGGTAAAGAACTGCTCATTTGTTACATTTTCAGCAATAACAGATCACATTTACCTTAAAGACTATTTCAATAAAAACATCTCACATCTAAAACATTTCTTGCATCCATCGAACTTGTGAGCTTTTGAAGCATTTCTGCTTAAATTACTTTGCAGGATGTCAGACATGCCTGTTTTGATGTGAACTGCCTCCCACCCTCATATATCATTTGCTTGAGGACACACAACAGGTTGGCATAAGGGTGGCCACACCATGTGTTTCTCTTCTTTTATGCCCATAGCAGTCAATGACGAATGAGGTATTTTTTGCAGTATGAGATCATTTTGCCACACTGGGCACGTTTCTTCTTTTTGTACCATAAAAAAGTTGTACATTAGAAACTGCCAAGTTAATTTTCACTCTTTCCGGGACCCTAAAGGTGCTACCAGCTACCTATACTCTCCACCTATTTGCTAACATTGTAGTTTGTTAGGACATGCTGACCAACCATCCCCTACAACATCCATCTGGACCATCCAGGGTTGCATGCCGCTCATCAGTAAAAGGCTGAATATTAGTCACTGGTTAGGCGTGGCCAAAAACTGTAGTAGTTTTTTTCAGGATCCTACACCTTAGCATTTTAGCAGCTGTTCTATTAATCCAATAAATTTATCTGACAGAAAACTTCCTCTTTTGCATGCATGAACATGTATGTGCTCTGAAACAGCCACAGTATTATTTGCTTTTAAGCAGCAGAGAGATCCCTTTTCTTTTCTAAGTCATCCTTCAGCTTGAAATTTTGAAGCCGGAAACTGGAAACAACAGGCAGTGCATCTCTTCTCAGCAAAGAACACAGAGAGAAGGAGGTTCATTCCGGCAGCAGCAGCCGGCAGCTAGCCGGACACCGGGGCACAGAGCGGCGCACAGCCGCAGCGAGAGCAGCAGCAGCGCGGCGGGCGAAGAGAACCAGTCATGCGAGTGGTGAATCCCAACAGAGAAGCTCAGCATGTGGTAGGATAAGTAAGTTATGGTTATTGTGGGGGAAAGTTTTCAATAGAGTGTAGTTATATGTTGGGTTTTCTGCTTAATTTTTAGAAAGTGGCTGATTCTAAAACCAAGGATAAAGATATTAAAAAGACCAGGTGTTGTGAGACTTGTAATACAGTGCTTTCTGACTCTTGGCAGTTGACTCTGTGTGTGGGATGTGATAAAGCAAGAAAAGAGGCACATTCAGTGGCATTATTTCGGGAGATCCTAAATATTTAGCAAGAATTACCTTCTATGTGGGATGCCCATAAGGATTTTGTCACTCAACCTCAATGGTTTCTTGCTTCCGCACCCATTCCCACGGCGGTTACGGAAGAACAGCCTGAAAAACAGGATGTTTCTTACCTTCTGCCCAGATTGATATAACTTCAGAGGTGGGTGAAATTGTAGAGGATCAGGATTTCCCGGCAAGATTCTATGGATGAGGGGACGCAGGAAGAAGGGGATCAGGATAGTCCCCATATGATTTCAGAGGAACTTAGTTTACTGTTACAAGACATGTATGATACTTGGAGAATTAAGCAGGAAGAAACATTACATTACAAGATGAGATGTACAGAAATATACTGATAAAATAGTTCGCTATTCAATTCTAAAAGAGATGGTAAAGAAGGAATGGGATGTGAGAGAAAATAATTTTTTTCTTCCTAAAAGGATTTCATGATCCTTTAATGGAACACTGGAGTAAAAATCCTAAATTAGATGCACCCTTAGGCCAGATGTCTAGATCATCAGACTTGAGCTTTGAGGATATGGGGGCATTGTATTATCTTATGAATTGCAGGGGTGATCATATAATGAGAAGAGCCTGGGATGCAACGCTGTTTATGTTTAGACCTGCTATGGCATCCGATGTTGTCCTGCGAAACATGACTAAGTGGTTTGATTCTCTTAAAATGCATATGAGTAGCAAAGTGCCTTCTCAGCATTTATTGGCGTCCTTACCAACACTGATTAGAGCCATTACCTTTTTAACTAATGCTTCACAGGAGCTCATCAGGGCCTCAGCAAAGACTACTGCCTTGATTGCCTGTGCTCATAGAGCAATTTGGTTAAAGACCTGGTCAGATGATAGTGGGTCTAAAGCAAAATTATGGGGTATTCCCTTTAATGCAGGCCTCTTGTTTAGGGAAGACTTGGATGCTATCCTGGCTAGATCTAATGAATCGGGGAAAAAGTTTCCCAGCGTTCTAGTGATAAAGGATTAACAGTTCCAAGTTCCAGACAGACTGATACCAGGAAATGTTGGACACAGCCTAAGTCCCAAAGAAAGTATTCATTGGTTGACAAAATTTCGGAAGGGCCTAAGCCCCAATCCTGACCAAGAAATTCCAGTAGGGGGGAGGCTCTTCGGGTTCACACCCGCATGGAGGGAAATAACTCAATCAATTTGTATTACAAACACTAGAAAAGGGGTATCTATTAGAATTTCTCTCCCCGTCATCTTTTTGGTAACCAAGTTACCAAAGGATCTGAGCAAAAGAGAAGCTTTTCCGTTAGTCCTGCAGGAACTTCTACAAAAACATGTGTAAGAATCAGTCCCTCCAACCTCAGTGGAGGAGGATTTTACTCTCACGTGTTTTTGGTTCAGAAGTACTGGATGATTTTGAATTTAAAAAGATTGAACAAATTCAGAATGGAAACAATTTTTTCCATGAAAAATGTTCTCATAGAAGAGGCTTGGATGGTGAACCTAGACTTATAGGATGCTTACCTACATATTCCCATTCTACCAACACACCATACATTTTTAAGATTTGCGGTTCAGTTGGATCAGAAAATAATATACTACCAATACAGAGCACTACCCTTCAGCCTAGCATCGATGTTGAGGATCTTTACCAAGATTGTGGCAGACCCAATAGCCCACCTCAGACAGCAGGGAACCATTGTGATTCCCTATCTGGACGACCTACTATTGTTAAAGAGGTCAGAGGTGGGATTGTAAATAGATCTAAAAAGGACCTTGGAGATACTAAAGAACCTAGGTTGGTTGATAAATCTGGAAAAATCCAGTCTAACACCCAGTTAGCAGTGCAAATTTCTGGGGTTCAATAAAGACAGCACTCAGAAGAAAATGTTGCTACCGCAGGAAAGAGGAGACAGATTTATGAAAGAGGTGGTTGCTTTAGCAAGGAGTCCCCGGGTGTCCCTAAGGACCATAATGAAAATTCAAGGTTTCATGACTTCAGCAATTCCAGCAGTACCTTGGGAGCATTTAAGGACCCTGCAGACGTTCCTGTTAGAAAGGTGGGACAAAAAACAAAGCTCATTGGATCAACTAGTTCAGTTGAACCTAGAAGTTTTAAAGGATCAGATTTGGTGGGTAGACCCAAACAAACTGGAAAAAGGGAAAAGGTGGAGGCAAACCAACCCAGTTATAGTCACAACAGATGCAAGCAATTGGGGGTGGGGGGCCCACCTAGAAAGCCATCAAATACAGGGGAAATGGCCAATACATGTAAAACACAGGTCCTCAAATTTCAAGGAGCTTCTGGCCATGAAGCTCACACTGGCGCACATTCAACCATAAATACTAGACAAGGAGGTACAGATAAGGTCAGACAACGCAGCAACAGTGGCGTATGTAAACTGCCAAAGTGTTAAATTTAATTGCACTAGCAAAGGAAATACTAGTTCCCCTCCAGTATCAGGTCATATCATTGTCGGCAGTTCATCTGACGGGAACCCTAAACACTCTAGCAGACTACTTATACAAAATAGCAGGCACAGCTTTGAATAGTGATAACTGAGCGTGCTGCTCGACCCGTCAAGCTACTAGAACATGGGCCAAACCAAATTCACAAGGGTCATAAGAAAGGGGCACAACTCCACAAATACCATAAAATAATAATATTTTATTAAATGTTACACTATAGCAAAAATAAAAACACACATGCAACACAAAGACACTGTTAAAATCAATTCATCCACTATTCCTGTGATGCTAAAATACTTAGCAATCCATATTATAGAAGACCGCAAGGTATCAAAAAGTACAAATAGAAATCAGTATTAAATAGCTCCACAAATAGCCCAAGGAAAAAAAAAAATATATATATATATATATATATATATATACATATATCTAATTACTCAAGTGAGTGTTCAATTACTCCACTTTGTGCAAAAAAAAGTATAAAAAGGTATTTACTACAAATAATTCATCAAGACCATAAACCTGTGCAATCAATCAAATCTAAATCTAAATGATCCCACCACCAAAAGTATGCTCTTACCAGAGATGGTCTGATCAAACGCTGAATTAAAAGGTCATAGGGGACACTCTCCAAACGTTTCCACAGCGACAGATATGATTCCACCGTTAGATGTATATGTGTGACCAACAAATATCCTCCATAATATGCATAATATGCTTCCTTTATTTTAGCCAATTAAATACTCACATTAAAAAATGTAAAATACTCGCATAACACAATGTGGCACAAAGCCAACTCACGATGCTCAATTCCAAATAAGATACCGCCGGCTCCCAACGCGTTTCGTCGCCTCCCGCGACTATTGCTAGGTGAGCCGGCTCGGTGGCAGACAGCGTTTAAATATCCGAAACTTGGGAGGGGGATTGCGTCATCCTACCCCTCCACCAATCAAACACGTATAACACCGCTCGGCCAATCAAACGTGCTCGGTCTTTGATTGGTGGAGGGGTAGGATGAAAAAATGTAAAATACTCGCATAACACAATGTGGCACAAAGCCAACTCACGATGCTCAATTCCAAATAAGATACCGCCGGCTCCCAACGCGTTTCGTCGCCTCCCGCGACTATTGCTAGGTGAGCCGGCTCGGTGGCAGACAGCGTTTAAATATCCGAAACTTGGGAGGGGGGATTGCGTCATCCTACCCCTCCACCAATCAAACACGTATAACACCGCTCGGCCAATCAAACGTGCTCGGTCTTTGATTGGTGGAGGGGTAGGATGATGCAATCCCCCCTCCCAAGTTTCGGATATTTAAACGCTGTCTGCCGCCGGTATCTTATTTGGTGTTCAATTCAAGGTGTGTCAACTAGTGAGTTGTTTTTTCTAACACCCAAAAAGTAGAATACCATGGGTGCCAACAAGTCAGTAGTGTTATCTAAGCCCCAGTAAGCAGAATGCAGGGGGTGCCTGCAAGTGAGCTTATGTAAATGCCCAGATGTGCCCCAGCAGCTGACCGACCTCTGGGTGCAATGAGAGCATGCAGATGTCTCTCCCTAGCTGTCCCTCACTGATCCCATCTGCTCTTCCTAGCTAGGTGCCTGAAACATTGAACTGTTTGTTATTAAACCAAAACGAGCTCGATTTGGCCTGATCAAGCGGACACTCGGTTACTATTTGTTAGCAGCAGTGACATACACAAGTGACAGGTTTAACCCATTCTGCTGACAAATTTAGCCAATTCTTCTGTAATTATACCGGGTTACACAATCACCCCTTTAATTACAGCTAAGTTTGGTATATGGGAGTACACAATCACCCCATTAATTACAGCTAGGTATGGTATATGGGGGTACACACTCACCCCAGTCTTTACAGATAGGTCTGCTATAAGGGTACACAATCATCCCATATATTACGGCTAGGTACGGTATATGGGGGTACACACTCACCTTAGTCTTTACAGATAGGTTTGGTATATGGGGGTACACAATAACTTCAGTCTTTACAGCTAGGTCTGGTATATGGGGGTACACACTCACCCCAGTCTTTACAGATAGGTCTGCTAAAAGGGTACACAATCACCCCTTTAATTTCAGTTAGGTTTGGTATATGGGGTACACACTCACCCCAGTCTTTCGAGCTAGGTCTGCTATAAGGGTACACAATCACCCCAATAATTACAGCTAGGTTTGATATATGGTGGTACACTCTAAACCCAGTCTTTACAGATAGGTTTGGTATATGGGGGTACACACTTACCCCGGGCTTTACAGCTAGGTCTGCTATAAGGGTTCACACAATTACCCCATCACTTAGAGTTTGATGAGGGATATGGGGACAACCAGACCCAAGTAGTGACAAGCCAGTGCTAATAGTGCAGTAGTAGTGACGACCCCCAGTCCAACCCTACTCTATCCCTCACTAGAGCCTCTATCCATGACTATAGTTTGCCCTGAAAAGGGCAGTCTTTTTAAACCAGAAAGCCTAACTGTTACTAATCCGCTGCAGCAGGAACCTCTCCCTATCTAAAACAACGATGCAATGTGCTGCTGAGAGACAGAGACCCTGCTGTGCAGCCAATCAGCATTCTTACGGGTCCGTCCTGAACATCTAGCGTGCGCACAGATTTCTGTTTGAAATCCGCGTTCAGCTACAAACACTCAACACAGGCTCTCGAACGCCTGCCGTCGCCAGTGACAGTCACACGCCCCATAGGCAGCAAAATTCAGTTTCCCCAGAAGTGATTGAAGCTCCCGCAGAGTAATCTTTTTTTTCTGGAGCGTGTATATTAAAGACTCAATAGTGGTACCTCAGTCAGTGTGTGTCTCAACCGCCCCAAAAAAAGCCCAACAATGAGACCAATCGGCTTACCACTAGAGCGGGGCACCACTATCGTATCAGCGTGTTTGGTTGCCAAGCAACCTTTCCATGCTGTCCCCTTATAGGGGAAGGCTGAGATCTAATGTAATTTAATGTGATCTAATGTCAAAAATCTACCAGGTAACAGATGACAAGTAGCCCAGGTGCTTGCTGATTGGTGTCTGGGTGTTGTGAAGCTAATGATCTACTGCTGCCAGAGATAGCTCTATAGGCTCGATTCAGAGAGACAAAAAAAGACTTTCGTTTTAGTGCCGATCTGTTTTTTTTTTTTTAATTTTCCCGCTCTCGTATGAGTGTGCGAGCGATTCTATGCATGCATTGCAATTCTTCTGTAAAGTTTCCATCCATTCGTACGGCAGAGTATGATATGGTCTCAGTATATAACCTGAGGCTCTGGCCATTAAGGGTTAATGTACATTTCTACGCAAGAGCCGGGATCTACCCAATGCATCCATTTCAATTGGCTACAGCTTGGTTGCTCCTTGCTAATTGAATGGAATTCCACCCACTGATATTTAAACTCTGCTTACTCTATCCATTGTTTGTAATGAATAAGGACTAATAGTCCCAAACGCGTTGGGGCCCTTCATGTATTTTCTACTATGTGCTTTAAACCTGCTGAATTATTGCTTTTAAAATCAAGAAAATAAACATTTGAAGAATTTTATCATCAATTAGCTGGCTGGCTACATTTTCTCTACATTACATGAAGTACGGCGTGAGCATCCGAAGCCGCAGCCACGTTTGTGTTTTCCCGCCGCCGGATTGGATCTATTAAGGTAGAGCTGACAACTTTTCGTATCTCTGTGTGTTCCACAAATTTGCTCAGTCGTGTCTCTACCCATCGAGTATAAGAATTGCATGATATCAACAAGCATGTGCGGCGGATTTATATGTGTTTGATTATATGTGGCATAGGACATTGAACAGCAGTGTGAAGCACATTTGATATTAACGCCCCACAATGGAAAGAGTTAAGTCTCAGTATGGAGACACGGCACAGAGTCAAAATAAGCTGGATTCAGTGTTCACTGCGGATCAGTCGGCAGACACCGCAATACAATCTAGCGATCTGAGAAATCTGACAATACGAAAATTCAATGAAAAAAGAACTGAAAATTGGTGGGATCTGAGATCCATAAACAAATATGTACAAAGTGATATGGTCCCGAGGGGCCTGAGAATACGTAAGATCCCAACAACCATATATTCAGAAGCATTCAAAGCTGAATGGGACTCTATACTCACTCAAGCGTCATTAGAATTAATGAAGTTGATTATCAAATATGAAGAAGAAAAATTGAAGGAGATACAAATTAATATTACCACACTAGAGAATATAATGAAAGAACATGAAATAGATCCCAATTTTGAGGATTACATGAAAAAAATAAAAAAGTCAATGGAAGCGATGGAAACAGAGATAATGAATATAAAACGGAATAAATTTCAACGGGATGTGGACAATTATAAGAATAATAGGGTTTATACGTGGCGGAGATATGGAAGCAGATTCCCAAGGCCCAGATCAATTTAAAAAAATGCTGGAGGCAAAAAGCTAGTCTCCTTTAATTTATCTGAATCATCCGATTGGTCATCTAACAGCGACAGATCAGATCTGGAAGTGGACTCCCTAAATTTTCAAGGTCCAATGCCCTCAAGAACCCGGAAAAAGCGGCATCAAAGGGAACCCACAGAGTGGGCCGCAAACATACAGCAAAACAGCCGCTACACTCTGAGAGAGCGGAGGACGTGACTACTGTGAGTAGTGTTATCAATCTTTCCTCTTATGTCCTTTGTGAGGAATTTAACCCTTCGTAAACATTTTTGGAGGGATACTTTGGAGGAACATCCTCCATGTTTGATCAATAGTGATATGTCCCCTAATGCTGATGATGAATCAAAAGTCTGTTGTGATAACATGAAGGATCTTTCCTTTTAGGATACGACACTTAAAATGCTCATGGATAATATGTCAGATATGGGTCCTGATAGGGTTCCACCTCCATGTGTACCCAGACCAGCCAATAAGAAGTTTTACCCCGTACAGTCTAGGACAAGTGTTTTAGACACTTTCCAAGAAGCAGTGGAACGTGATCTTGCCAAGTTGGCTGGCCTGGGTAATATTAATAAAAAACATAATCTATCAGTAGGGGAGAGAAAAGCTTTAAAAAGCCTGGCCAGTAATAAAAATGTTATAATATAATGTTATAATACGTACTGCCGATAAAGGCGGGTGCATGGTTGTACTAGATGCGAAAGATTATGAGGCCGAGGCATATAGACAACTGAATGATGATCAGACATATCACAAACTTTCACAGGATCCTACAGTGAAATTTCAGGTCCACCTGAAGAGTACCCTATATGAGGGCAAGGAATTAGGTGTTTTATCTGAAGATGAAATTGATGCGATGTATACGGACTTCCCCATTGCCCCGATCTTTCATCATCTCCCCAAAATCCATAAACCGCAGCGTCCTCCCCAGGGCCGGCCCATCGTTGCGGGAATTGGGGGGATGAATGAAAGGTTGGGGCAATGGGTTGATCTCCATCTCCTCCCTTTGGTCCGTAGGTTACCTGGTTACCTACAGGACTCTAGAGATGTAATGAGACAGCTCCTAAATTTTGAGTGGAAACCCACCTATAGATGGGTTACCTGTGATGTGTCTTCGCTGTACTCCTCTGTGATCCCCCACGACCTGGCACTGCGGGCGATTTTTTTCCACTTAAATAATTACTCCTCCTACTCTCGGGAATTAATTACATTCCTAATTATAGCAGTGGAGTATTTATTGGGACATAATTTCTTTACCTGCAGTGCTGCGGAGCATCGATGGGGGCCCCTTTCTCTCCCTCTCTTGCCAACCTATATATGGGTTGGTGGGAGAGGGAGACAATTTTCGGCCACAACAATCCCTTTTTGAAAAACATCAAATATTTCGGTCGCTACATTGATTACCTCATCTTTGTGTGGGAGGGTGATGAAACCTCGGTCACACATTTTCTTACATATTTAAATGATAATGTTTTAAATCTTCATTTCACCTCAGAGATTAATTTGGATTCTATCTCATTTCTGGATTTATACCTATATCTGTCACCTGATAGGACAAGAGTGGTTACAAGTACATTTAGGAAGAAAACTGCAGGCAATACAACTCTCAGAGCTGAGAGCTGTCATCCAGCCCATACCATTAAAGCTATCCCCGTAGGGGAAATGATTAGGGCCCGGAGAAATTGTATGGATAATGTAGTCTTTGAGAAAGAGCTTGAGACTATATCCCAAAGATTATGGCAACGGGGATATGAGCCAGGGACATTGGAAAGGGCAAGGACAATAGCAAGATCTAAAAATAGGTATCATATGTTAGGAGGTGACAAGAAAAAACAAGATTTAGCCAATAAGAGAAATGGAAGGAACCTTAGTCATATTTATAGTGATAAGGATAAAGCCCTAATTATGTCGACCACATACAGTTAAGAGTTTTTTAAAATTAAAAATATTATCTATAAACACTTACCATAATTGGAGTGTGATCCCCACTTAAAACAGATTGTGAAGAATGGGGTAAAAATTGTGAGCAAACGGGCACCCACCCTGGGACAGAGGTTATCTCCTAGCTTCTATAGAGGACCAGAAAACTCTTCACTTACATGGCTTTCTTGTAAGGGCTTCTATAGATGTGGGGGTTCACGCTGTGGTTTGTGTAGATATGTTTTTCCAGGCACTCACTTCTCTTCAACCACAACTAAACAAGTGTTTAGAATAAATAATGTTATAAATTGCAATACCCCTTATGTAATTTATTTAGTAACTTGTGAAATCTGTCAGATTCAATATGTAGGGTGTACCACGAGACCTTTAAAACATAGGATCTCGGAACATCTTACGGCAGCTCAACATGAGCGGCTTACTTCGCCCTCGAATGTGAGCAAACATTTTAGAGATAGACACGGAGGGGATTTAAGCAGTTTTAGTTGTAAGGGGATTGAGAAAATTGTCCCTGGTCCAAGGGGAGGTGACTCACATGAAAGGCTACTACAGAGAGAGATCTATTGGATCTTTAAATTGAATACCCGCATCCCGGACGGGATGAATTTCCGCTGGGATGTAGATTTATTTTTGAATTATTAAACCTTTGTTTAGACCGCTGTATTAGACCGCAATGACATCTGATAATAGGATAAATAGGGACTATGAGTAATGTCATATATGCCCCTTTTTCCTCTACCTCTTGTGGCTAACCTTTTCCACTTATGGTCCCTTCCTTCTCTCCCTCTAGGTAAAGACATATTGTCCAATAGTGAGAGATGGAGATTCAAACAATATAAATTAGAAGGATTAATTACTTAAAAACTGAGTAATGAACCATATAATAGAATTGGCTCAATTTAAAGAGTCTAATCTAATGTTTTATTCAAACAACTGATACTTTTGGAAAGACGGGTTTGTCTTTATCTGAGCGGAGTGATTATTTCTTATTGTGAATTAGCCGTCTCTGATTCCACCTGTGGATACTGTGTAATGATATAAAGGGCTACTTATGTGCTACTGTTTGTTTATATAGTGGTGGAAAGTGTAGACTCAAACTGGCACTGACAGATATTTTGTATTTTATTTTTTGTCCAACCCTTTGATCTGGTTAAACTGATTCTGGGGAGGGTGGTATCATGATGGACTTATTAACTTATATGTCAGTGTCAGTGGAGTTGTTTGTTATATCATTACACTTGAGCCTCTGGGGTAGAGCCTATATGCTATATTTTTGCATTTTGGTCAGTGATCTATTTTTCTTTTTATGCAAAATGATATGGTCTCAGTATATAACCTGAGGCTCTGGCCATTAAGGGTTAATGCACATTTCTACGCAAGAGCCGGAATCTACCCAATGCATCCATTTCAATTGGCTACAGCTTGGTTGCTCCTTGCTAATTGAATGGAATTCCACCCACTGATATTTAAACTCTGCTTACTCTATCCATTGTTTGTCATGAATAAGGACTCATAGTCCGAAACGCGTTGGCGTTGGGGCCCTTCATGTATTTTCTACTATGTGCTTTAAACCTGCTGAATTATTGTTTTTAAAATCAAGAAAATAAACATTTGAAGAATTTTATCATCAATCGCTGGCTGGCTACATTTTCTCTACAGTATATAACAATGTTAAAAAATCGCGCTCAGAAATTCAAATAGTATGTTATATTTGTAACAACAGAAAGTTTTTTTTCTTTTCTTTGTTAATAAAGTCCTCAGCGCAGGGAGAAAGGCAGAGTATGTCACCAATACTCTCAATGGTATATAGATATAGATGCACTGGATGTGCAATTCTCCGCGGGACAATTCAAATAAAATTTCTTTCTTCTAATCACCACGTGGTTTTCTTAACTAATTAACTGCAAGTGTATCCATCACCTGTCACACCACACACGTACCAGATAATGAAAGACAAAGCACTTCTCTATATATCCAATGGTTGCTCCTGTGTTAGATCTTATTCATATAGCCAAAGGGGTAATTCTCCTTTTTATCCAAAACACCTTTTCTTTCTCTCTTATAATTATCAAGGCTTAGGTTGTATATAAATAAATCCTCATTTATTCAGATTTGACATGTAAAATAAAACATATAGCCGCACATAGCATAATACCGTACCAGTAAGTTCTGTGCGCAGCACTTAAAATACTCCTTACCAAATAGAAATATAATACAGGCGTTAGTATAAAATATTCCTATATAGGAAATCTTGATGCTCAAAATTCCATTGCTCCAAGTCAGGCTTTGTTAAGCTGTTTGAATAATCACAGTCGCACAAACGCATACATTACCGAGACCTAGGCCTCTGGACTTGGCTGGCGTCGGCTCTGCTCGACTCTACTCGGAGGTCACGTGATTAAGGTAGGCTCCTCCCCGCTGTCCTCGCCGTCTTTACACAGACACCCGGACTTAAACAGCGGTGGGCGTCGGCCACGCCCACCGCTATTCCAAGCCAGTGTGTCTGTGTAAAGATGGCGAGGACAGCGGGGAGGATTGAAAGGTGAGTTTACTTATTTTTTCTCACTTTTTATTTTTTCCTATGGGGAATGGGAGGGGGGATGGAAATGCCACACTACCTATATGGGATGGGGGGGGGATGAATGCCACGCTACCTATATGGGATGGGGAGGGGGGGGATGAATGCCACATTACCTATATGGGATGGGGAGGGGGGATAGAAATGTCACATTATCTATATGGGATGGGGAGGGGGGGTGAATGCCACATTACCTATATGGGATGGGGAGGGGGGATGAATGCCACATTACCTATATGGAATGGTGAGGGGGGATGGAAATGCCACATTACCTATATGGGATGGGGAGGGGGGATGAAAATGCCACATTACCTATATGGGATGGGGAGGGGGGATGAATGCCACACTACCTATATGGGGAGGGGGGGATGAATGCCACACTACCTATATGGGATGGGGAGGGGTGATGAATGCCACATTACCTATATGGGATGGGGAGGTAAATGCCACATTACCTATATGGGATCGGGAGGGGGGGGATGAATGCCACATTACCTATATGGGATGGGGAGGGGGGGATGAATGCCACAATACCTATATGGGATGGAGAGGGGGGGATGGAAATGCCACACTACCTATATGGGGAATGGGGGGGGGTGCCACACTGCCTATATGGAGAATAGGAAGGGGGAATACCATGCTGCCTATGGGAATAGGATGAAGGCATCCCACACTGTCTATGGGAATGGGATAGGGGCATGCCACACTGTCTATGGGAATGGGATAGGGGCATGCCACACTGCCTATAGGAATGGGATGGGGGCATCCCACACTGCCTATGGGAGGGGAGAATGCCACACTGCCCATTAGGAATGGGATGGGGGATGCCACACTGCCCATTAGGAATGGGATGAGGGATGCCACACTGCCCATGGGGAATGGGATGGGGAACGCCACACTGCCTGTAATGGGGTGTTTTAGCACATTTAGCTTAGAATATTTTTTTTTCTTATTTTTCTCCTCCAAATCCTGGGTGCGTCTTGTGGGCAGGTGCGTCTTATAGGGCGAAAAATACGGTACCCTTTTGGTATGGCTTTGCTTGTTTGCTTTGGATTTGCACCCATATAGCTTATTAGAGTGCTGAGGGAGCCCACTAACCAATGCCGGAGCGTCGGCCACGCCCACCGCTATTCCAAGCCAGTGTGTCTGTGTAAAGACGGCGAGGACAGCGGGGAGGATTGAAAGGTGAGTTTACTTTTTTTTTTCTCACTTTTTACTTTTGCCTATGGGGAATGGGAGGGGGGATGGAAATGCCACGCTACCTATATGGGATGGGGAGGGGGGGGATGAATGCCACGCTACCTATATGGGATGGGGAGGGGGGGATGAATGCCACATTACCTATATGGGATGGGGAGGGGGGATAGAAATGCCACATTACCTATATGGGATGGGGAGGGGGGGATGAATGCCACATTACCTATATGGGATGGGGAGGGGGGATGAATGCCACATTACCTATATGGAATGGTGAGGGGGGATGGAAATGCCACATTACCTATATGGGATGGGGAGGGGGGATGAAAATGCCACATTACCTATATGGGATGGGGAGGGGGGATGCATGCCCCACTACCTATATGGGGAGGGGGGGATGAATGCCACATTACCTATATGGGATGGGGAGGGGGGATGGAAATGCCACATTACCTATATGGGATGGGGAGGGGGGGATGAATGCCACACTACCTATATGGGATGGGGAAGGGGGATGAATGCCACATTACCTATATGGGATGGGGAGGGGGGATGTAAATGCCACATTACCTATATGGGATCGGGAGGGGGGGATGAATGCCACACTACCTATATGGGATGGAGAGGGGAGGATGGAAATGCCACACTACCTATATGGGGAATTGGAGGGGGGTGCCACACTGCCTATATGGAGAATAGGAAGGGGGAATACCACGTTGCCTATGGGAATAGGATGAAGGCATCCCACACTGTCTATGGGAATGGGATAGGGGCATGCCACACTGTCTGTGGGAATGGGATAGGGGCATGCCACACTGCCTATAGGAATGGGATGGGGGCATCCCACACTGCCTATGGGAGGGGAGAATGCCACACTGCCCATTAGGAATGGGATGGGGGATGCCACACTGTCCATTAGGAATGGGATGGGGGATGCCACACTGCCCATGGGGAATGGGATGGGGGAACGCCACACTGCCTGTAATGGGGTGTTTTAGCACAACATTTAGCTTAGAATATTTTTTTTCTTATTTTTCTCCTCCAAATCCTGGGTGCGTCTTATAGGGCGAACAATACGGTACCCTTTTGGTATGGCTTTGCTTGTTTGCTTTGGATTTGCACCCATATAGCTTATTAGAGTGCTGAGGTAGCCCACTAACCAATGCCGGAGCTGAAGCTGCCACTCAAGCTGTTGCGCTGCATGCTGTTGGCGAATTACCTTGGTTCTGGCTCCTCCTGTTTGTAGGCATGATTGGGGGACATTCTGGCCTGGCAAGCTACTACCTTGACCCCTGGCTGAGATTGAACTGGACTTGGATTGGGACTGGAGGTTCTTGTTTGGGTGGCCCACTGAGTAACAGGTGTAGATGTGCCATAGGTTTGGCTGCTTTACACATGTGCCTGTGGCAAATGTGGCCAAGCAGGAGAGGGTGTGTCTGTGGGCCTATATGTTTGCTGACAAATCTGGACATGGCAATGCTTGTCACATATGTTTTTTGAATTTTCATTTGTATGAAACTTTTGACAGGAGTGCCTTATGTGGCCTGATTTGCAAAAACTTTCATTTGTGGTTTGACCATGTATTTTATGGAACTATGGGAGTGACCATCAACTCCAATGTTTGCTTTTTAAATAAACACCATAAAATTGTAATTAACCTGTTGTTGACTAAGTTTATGCCTTTATGTTTTTGGTGACTAAAGATGACTTTAATTAGGCACTAACAACCAAAAAAAAAAAGAGTCTAAAATCAGGTGTGAGGTTGTTTGTAATTAATTAGTTACTGTTTGTAAAAGTAAGAAACAAACATACAAAAACAAAGGTCCAAAAACACAAATAACAAACAATAAAGGGACAAAACAAACAAAGGAACACCAAATTAAGCAAAATGTGTCTCTATTAAATTAGTCCGCACGGCTTGGGCAGACGCACTCGGTGGGCCACAATAGTCCTCGTCTGGGTCATCGGTGGGTGGAGAGGGGTGCAAATCCACATACCGGGGGACACGCTGCAATATAGCAAAATTATGCAACACTGCACAGGCCATTATAATATCTATGACCTTTTTGGGGTCATACTGAAGTGCTCCCCCGGTATGGTCCAAGCATCGGAAGCGGGTCTTCAATAGGCCAAACGCCCTCTCAACCACAGCCCTGGTCTTCCTGTGCGCCCTATTATATGCCTCCTCGGCTGCATTCTGGGGCCGGAGGACGGGCGTCAACAGCCACGGAAGGAGTGGATAGCTGGAATCACCTGCAAAAATGTATTATAAAAAACATAAATTACATAATAAATTACATTTACTCCATAAATGGAATCCTCAAAACGGGCCATCAACATGACTAAGAGGCTAGGTCACACTTGCTACACAGCATGAGCATACATAGTGCACAGGCCAAAAAAAAGCCAAAAAACAAATTAAACATCCAAGATGGCGGATGAGGGCTATTCAGCCAGACTTCTAACAGGTATTGGTTTCGGGCTGTGCTGCTCAAGGTCGTGTTTCACATCTAAACAAGGTGTTCAAATAGGCATAGTTTCATATCTTGGGACACAAACTAAATTCATAGCCATACATATAAAAAAAAGGACGTTATTGGCGTCAACTTACCAAGGAGCCATCCACCGGAAAATTCCCCAGACTCAAACCGACCATACAATCCAGATCTTCGAAGAATGTAGGCATCATGGGATGAGCCTGGGAACCCGGCGAGCAGACTAAGGAACCGCATGTCCGGGGCCACCACTGCTTGGACATTCATTGAGTGGCCCATTTTGCGGTTCCTGGAATAAAAAAACAAACAAAAAACATTAGCAAGGCAAGGAAAACTAGGGAAACATTAACTAATCACACCCTAAGCAAAACCTGTGGCCCAATAAAAATAGCAAGAAACAAGTACATAAGTATTTTGTTTAGCAAAAAAAGAATATGTATGTTTGAAAAAGGAAAGATTAACTTAGAAGTGTCTATTTCAGGTACACATTAAAATGTTTCCTTGGTAAACACATGTGAAATTTACATGCAACTAAATACGGTCCATGGTTCCACAGGGACTCTTTACAAGGAGGGAATAATTAAAAGGAGGGAATAATTAAAAGGAGGGATCCATTACAAGGCGGTATAAATTACAAGGAGGGATTACTTACAAGGAGGGATTAATTACAAGGAGGGAATAATTATAAGGAGGGACATTTTACACGGAGGGACTTTTTGGAATTTTTTTTACATTTAAAAAAAAAAAAAAAAATGTTAACAAAATATGACTTTTTACTTGATTGATTGTACTTGCCTGTAGATATACTCAATACTCAATAGATACTATTATCAGTGTTGACAGATTGCCAAAGGGTCTGTCACACACTGGGGAGCTGTGTATTGGGCCACTGGGGGGGGGGGGGGTTGAGACACACACTGACTAAGGCACCACTGTTGAGTCTTTAATATACACATATTACATATGCAGCTTATTATTAATATTGCATGTCAGTGCCAATGACATCATCAATTACATCAGGCACGGATATTGAAAGTTGTGATTGGTTGGCTCGCCTATTTAACTGTTTATTGTACTGTGCTCTTGTTGATTGTGGTTGGTCCTGAGGAAGAGGCCCTGCTGGACCCCGAAATGTTGACCTATGACCGTTTACAATTTTTGTCTTTTTCCCAATATATGTGGATGGTTATTATTACCTTTTGGAGTGCTGGTTCTTCTCCATGAACTGTTACACCCACAATGCACAGTTGGAGATACAGGTAAGAATGCGCCAGTTATCAAATTTCTTTGGGCTGCCAGACATCAACTTCTCAGCACCTACCATATTTGGTTGACCTTTTGTGGACAATTTTTCTATAGAAATGTTTCAGGGTATCAATTAATATTTAAGTGGTGAGTCCAGCAAACACCAAAATAGTACCAAATCACAGCACCCCCTCCACGGTAATGAGTACATTCAACAATATTTCAAGAATTCATATTTATTTATTATATAATGCCCATTAAAAATACACTTAAAAAACATATATCACTAGACAGTTCATTTTATGGGGTACCCCAAATAGATCCATAATCCCAATTACATCCAATTCAAAAGAGTTTAAAAATTAATTAATTCAATAAAGTGCAAGAATGCAAAAAATGTGCAAAATAGTGCAAAAGTATATAAAGTGCAAATGATAATATATTATCCAACAAAGTAATGTGGCAAGATGAAGACAGCACAACAGTGAAAAACACAGCAACAATCTAAATAGCAGTAAAACACATTACCAGAAGTGTGGATCCCTGGGATGTCCCCAACAAATGTCAATGCCAAGCAGTAGTCCCCCCACGTGTTTCGTGGCCCCCCGTCTCAGGCCACTTTATCAAGATTTCAGGGAATCAATGGTAACCCTGATGTATGTGCAAAGACATTCAATCAAGAGGAGATTGATGCTATTCTTTTACCTCCCGATTCCATGGCAGCTTTTGGTAAAGACACACAAGTGGATTAGTAAAGGGAATTAAGGAAATGAAAGAGAAAGAGAACAGAAGTTGACTAACATTCTCAGAATATTACCAAGCCCTAAAAAATACCAAGGGGTTTTAGGATTCAGAACCAACCAACGATATTGTGCAAGAAACCAGAGTTTTGTGCTCGCTGGTACAAGTTGCCCCACCAAACTTTATTTAACTATTAATTATTATTTAATTTCTTCTGGGAAATTAATACCCTGTAACTTCGAATTAAGGACAATTCTATAGCGACAGCTTGATTCACGGAGGATTTGAACAAACTCGAGAAAGATATCAATATTTACTCTGATTGCCTGAAGAAGTATAAATATAATAAATTCGGGCAAGTGTGCGAGGACTATGAGACAGGTCTATCTCTGCTATCTATACCATTAAAAGTAAAGACATTACAGTAACCTTTCCAGAAAAGAGGGCTATGCTTTTAAATCACTTAGAGAGGACACACAGATTATAGTAAAACCCAAAGGTAAAGGGGAAGCAATTGTGGTCCTTGATTGTAGTGATTACCGACACTGCATTTATGAATTGCTTTAGGATGAGGTCAGCTACAGAGAGATAAATAGCAATCCCACACAACACATAGATCAAAACAAGAGAGTATGTGAAACTTGGTCTGGCTAACAGAGTGGTATCACAACAGACAACAGATTTCATGTTTATGGAATTACCTATTAACCCTTTAAATGCCAAGCACGTAGTTTCTACGTGGTTGCTTCTCCTACCGTTAAGTGCCAAGCACGTAGAAACTACGTGCCTGGCATTTCCCCCAAACAGTTAAAAAATAGAAAAAAAAAATCACTTACCTCCGGTATCCCTGTGAAGCCTGGGGTCCCCTCTTCCTTGGGGGGGCATCCGATCGCCCCCCCGTCGTCCTCCGTCTTCAGGGGGGGGCCCGAAACCAGCCGCCCCCCCCCCCCGTTTCCAGCGCTGATCGCCGCTGTAAAAAAAAAAAATAATAAAACTGTCATTTACTCACCTCCGCGCCCGAGCCTTCTGTCCGGGTCTCCTCTTCACCAGGGGGGGGTCCGATCCCCCCCCTGGGCTGCGCAGTCTTCAGGTGAGGACCCTCTTCCGGGTCCTCACCTCTTGTAATGGTGGCGATGGCCGCCGCCGCTTAGCCCCGCCCATTGTGGGAGGAGCGGGATGACGTCATCCCGCTCCTCCTATACCCCCTCCGAGCTCCGGCATCTGTCAGATGCCGGTGGTGATCGGAGCAGGGCGGGTGTCAGGTGAGGAGGCTCCGATCGGAGCCCCCTCGCCTGTCACCCGCCCTGCGCCGATCACCACCGGCATCTGTCAGTGAGGTGATCGGCGCGGGACAGCGGCGAGGGACGTCGGATCGGAGGTGAGTATGGTGTAAAAAAAGAAAAATAAAGATTTTTTTTTCTCTGTGTGTGTGTCATTTTTTTTACTATTAACCCCTTGTGAACTGGTAAGGGGTCCATGACCCCTATACCAGTTCACAAGGCTGGGGAGATGGCAAGCCACCTGCGCTAGCGGGTGGCTTGCCATTAACCCCTGGCACCCCCATTACCTGCCTCCCCAAAGGCCAGGGGGGGGCAGAAGAGCCCGGGCCCACATGGGCTATGTGGGCTCGTAGGCTGCAGGGTGGGGGGGCCACATAAGCTGGCCCCCCCACTCTGTGCCTACAAGCCCCCATAGCTGGTCCCGGGCTGGTTACTGTGGGTAAGGGGGACCCCACGTCAATTTTTTTTTTGATTTTTAAGGGTTTTTAACCCTTAAAAATAAAAAAAAAATGGGGTCCGCCCCCCCTGGGAGGGGGGACCCTATGTCATTTTTTTTTTGATTAACCCTTTGTAATCTGTCATCCAGCAGCTATAAAAGGCTTCTAGCAAGTGAGCAGAAGCCAGTGATCGCCGAGGGACAGAGTGCTCCAGGATGGATGGGAGGTGAGTACAGTGTAAAAAAAAAAAAAAATAATAAAATATTTTTTTCTTTATGTGTGTCTGTGTCATTATTTACTTTTAACCCCTTGTGAACTGGTAAGGGGTCCATGACCCCTATACCAGTTCACAAGGCTGGGGGGATGGCAAGCCACCTGCGCTAGCGGGTGGCTTGCCATTAACCCCCGGCACCCCCATGACCTGCCTCCCCAAAGGCCAGGGGGGGGCAGAAGAGCCCGGGCCCACATGGGCTATGTGGGCTCGTAGGCTGCAGGGTGGGGGGGCCACAAAAGCTGGCCCCCCCCACTCTGTGCCTAAAAGCCCCCATAGCTGGTCCCGGGCTGGTTACTTTGGGTAAGGGGGACCCCACGTCAATTTTTTTTTTGATTTTTAAGGGTTTTTAACCCTTAAAAAAAAAAAAAAAAAATGGGGTCTCCCTCCCCTGGGAGGGGGGACCCTATGTCATTTTTTTTCCCGATTTAACCCTTTGTAGTGTGGATGGTTTTTGTATTTTTTTTGTGAATGTTATAAAATACTTGTTTCAGTTAGGGGGGTCTCCTGGGCAGGAACGGGGGGCTACCGATAAATATGTGGTACCGTTCTAATTGGTAGAAATGGGGCTTTCACATGCAATATGATTTTCCTTAATAAAATACATTTTTTATTTAAAATAAAGGAGTCAATTTTCTAAAAAAAATTTTTTATTTATTTATTTATTTTTTCACTTAATAATATTGTAAAAAAAAAAAAAAAATTACAAACAAGACATTTCATGTAAAAGTCTAAACTCTGCTGCAAAAAATATATATATAATTTTTCTGAAAGTTACAGCAAAAATGGCGCAAAACATGTCGCAAAACATGAAGCAAAATGGGGAAAATGGCCTGTCAACAGAGGGTGACAAAATCTCAAGTAGGCTGGCAATTAAAAGGGTTAATAGTACCTATGCATGTTGGGTATTGTTCTGTTCGGGGGACCTTGCGCTTTCAGACTTAGCTTGTTTTTTCTGGTTTGCATATTTATATTTTAGGAAAAGGTGTTTTTTATTCAGCTTTTTTATAAATTTTTTAGGGAAACCCTGCGCAACCAAAGAATTCTTTGAGGAATTAATTCCAGAAAGATGAGCCCACTACAACAAGCTGGGTACCCTTAAAAAGCTTAACGTGTGTACTTTCAGGGAATATATGGTTTATGGGGGATATTCCAAATGTAAAGGGTTGTTTTGGTTGAAAAATCGCAAGGTGCGCACTTTGTCTGCAGAGCTGAAATTTTCAAGTAAAATTACCGTTATGCGCATGCTTTACTTTGGGGTGTTGCCTTGACAGAACCTATGCATGTTGGGTGTTGTTCTGTTCGGGGGATGTTGCGTTTTCAGATTAAACTTGTTTTTTCTTGTTTGTATATAGTTTTTTTAGGAAAATGTGGCTTTGATTCTGCTTTTTTATCCTTTTTTTAGGGAAACTCTTTGCAACCAAAGATTACGTTGAGGGATTACTTCCAGAAAACTATGGCCACATCCACAAGCTTGGTACGCCTAGAAAGCCTGAGGTGTGTACTTCCAGAGAATATATAGTTTGTTGGGGGTATTTCAAATGTAAAGGGTTGTTTTTCTGGAAAAACCGCAAGGTGCGCATATTGCATAGCATAGTTGTATTTTATCTGAAAATCTCCTAAAGCGCTGTTTCAGTTTGGGGGAGTCTCCTGGGCAGGAAAGGGTGTCTACCAATACATATGTGGTACCGCTGTAACCGGGAGAAATTGGGATTTCACACGCAATAAGATTTTATTGACAAACTTACATTTTTTATTCCAAAAAAAACTACAATATGTAAAAATTTATTTATTTTTTTTTTTTTTGCACATATTTCACCCAAAAATATTAAGAATACATCTAACAAATGACAAACAAGACATTTCATGTTAAAGCCCAGACTCTGCTGAAAAAAACAATATATCATTTTCCTGGGAAATCCCTGGAAATCCCTTCAAAAATCACATTTGAACATGGGGAGCGCAAAATAGTGCAAAATGGTCTGGCAACAGAGTGTGACAAAAACTCCAGGTAGGCTGGCACTTAAAGGGTTAAAACAGTGATATATGGTATACCCAAGATAAGTAAGGGCCTCTGTCCACTGCAGTATTGCCCTATCATTGCAGGAAAGCATTCCGCAACACAACCTCTGGCTCAATGGATAGATTTTTATCTACAACGATATGTGAAGGAACTTCTCTCATATTTGAGGGATACAGGAGATTTCCTTAGAAAGCAATATAGAGACTACAGGGGCATCCCTGATGGAAACCATGGACATTTCTTCTTTGTATACAAATATCCATAATAATGAGGGCCTGAAGGCAGTACCACACTTTTTGACTAGAGACCCACAACCATCCCCACAGAATACATTTTGATGGGCCTTGAATTTGTATTGACCAACAATTTCTTTAAAGTTAAGTAAAACTTTTATCAATAAATTATCAGGACTTCCATACTTTGCAAATCTCTTCATGGGCTACCTCGAGGGGCCATACACTACCCTGCATTCTTATATAGAGACTGGGTAATTTCATGGGCTCAATGACATTATGATGTTTTGGTGAGGTGATGAGAATACACTACAACAATTTATTGGGTATCTCAATCCAGTGTCCGCAAGCATTATGTTTAATCTGAAAATCTCCAGAGACTATGTCACTTTCATTGATGGAGCCCTACAAGAAGATATTTTGGGCCACATTACAAGGGGACTATTTTCTAAACCCACGAATAGAAACACCCTGCTTAGTAAGGAAAGCTCCCATTTGAGACATTCAGTGGATAATTTACTGATTTCCCAGTTCCTGAGGGTTCTCTGGATTAACCCTCACAACAGAAAGTAAACTTGAAGACGTACCAGAAATTTAGAGATAGAGGATACCCTGAGAAAACAGGATGCTATGAGCAATTGCAATGTATGCAACTCCCTTATTGTGGGGACCCAATTTACATACCCGCACACAGGGAAATATGTGACGCTCTTAACTGTAATACTGATTTCTGTGTGTTTATACTGAAATGCCCCTGTGGCCAATTTGAGAAATGGTTTCATAAACATAAAAAGTGACATTAGAGTCAATCAGAGTGTAAGAAGAGGTGAACCGGTGGATTCGGACAAACTGGTGGCCATACACCCAAATTACCGTCTCCTTCCATTCCATCTCTGTCCCTCTACCTACAATTTAAGTATTCTCCCTACTCTTGCTATTTCACCTCTTGTTCTCTCATTTCCTCTTTCCCCATTTTTCTCTCCTTTCCGGGATGTGCCCGTTTTCTTCTTGCTATTTCACCTCTTGTGCTCTCATTTTCATTTTCCTTGTTTCTTCTCTTCTTTCCTGTATGTCTCCCTGTTCCCTTCTCAGCTGGCCTATTCATTTCTTCTTGTCATTCTTGTTCCTCTTGATGATTAGGGTTGGTCCTAAGGAAGGGGCCTAGCTGGACCCTAAAACATTGACCTATAACCTTTTGCAATTTTTGTCTTTTTCACAATATATATGGATGGTTATTATTATCTTTTGGAGTGCTGTTCTTCCCAAATAGTCAGACTTGCGGCGTCTCCGTGAACCATTGCACCGACACAGCACTGTTGGAAATTTGGGTAAGAGTGCGGCAAACAGTGACCGCCATCTCACCAACCAGCCACAAGTTCCATGGGTCACACTGCCCACTTCATCAGGCTGTTGTGGTATGGTGAACACTAACCTTAGGTTGCAGTATGACTGGCGCCTCCGCCATGCATACCCCCATCAGAGTAAGACCAGAAGCAGCACGTGTATGCCACACAAAGCAGCACCAGCTGCTCTATGTTGGACACAGGTGTGACTGCAGGTCACGCATCAGCCAGACACAGATGTTGTTGCAGGCTGCGCAATTGCAACACAGCAAGTGTACGTGTACCTGTGCACCTGGCACTGAAAGAGACTGACCCCATGCCCCCAACCTCCCCCTGATTGGCCACCCAAAAAGGGAGAGGACCAACCAAAAGAGAGGGGGCAGGTCGGAACATAGTACAGGCAGCCATGGACATGAGGGAACTGACTGAATGTGGCCAGAGGCACTGCAGAGCCCGGCGCCCATCATCCAGCCACTAAAGCATAACTAGACAGGACATACAATACATTACTACACAATTACAATTATATACATTTATACAATAATTCTATGCTCTAAATGTCATAATTGAATAAACCTATATACAGCAATTACACCTACGGATATGGCAAAAGACAAAGTATCATTGTACTACAGTTTCACCCTATGCATCAGTGACCTGCAGAGAACAATTACAATATAAATGGATACAGTGCACTCCTCTTTCTCAAAGAGAATCAATCAGACCAGTTTTAACCAAATTCACCAAATCTTCATTAAATCGTGTAGTGATTCAGACCAGCTAAGTTCCAATTTGGCATCCAGAAAACCAAACCAAAGACGGAAGAGGGTAACCTAAATTAAGGAAGGGAGATGACAATCCATACATGGAATGAGTTTATCCAACTAAACCACAGCCACACCCACAATATAATAGCTGGAGACAGCATAAACCCAACACCCTGTAAAGACAAGCCCCCACATACTAAGATATTATATCCAAACTGTGCAGGAATACCACAGTGAAGAATGATATATATGCCCCAAATAAGACCAGTAAAGCTGGAACATGAGTGTACCTCAAAATAAGTGATATAGTGTATAGTGTAGGCTCACCTCCTGGTAAGAGACACAAACATTACAAACATAAAAAGTGCTACACACACTCTAGTGCCACACATATGCAAACCTCCCCCAAACAACCCCTATCTACAATTAAACACACAATGCCAATCTCCAGCAGGAACAGCTCCCTGTAATACTCACCCCAAAAATGATCCCAGTGAAAATACAATTCTGTGAAATACTCACCTGTAGAATTGATATTATTTGTATACAGTATGTCCTGCTCCAGATATAATACTTACACTTGGGTTATCCTCAGCCAGATGGCGCTGCACTGCAGAGACATGGAAAACAGGCTCCTCCCGGCCCTTCAAATACCCAGGGACCTCCCACAAATCCCCAGCATTGAAAAGCAGTAAACAAGAAGCCGGGAGAATTAAACCACCCAGAACAACTGGTAATGATAACAATCACCATACAGGGTATCCAGAATAATGCAAAAAAACAGGGTGGGGTGGAGCAGGACGTACTGTATACAAATAATATCAATTCTACAGGTGAGTATTACACAGAATTGTATTATTCTTAGTATACAGTACATCCTGCTCCAGATATAATACTTACACTTGGGACATCCAAAAGCAGTGTCCATAAAGTAGGGTGGGATCCCCAACAAAAAACGACAACAGCAGACAGTTTAAAAACCACTGTCACCTGCAGAACCATACGGCCAAGACAGCATGAGCTGAGGCCCTAACATCAATCTTGTAAAAAACCTTGCAAAAGGTATGAGCAGAAGGCCAATGGTAGCGGCCTAGCCAACCAGTTCAACAGAAGCCCTGTGCTGAAAGGCCCAAGAGGCATCAAGCACACGTAGAAAAGGAATCAAGGCGACAAGGGAGATTCTTCCCCTAGCTGGAATAGGCCCGAGTAACAGCCTGACAAATCCAATCGCTACAATAGACTTGGTAGAAGTCAAAGGCCGAACAAAGTACCAGGAGTAACATCCATTAAGGTAATAACCAGGACCAAGCCGCCCAACTCCCGAGAGCAGACGAGATCGGGTACATTCAGGATGTAATGACCACAAGCCCCAAGGAACCTCAGTTCCCCTAAAGGACACAGTGACTCCCAAGGAAAAAACTTCCAACACCTGTACAAGGAATGCAGAACCCTTTCCTCAGCGTTGCTAGGAAAAAGGCACAGCCGTGGATAACAATATCTCGAATCAATGAACATAAGACACCTCCAGATGCAGAGAGTCCGGCTTCAGGCGGAACTCCACCTTATCCTGGTGTATCTCAAGGAATGGGGGCTAGGTAGACAGATAGAAGAAGACGAGGAAGAAGCTTACTCCTAGCCTTCCCATAGTCTCAAACACCGAGACAGATAAACCTGTCTCCATCAAGATGTATGTTTCAGCAGTCAGGCCGACTAGGCCAGGGACTGTAGATTGGAGTGACGTAAAGGGAGCACTGAGTGAGCATAGCTAGCACTCCTGGCAAGGTACAGAAAACTACTGATCTCAGTACCATGTCTGCAACCACACTCTACTAGGGTACCTGGGGGCCACCAGAATCACTGGTCCCCTTACCAGAGCAATCTTACGCAGAACCCTGCCTAGCAGAGGGAATGGAGAAGGACATACAGAACCGAACGTCCTGTCAAGACGGTACTAAAGGCATCCGGACCACTGACATAGGATCCTGGGACAGGGAAACAAAGGCTGATAGCCTGTGAAGGTGATGGAACCCAACAGATCCACGACTGGTTGGACTCCATAGCGACACGGGGATTAGCACAGCCTGTCGCAGAGGGGCTCCGCCGGAGCTAATATCACTAACATGCAGGGAGCATTATCTCCACCCAGAAAAGGAACATAGACACTTCCTGGAGGGTCCGCCAGCTCCAGGCCCCTTCGAATGATTAATGTAGGACAACTGTCGTCAGACAGACCGAGCACCCCAAAACTGGCAAGCTCAGAAGGGAAGTGGTCAAGCGAGATAGAGCCAACTGAAAAACGCTCACTGTTTAGAAATTCAATAGGCGTAAGGACCCTCTAAGGGCACCACCACCACCAGAATCGCAGGGAGTTTCAGAAGAAAACCTCCCCCTTCAACCTGATAGATTGGCATCCATGGTGACCGTTTCCAGGCAGGGGCAAGAAGGAACTGCCCCCAGACAGGTCCCTTGAGTTCATCCACTTCCAAGAGAAAACCGTCTTACAGGTGGGAAGGCCCACAGACCCTGCTCCGGGGGTGCTGGATCCCTGCCCTGTGTTACCAATAGAAGTCACAGAAGGGATCAAGGGGAACTGAGTATAAGGGACCTCTTCAGAGCAAGTTACCAACAGGCCCACCAGTTGCATCCCTGCCTGGTGTTAAAAGAATGGGACAGCAATGAGGGACTGAGCCCATGTGACCAGATTGCCCACCTAATTGCTGAGAAGGGGAGAATCTGGTTTGAACCTAATCCAGAATCATTCCTATTAATGGAGTTACCACTTAAGGGGACAGTGAGGACTCGGGGTGATTTATCACCCATCCAAATGACTCCCAATGGACCCACCAGCCGGGTATCCAACTATCCTGACGCAGAGACAGGGAAGTGAGGAAGGGCGTCCAGGTAGTCATCGCGCGGACGCCCCTTGGTCTCATCAGAGACATCACCATCGTCAGCACCTGAGTGAACACTCTGGGAGTTGAAGAGAGGCCAGATAACAAGGCCACAATTAACAGTGTAGAACTTCCAACACGAACCTGAAGAGCCTCAGAGACCTGAGGGCACAGGGATGTAAACATAAGCATTTTAGAGTTCCCCAGACGGCAAGAAGCCCACTGGGCGCAAGGTGCTGATGGCCCAACTCAGAGTTTCCATGCAGGAAAACTGCCTGTAATTAAAGAATTGCTGTGAATCCAGAATGGGCCAACCCGACCCATCCTTTGGGGGACTGTGGAAAGGTTGGTATAGCGGCCCCTGCCTCTGCCTATTACGGGCAATCTGCAAGAGACCCTCAGACCTTGCAGGCCTAGCATGGCCTGTGCCAGCAACTGAACAGCGGCAGGGACCAGGAGTACCTGGGGCCTGATAAAAACTGGGGAAGGCCGTGCAGCAAACTCTATCCTGTATCTGGAGGACACAACCTCCTGAATCCACCAGAATGAGGCGAGATGCCTCCTGATAAGGGCAAGGTGCTGCAGCCATCCCCTCACCCAGACGGGCGAGGGCACCCCATCATGCTTGAGGGGGTTTGGTGGAAGATTTGGGCTTAGCCCCGCCGGAGGGGCCGGGGCATTGTCTGTTGCTCGTGGGGCAGGAGTCTGCACGAAAAATCCGGAAGGACACCCCTGGTTCTTGTTTAACACTAAGGTAGGGGGGAGGAGGGGTGCCCCTGCCCCGAGGGGGCCGAGACGGCCGTCTGCGAAGGGGTGATTTTCCCTTTTTTCCGAACAGGTCTAGACGGGCCCCAAATAGGCGTTGCCCTCTAAAGGGGAGCCCAGTAAGAGTCTTTTTTGTAGCATCGTCAGCACCCCACTGTCGCAGCCAGACCAAGCGACGTATAGCCACCGCAAGGGCAGAAGTTCTTGCACACATTCTAATAGCGTCATCCAGCGCTAATAGAATACATTTTACAAATACATCACAATTGGAGAGTGCATTAAACACCTCCCAGGGGAGATCCTCGGGGTGATGATCAGGCAACTTTCTGAAGAGGGTTCTAGCAGCCACTGCAGTAATAGCTGCGGCACAGACCGGGCGCAGCACCGTCCCAGCACAAGAAAAGGCATGGGAGGCCAGCAGCTCAATGCGCCGGTCCTCAGCATCCCAAAGGGTTCTATAAGCAGGGGTTGTAATAAAGGGGGGATTAGGGACCCCTATGATCGGCGCATCCACCATGGGGGGTGATGACCAACAATTAACCACCTCAGGGGGAAAAGGGTATTTCCTATCCCAGTCTCCTGGAACCCCTGGAAGTTTACTGGGGCATTCCCATTCCTTGAGCACAAGGGCATGGAAATGAGCCTGCTCTAGAAATTCCAAACGTGCAGTCGCAGTATGGAAACGCTCCCCTCTAGGCTTGGGGACCTGACCGGGGAGAGAGATAGACAATGCCTTAAAGACCTTAATCAACAAGTCGTCAGTGTCACACTGGCCCCAGTATTCAGGGCCAGAATCGTCATGACTCCTCGGCCTCTCATCAGATGAGCCTGAGTCAGAGAACAACTCCCCTTCGTCAGAAGGGGTATAGTCACACGGAGTAGTAAACCCCTCGTAGAACATACAGAAACATGAGGCGACAGGTGCTGCTTTCAACCAGGGCCCATTCGCTCTGACAACCTAGCAATAATCTGTTCAGCCGTAGGCAGTCTGGAAGGCCCAGCAGGCTGCAATTCCCCACTTGTAGGCGACTCAGCAGGAGAGAGATTTAAGCCTGGGGAGATAGGTGAATTGAAGCTAGGTGTAGCCACTGGCCGACCTCGCACGGCCAGGGCTTGCTCAGCACAGGGTACCCAGACCCGTGCCCTGTCAGCATCAGCTTGGGGTTGTCCACACGCTATACACCGCCGGTCTTGTCCCAGAGGGACCCCGGTCACATAATTCTGAGATGCCTCCATATGGTGATTATTCAAGGCACAATATGCCAGTAGGGATTTACACAATAAGTAACCCTGGATGCCCCAAAGACCCGCTAGGGAAGTGGGAGAACATTATAAGGCCCGCTATAATTTAACACCGGGCCGGGAGAAGCCAATGGTGTTCACCACTGAAAGACATAAAGGGAATAAAGGGGTGTCAGAACCAAGCGCAGTAATCAAGGATCATGAAAATCGCCCGCGAGGGCACTTACAGACCAAGGGAGGAGGAGAACCGCTACCACGCGTGCGTGTGACCAGCATCAAAATGGCGCCAAGGAACCTCGAAGGGCACGCCAGAGCGGGCTGTGATGCGGAGCACGCCAAAACGGGTCCCCGCCCCCCCGAAGAGCGCGAAGAGATAGTTTCAATGTTGTCATGAGGAGCGAAGTGTATGACACACTTAGAAAAGGATTTGCCGGGGGCGTGGCCGGCTACCGGGCAAGATGGACGCTTGCTAGGACAGCTCTGCTTCCCGGGGGCGCAGAGACAGCGAAAGCACCAGACACAGGCAACTTGGACTCACCTGTTGGACACCCGCAGCATCTCCAACACCTGCTGCCCCGATATGGGCAAGTCGGGAGCCAGACTGAAGGGCCACGGCTCTGACAGGAGTGGCGGGTCCTCGAGGCGCGCTGGGCGGCAGCCCCCTGTCATGGCGGCGAGGAGGGAGAAGGAGGAGGAGTCCGCCCCCCACACGCAGCTCACTGTGGACCGGAGCGACGGGGAGGCGCGGGAGGTGGGAGAGGCTGCGAGCCCCCACCGCAACGTGGAGGGGCGACTGCGGAGCCCCGTGGAGCCTGCTCTGTTTCCCCCGCGGTCGGCTCCCTTCATGGAGGAACAACAGCAGCAGCACAGGATGGCGGCGCTCGGCGGGGAGGAGGGGCCTACCTCCCCCATACAGCATGGCCAGGGACACTCAGCGGACCTCCAGCAGCTCGGCACAACTCAGGTGGGTGGCATGGCGGCCCCACTCAGCACCAAGGGGGGGTGGCCACAGAGCCCTGCGGGGCCCCCCCCGCGCCCCACACAAATAGCCCCCGGCTCATCGGCTCCTGACACTCGGCGCTCCTGGGGTGCCTCGCCACAGGCGGCAGGTCATACCCTGGACTGCGGGGGTGGTGGGGGTTCCCCCCACCCTCCATCATCAGCATCTATGTCCCCCCCCCCATTCTCTCCTCTGGAAGAGGGAGCTACCCCGGGTAGGGGTCCATCCCCCCACGGGGTACAGAGGCACACCGCTCTCAGGAAGGGCACTAGTCGTGAAGGTGGCAATCCAACTGTGGCCACGGATGATGAGGAGTGCCCCGGCTCCCCCTCTATACCCACAACTCATTTCCAGTGTCTGTCAGACAGCTCACCCCTATCACTTTCTAATGGAGTTCAGCCTTCGCCAAAAGGCAGCGACTTTTCCCAGTTATTGATTGACGATCCAGCGGATGACGGGTCGCTGTCTGATCGGGGGGGGGCTGCTCCCGAGCTCTCTGACCCGATTGTGCGAGACGCCAACTTACTGGCCAAATTTAAAGTCCTATTGCAGCAGGAGTTGGCGACGGCCGTAACCCAGCTCACAACCAGCTACTCTAAAGAAATTAAAGACCTGGGTGATAGAACCAGCACATTAGAGGAGAAGATGGACGACATCGTGGTGGCCATGGAGAGCAGGGGGTCTGAATCAGCAGCACTCAGAGACGACATGGACTTCCTTCAGCAAAAATTAGAGGATCTAGAAAACCGATCCAGGCGGGTCAACATCCGCATTCGGGGCCTCCCGGAATCGATAGAGGATATACCAACTACGGTCACAGCTCTCCTACAGGAACTGATCCCCTCCATGCCTACTGAACGCCTGGAGCTGGACCGGGCCCACAGAGCCTTAGGCCCTAAAAGGTCCGATGGTCTCCCACGGGACATTGTTGTTAAACCAACCTTTTACCGTACCAAGGAAGCAATCCTGTTGGCGGCCAGAGAAAAAGGGGACTTGCGCTTCCAGAACCAACGCTACCATATCTTCCCAGACGTCGCACCCCAAACCCTGCAACGGAGGAGAGCCATGAAACCGGGCCTAGAGATTCTGCGGAGCCGCAACATAAAATACCGGTGGGGCTTCCCCTTTAAGCTCACGTTCACATACGAGGGCCGCCAGTTTACAGTCAACTCACCAGAGGGCCTGCGGGACACGATGAAGGGCCTGGGCCTGGCTCCTGCCGCCTCACCGGCCCGCACGTCTGAGCTGGCCGCCCAACAGTCCCCTGGGCGATCAACACTCCAACCCATATGGGAAAAGGTACGCCCCCGTAGGAGGAAAGACCGAGTCGCCGGGCGCCTCGTGAGACCGGGACGAGACCCGGGCTGATGACTTGGACTCACCTGAGTGGTAAAGCGTTTAATTTCCGATGACCCACCTCCCCGAGGTGAAATTTTTGAATTGTTTGAAATGTTTGAATTTTAGTAATGATTCATGGATTGTTTCTCTAAAGTTGTTGCCCACTCTTGGTGGACGGGCCTCGCTGTGCTGGCTTCCTGGTGGGGGGGGCGCCGCCGTGGTGGACTAGATTGGTCCCCCGGGGTGGCGGCCCGTCATGTACTCCGGGGTGGCTTGCCGGTGGGGCCCGGGTCCGGGCCCGCTTCGCAGTGCCTGCTGTGGCCTTGGGCCTTGCATCGGGCGGCGGTGTGGGCTGCGGATTGAACGATTCCACCAACAGTCGTGCTTTTCGCAATGTCCTGTTTGCCAGTTCGGAATTTTCTATGCTCGCTGAAGGTTAAAATGGGGATATGTTGTTTCAGGCCAGCCCTCGTTGTTCAATATTGTGCCCAATATTACTACTAAATGTTGGAAAGTTTGCTGCGGGTTTACCTCCCGGTGCCCAGCCTGTTCAAGATGCTTACTCCCCAAGCTTGTCCTGCGTCCCCGAGATAAGCCCCCCATCTGACAAGTTGTCAAATGGTCCAATCAGGGCCATGCTCGGCCCTGACCAATGGTCCTACTTTTACCCCTCCAGATTCTGGTTGGGTCTATGGCGGTAGCACCCCGCTCATGGATCCAAGGTTTTCTGTTTATATGTGTCTTATCTTTTCTTCTCTTTTTTCCTGCTCTCCCTATACCCCGTTCCCTCCCCCGCCCCACCCCCCTCACCTGGGTTGCCCGCGCTCCGCCAGACCAGCCACTAACGTCCTCCACCGTTTGGTCCGTCATGGCCGGGTTGAACATTAAAGTGGTGTCCCACAACGTCCAGGGCTTTAATGTCCCCACTAAGCGCAGTAAGGCCTTCCATTACTACAAGTCCTGTAGGGCGGACGTAATTTTCTTACAGGAGACCAGATTCTCCACCCTATCTAGGCCGAGATATCTTAGTGGCCACTTCCCTTTGGCCTATCTCGCCTGCGCTAGAGAAAAGAAAAGGGGAGTCCTGATTGCCTTCCGCAAAAATTTCCCATTTATTTGCTCTAAAGAGATCTCAGACCCCACTGGTAGGTACCTCATACTGCAGGGCACCCTACACGACGTGGAGATCACCCTGGCCACGTATTATGCCCCCAACACCTTCCAAACCCGTTTCTTCAAGCACTTGCTTACGGTCATCCAGAATAATACCAAGGGGGTTCTGATAATGGGAGGGGACTCAAACTTAGTAATTAACCCCGGACTGGACAGACGGCGTACAGGGCACGCCGGGACGGTGCCCCCTGCCCCGGATGCCCAGTCGGCGGTCTTCCGCGACATCCTCAACGGCCACAGCTTGTGCGATGTCTGGCGGGAAAAGAATCCCAGCGCCCGCGATTTTACATTCTATTCCAACCCCCACGGCTCGTTCTGTAGGATAGACCATATATTGGTCCCCCAGTCAGTACTACCCGCCATTATAGACTCTAGAATTTATGCTACGGCCTGGTCTGATCACAGTCCTGTAATGGCAGTCCTGGACCTTCTGGTTTCAACCAAGCACTCTTATAGCTGGCGGCTCAATGATTCTCTTCTGTCTAGACAACCTACCTGTTTTAAGATCCAGGAGGCTCTTCAGGAATACTTCTCGATCAACTCTGACTCGGTCTCCTCCCCGATTTCCCTATGGGAGGCCCATAAGGCCACCATGAGAGGAAACATTATCTCTATAGCCTCTGCTGAGAAACGTGAAAGACAAAGGAGAGTGAGGGAGTTGACCTTGAAATTCAAGCAAGCCGAAATGCAATGGAAGGGGGCCCCGACCGCCAGAAATAAGAGGGTGGTAGACAGACTGCGACTGGAGCTCAATACGCTTCAGGACGATCAGGCGGAGAAAAGACTCAGGTGGTCTAAGCAGAAATTTTATTCAAGAGGTAACAAGCCGGACACGATGTTGGCCCGGAAGCTGAGGGTCGCTGACTTGGACAGACGGCTGCCAATAAAACTGAAGCTTGGCTCGGGGGTTGTCACGGCCGACCCCAACAAGGTCGTATCGACCTTCGGGGAGTTCCTCTCAGCTCTCTACTCAGCCCCAGCGAACGCGGGTACGGCTACCCGGGATGAGTTTTTCGACCAGATTGATCTGCCCCGCGTGGAACAGGGGGATATAGACAGGATGGAGGCCCCCATCTCACAGAGCGAAGTGCTTCTCGCCATTAAATCCCTAAAGACCGCCAAGACCCCGGGACCGGACGGGTTCAGCAGCTTGTATTATAAAAAGTTTGCCTCGATCCTAGCGCCACACCTCTCAAATCTCTTTAACGCCCTGTGTGCAGACACCTCGCTTAACCCTAGTTCGCTATTGGCGGACATCTGTATGGTTCCCAAGCCAGATAAGGACGGGCTACTCATCCAAAACTACAGGCCAATATCACTAATAAATGTTGATGTGAAGCTGCTGGCCAAGGTCTTGGCAGCGAGGTTGAACACATTCGTGGCTGACCTCATACATGGCGACCAGGTGGGGTTTGTCCCAAACCGACAGGCCGGGGATAACATCAGAAGGGCGGACCATCTGGTCCACCACGCACACTCCAGGAACATCCCGGCCCTCCTGCTCTCCCTAGACATTCAAAAGGCGTTTGATTCCCTGTCCTGGGACTACCTGCGGTGGGTGCTTGGGAGATGGGGATTTGGGCAGCGTTTCCTGGACTGGGTGGGAGCTCTCTACAAGTCACCCGCGGCCAGAGTACGCTACTTAGGCTTTACCTCGGGGACATTCAGTGTTGGTAGGGGAACTCGGCAGGGCTGCCCCTTATCCCCGCTCCTTTTCATCCTGGCTATAGAGCCGTTAGGCATAGCAATACGAAATTCCCCCAACATCAAGGGCCTGGAGGTAGCTGGCGTTCATCATAAGGCCATGTTCTTTGCAGATGATGCATTGCTCGCCATCACCCAGCCGGTCACCTCGCTCCCGAACCTGTACAAGGTCCTTGACCAATTTGGCCAAGTTTCGGGCTTAACAATTAATAACGAGAAGTCTTGGGCACTAAATGTGTCTCTGCCGGTGGGTGTGGTGGACCAAATTAAGGCCAACTTCCCTTTCCACTGGACAACGGAACCGCTTCCATACTTGGGGGTGCGCATTTCGGCCAAGTTTACTGGCCTGTATGAGGCCAATTATCCTCCTCTGTTCAAATCCCTAACCCGCTTAATGGAGGCCTGGAAGTCATACCCGATTTCATGGATAGGCCGTATTAATGCGGTCAAAATGACGATCCTCCCAAAGCTACTTTACTTCTTCAGAGCTCTGCCGACTAAAATCCCATTGTATATGCTCCGGGTAATGCAGAGGAGAATCCTGGCCTTCATATGGTCAGCGGGCCGCCCAAGGGTGTCAAAGCGCACTATGCTGGCCCACAGAACACAAGGGGGGCTGGGGGTACCCGACATAATCAAATACTATAAAGCCTCGCAGATCGCCCAGTTGGTCCCCATGCACTCCCATCTCAGACCCCCACTATGGGTTTTTCTTGAACTCCCCAATTGCACGCCGATACCCATGGATAGTTTGCTGTGGACAGACCCCGGACACAGACCCAAAGCGCTCAGCCCCCTAATGAGACATTCCCTCACGGTGTGGGACTCGGTCAGGTATTCTGCCTCCTTGATGTCCCCCCACACTCCCCTGGCCCACTTGTGGGACAACCCAAATTTTCCCCCAGGAGAACAAAACAAACTGGCATTTAAATGGTGGCAAGATCGGGGAATATACAAAATAGCGGACCTGCTCCTTGGGGAGGGCTTTGGTTCCTTTAGCGCTCTACAGGAGAGGTACGGTGTCCCCCACAGGGAATATTTTCGTTACATCCAACTGAGGCACTGGATTTTACCTTTGACAAAATTGCGTCCTTCCTTCCAGGTGATGACCCCCTTTGAGGCTCTTTGCGTCAACAATCCCTTCCAGAGGGGAACCATCTCCCTAATTTACTCAGCACTAAACGAAACTAAACAGGAGTCCCACACATATGTGAAGAGCTGGGAAAGGGACCTTGGTCCACCTGTGGGAGAAAGGGGGTGGACAGAGATATGGTCTCGCATCCCAAAATGCTCCATCAACATACTGGCAGTGGAAACAGCCTACAAGGTTATGCTCCGCTGGTACCTGGTGCCGAGCCGCCTGAATAGGATATTCCCGGGACAGGCTGGGACGTGCTTTAGGGGCTGCAGTGCGGAGGGGGACTTTTTGCACACCTGGTGGACCTGTCCGATGCTGACTCGCTTCTGGAGTCAAGTGTTCAGGATGGCTAATGAAATCTTCGGATCCAGCATGAAGAAGGATCCCTGGGTTGCCCTTCTGCACTGTAAGCCCCGGGAGTTGTCCAGTAAACAACACAGACTTTTTATCTATCTCCTCCTGGCCGCCAAGCAGACCATAGCCAAGGCCTGGAAGGCGCAGTTCACCCCGATCTCAGAGGTGTCGGCCAGGATGAACGGCTTTCTCATTAATGAGAGGTTGTCCAGTATTCTGACGGACTCCCATGCCAAATTTCTCTCTATATGGGAACCCTGGATGAGATTCGCCTGGCCTGGCGAAACCATGCAGGCGCTATAATTACCGTGTGTGGTGCCTGGTGGGGCGCGGATGCGACCCCCCCCTTTAACCGCCCTCTCCCCCTCCCTCCTCTCCCTCCCCTCTCCTTCCCCCCCCCCCCCGCCTTCTGCCTCTCCCTCCCCTCTTCTATATCTCACCTCTTTACACTTAGCCCACCCTATGGGGCTAATCTGTTCATCTCCTATCATGCTGCGGTTCTACTGTCTTCTCTTCTGCAATGATCTTCCTTTGTGTAAACGCGGGGCGGTGTCCGGCTGTCCGGTGGCGTGCCCCGGCGGGCCTGGTGCGATGGGCGTGGGACAATATACCTGCGAGGGTCTCGTGCCCCGCTGCGGTGGCGGTCATGGGGGACTGTCGGACACCGGCTTGCTCATTTTGCAATAATACGGAGACGAATGATGATACCTTTTTTTTCTTTCTCTTTGTACCTCCCCTGCGTGGGATGGCAGTATAATGTTACATGCTTTGCAATACTGTTTGTTGAAAATTTTCAATAAAAATATGGAAACAAAAAAAAAGAAAAGGATTTGCCAATGAAGACGTCGCAGTGTCTGAGGCGACGGCGCCGCCCGGTAGCACACAAAATGCAAACAGCGCGACTCTGACACCAGGAACGCCAGTCCGGGGCAAGACTAAGGCCATAACATGTAAACATACACTAGGACCACCACACCCCCCCCTTTCTTTTCCCCCGGGCTACGGGGGGAACGCGGGAGGATGGCGACCCATAGTACAGGGCCCCCCGCTACACGGGGGAAGGGGGAAATAGTGCGGGAGGGGCATCCCCTAGAGGCTCACCATCAGCCTAAACCGCCTACCCTTTGGTGGGGGACTGCGGTGGAGCATGGCTCCGTTAAGCACGCATGGTGCTGCCTACCTTCACCCGACCAGCGCAACCCAGGCTGGGAGGCACATCACAGGGAGGACGGGTCGGAATAGTCCAACAGGGCCACAGGCTTTGATAGCCCCGCTCACCTGCGAGAGAGTGATACTTCATGTCTTCGCAGTCAGCACTGCAGAGAAATCTGGGGATTTGTGGGAGGTCCCTGGGTATTTGAAGGGCTGGGAGGAGCCTGTTTTCCATGTCTCTGCAGTGCAGCACCATCTGGCGGAGGATAACCCAAGTGTAAGTATTATATCTGGAGCAGGACCTACTGTATACTAAGAATAAATTCTCATCAAGCCCCTAGGTGTATAGGACTCTATACACCCACTTACTCTCCATCTGCCTCAATCTATATTTAATGTCACCTCCCTGAATATTTGGTGACACCCTCTCATTAACCCTAATCTTCATTTCACTGACATTCCCCCCTGTGAATATTCAACCAGTGGGTTGCTAATGCTGTGAGCAATTTACCTTCAGCTTGATCCCACAGGGCCAATCTGATCACATATTTTAAGTGCTTGTGTGATCTCACCCACATAGGTCTTAGGGCAACCATACTGGCTTATACAGATATCATTCTGCACGTCTCATGCATGTTCCATTCAAGACCCATTTGCAGTACCCTCTGTAATTTCTTTTGAAAAACCTCTGTCGGGTCAGAGGGAAAGGGGCCTATAGAATCAGAGTGTTTCTGAGCTGTCCGATTACTTCCTGCCTGTAATTTTCTGATGACATAATAACATTCCCACCCATGTTTGCCTCCCTACAATTGTACTGTCATTTTGTAATTCTCTGATGGCTAGTCGCTCCTCTGCAGTAATATTGCTGGAGATTTTTTCATAGTAAGATTTTTAATATCTTTATTCAGCAGAGAAAAAAAATATTTGTACCACTGGGCAGACAGAGAAGGGTGGCATGAATGTTGATTTGCGACAGAAGTTGCTCTTTCGGTTGTCAACTAAACCAGTCCATCATCACACTACGTGACTGTCACTTACTATTGGAGAATTGTTTTAACAAATGTTTCCTCTCGGTGGGTGTGAGGTTACATGCCTCAAAATAGGGACAGTATATGGAGCACACAATTTGCAAACATCTTTCCACAACATACCCCCCTGTGGAAAAAAACAGCCCAACATGGGGATGCTACATGGATGGACTGGCAACAAATGAAAGGCACACTCAATATCCGTTTTGGCCATTAAGGCACCTGGGCCCACCTCCTTAACCAATTGGAGTGATGCATCAAATGTCGTATAACAAACACCAGTTCTTTATCAATGCTGTCATTGAACCCCCTCGCAAACGACAGATGGTGAATCAGCTGAGATATTCCAGCCTCCTTCTTTGGTACAACTCCCAGGGGGGAAATTACCAAGTTTTGCACTGGAAGTTGAGAAAAAGGGACATCCATTGAGCCCATCAGCATCTTTTTTAAGCTTTTCCCTGAACACTCTTAGGTAAACCAGAGCCAAATGCAGATCCATCTCACACTGGACTGAGGTGTGGCAGTACAAGAGATCAGAAAACCAAAAGGAAATCCATTGAACAACAACTGGGCAGTCGCTTTGTCGGGGTATCTGCTTAGCCATGGAAGCATCGGCTCTACACTCACCAGCGTCCTTCACTTTTCCAAATGGTTCTCCAGGGAGTTTGCTTCCTTTCCTGAAAGATCTACCCACTATGTGGTTACCACCGCACCCTGAGCACTCATATTTAAATTTGCACAAGGCTCCCCAACTGCAATGTGAGTCATTAAAGGCCCAGCATGCACCCTTTTTGCTGGAAATGCCCCCCCTCCCTGAAAGAGCTGCTGGCTCAAACTTGAAGGGTATACTCCCCTATTTTGCATTCATCACTCTCAGTCAGATATTCAGGTGCTTCCATTCCAGGGAACATAGATCTGGGTGCTTTTCCCCTTACCCACACTGCCCATAATTGTGAATGCTTGAAGCCAGTTGCCAAAAATTCAGGAATGAGTCTGAACCTGCATCGGTCCTCATCTTCCTCCTTCCTGTGCTCTTTTCCCACTTCTCAATATTAAACAGCTCCAGCGGGAGAAGCATGAATATATAAATATAAGCAAGTTTTGGTATATAGCCACAGCCGATTCTATATTGGTCACTCCACAAACCTTTTTGAAGTCATATGTCCCGCAGAGTGACCGATATATAACCGGCTGTGGCTATATACCAAAACTTGCTTGCATCTTCTTGGGACTGCTGTGGCTATAGTTCCGATATTACTCCTACCGAGTGGGCGTTTAATCTCTAGATTCTAAATTGTTATATTGTTAACTAATAGCGCAACCTTGAATATATTACTTTATATTAATATATTGTGGCAAAGTGTATGGGAAAGTAATGAACGGTAATTATTTTTCCCCTGCTATGCTCTATCAGGCACGATCCATGCCGAGTTTTCAGGACCCAGTTCACATTCCCCAGTCCTCTACAGGTTTGTTCCCTAGTCCCAGGCCTCACACAGGTGATGAGGCTGATTGCAGGGGAGGACTAAATAAAAGGAGCCGCTGATCCTTTCAGTTTGCTGGTTGAACAGCCTAGAGTAAGGAGCCCAGACGTAGTGCTCATAGTGAACAACAGAACTGTATGAAGCCGAAGAACTTTGCTTGTGTCCCTCAACTCAGACTTCTGGATGAGCAGTGTGGGCTGGTATGCCCTGTAACCTGGACTTGTAGTTTGCTGGACTATCAAACCCTGCACTTTCACAGAGCTGGTGAAGTAACCGCTTGATATACTGCGTTTTGTGCTGCAACCATCTCTGACATAAGAGATATGTTTTTTTCTTGCTGGTGAATATTTAATTTTCAATAAAATTGCCTTTGCTTTTGAAGAACTGTCATCCGTGTGACTGCCGTTTGCCCCAATCCCTGACAATGTAAATATACTCATGCTTCCAAATCTTCTCCTAGACTTCTGGCTTGACCCCCCCCCCCCACCAACAGACCCTCAAAACAAATGTAAGAGTGTCCCTTGGCATGATCTGAAATCGAAGCAGACCTTTCTCCAGCGTAGTCCTGCCTGATCCAGCTGCCGGTGTAGGCGCTACTTGTATTCCCCTGGGCGTCACACCCTTGCCCCACCGCTACAATGACCACCCCCATTGTGGGGGTGGAGGCAGCAGCTGATGTCCCGGGCCCCATTCCTATTCCTCCCAGACTTCCAGGTAGTAGTATGCCTGGCAAACATCTGTACACTAGACCATGCAGGCCGTCGCACAGGGCCCTCATCCTCACTTTGCCCGCCTCACCCTGTAACCCATAATTCCCACACAAACTAGGCAAGATTGATGCAAAAATTCTAGAAAAGGCAGACTCACCTGAAAGGTGCACAGAGGCATCACTCTTGTGCCCGCCAGACTAAATGATGTTGACCTCAAGCCCGCAATGGGACAAGCCACTGGAGGAGGACACAAACAGCAGGTGTTGGGCAGTCGAACAGGCAGATGCTCACCCCAGCAGACCCCCGGCGCCTTTGAGCCCCTCACAGAGGAGATGAGGTAACCCATTCCCTCAGGGAGAAAAGGGACTCCATGCAAAGGGCCGTGGAGCAGGAATACAGGACAACTTTACCTACCACAAAGTTACCTAACCTTCCTTTTGTATCCAGAGACTTAAAGTGGACCTTCACCCTAAATAAGAGCATATCTTCCCACACCCTGTACATACTGATTGCACACATTAAAAATCATCCTACCTGCATCAACTGCATGTTATGAACCTTTAAACATCCAAGATGGCAGCTCATGGGTCATCAGGCAGCCTGAAAACAGGAAGTGCCTTCTGACTGTGTCACTCTGCATTCTGGGATTGCTGTCCTTTCCCTGACCCCAGCTTTGCTTTGTCTGTGCAAAGCACAGCTATAACCCGCCCCCTGCACGTTATCCCACTCTCCTCTCCTCAGTATGTGTGATGCTTCTGAGTCAAGATGGCGGCACCCATATCCTAGAGTCCTGAACAGAGTTTCAGCCAAGTGGGGGAAAGAATAATAAGTAAGTGACTAAAAACTTAAAATATATTAATTTTAGATGCTGGGGAAGTTTTTTACGGGTTTGGGCATTTCATTAAATCATGCTGAAGGTCTAGTTTAAATACCCCTACTCCACAGCCTTGCAGGACATACCGCATGCATTCTGGGATTGTTGTCTTTTTTCTGACCCAAGCTCTGCCATGTCTGAGCATGTTGTAATAATGTAATTAAAAAAACTCTGTAGTCTTTGGGGAAAAAAAGATCAGAAATCATGTTAGCTACCAGATAGTAACACTAACTCACATGGAACAAGTGAGCCAGGTGAGTGGACATGCGGCGTGATTCAGAGCCTCTCTTACACGCATTCCCACTAGTGTCCAGCGCCCAATACAGTTCAAGGTGTCTGCTACGGGTCTAGCCTGCGCTTGCGCAAGATTCAGAGCCCTGATGTGTGGGGTTTCAGACCTAGAAAAGCTGTAGGTTTCAAACTTGAACGGTCTTTTGTTGCTAGTGAAAATGCAGCCTACATCCTCCACACCTACGATGGAGCTTCTTGACGAGTTCTGTGAAGAGTACGAGCATTTGCAGCAGTGTGGCATGTTAACTATATATGTCCCACAGCTTAGGCATACCCACAGTCGCCTGGATATCGATCAGATGACCGATCAACAGGTGTTCGAATTGACGCTACTGAACCGTCTTTCTCTTGAGAAGCTTTACTAAATTTCGTGTCTGTCTTCTATTTTTAGCAAATGGCTCCTTCCAGAGGCTAGGGGCACTGTCAGTTAGCATGTCCCAGCCTTCTCTGAGCCACGCCTGACTACATTTCTTGATGGCATGGCTGTCCTGCCGGAGAAATACATCTCTTTCTCTGACAGCATGGCAGTCTAGAATGTGGTGAGGTTGGGTTTTTTCAATACTACGAATATGCCAAGTGTCATTGATTGAACACATGTGGCCCTGGCTCCCCCAGCTGCTCAGGAGTATATGTTTCGGTATGTTTGGGTCCACATAGCGCCTCCTCCTCTCCTCTCTTGAGGCTAGCCTAGCTTCCCCTCCCCAAGACAGCTTTCCTGTGTCTCATTCTGTTTAGGTCCACATAGCTCCTCCTTGTAGGCCACCCTCCTCTCTTTAGGCTAGCCTAGCTTCCCCTCCCCCAAACAGCTTTCCTGTGTCTCAGTCTGTTTAGGTCCACATAGATCCTCCTTGCAGCCCACTCTCCTCTCGAGGCTAGCTTAACTTTCCCTCCCCCCAAATAGCTACCCTATGTCCCATTTGACCCTTGTTTTACTTTATTTTTTCAGTTTATTTGTTGTTGTCTAGTGACCCTTTTTTATTTCTGGCTTCTTTTCAGCAACCACAAAATGGGCCAATGTGTCGTGGGGTCGGATGTTTGCTTTTTCAGTGTTTTGGCTGGCTTCCCTGACACCTACCACAATGCATTTATCTTGAATAGTTCTGGTTTATACACCCGTTTTGAGAGTGGCAAGCTGAGTTGCGGCTGGCTTGTGATTAAGTATGTTTATTGCTGTTTATAATTTATAGCATTTGCAATGTTTCTTTTTATTTCTGCTATGTGGCCCCTATTTGTAATTAGTCTGTAAGTTCCCTGGGTTCGACTGATGCCAGGCTGGTGGGTGGCATCATTTATCACCCTGCCTGCAATTCCACCAGCCACCAGTGGGTGTCAGCAGAGCCCTGGCTGCTCTCTCTTCCCCTCTACTGTTGCACCTGGTGTGAGGCCTATTTAAGTGGTTCTGCCCTTCACCTAGTGCAGCAGGATTTTGTTTGCTTCATTTTCAATCTGTTTGTGGCTGTGCATTTTGGTGCTCTGAACCACTGTGGGAATCTAGTGGCAAGTAGGCCTCTCCCTGGCTTCCCAGAGGCTGCTTGGCCATTTGCTATCCCTCCTCTCCATGCAGCAGGCCTCCTACCGGCTTCTGGAGGCTACTAGCCCCTATCCTGGGCCTTTGGGTGAGTGCACCAGCGCCTTAGGGTTTCCTTTGTTTTCCTTATTATTTGTTATCTTGGCAGTTAGCCTTGTTTCCTTGCTTTGCACATTGTATCTGAATCCAAGATCCTTTGTTTCCTTTTGCCTTTATTAACAAAATCATCTTTAGTGCATTTCCTCTGTCCTGTGTCTTTGTTCTGGCCAAACAATCTGCTCCCCTGGCGAATAGTTCATTTAGGAGAACGCTCAGGCCTGACATGGTCCAAGTTTATTGTGCTAGCTAACTGCTCTCCCTGCCCTCCATCACTTCGACTTTGCTCACGCCCCTCTTTGATTGCCCCCTTCTTCCTGTTGCAGTTACAAAGATTTAGACCCTACTCTTTTCTGATACTTACTATTTGGCCTAGGCTGTTTTGCAGTTGTGTTACCTGTTATTAATTTCCATTTTCATTTGTCTTTTAGGTGATTCAGGTTATCCCTTGTTCCCCTTGCTCCTGGCACCCTTCTTAAGGTCCCAGACACCTGGCCAGGAGGCTTATAATGGGGGAACACCACAGCACAGGGGCTGTAGTTGAGTGCGCCTTCAGGCTGTTGAAGGCCAGATTTCGCTGTCTGGTTCACACAGGGGACGCCCTTCAATACAAGCCAGAGAAGGTTGTGCAAATTATCATGGCGTGCATCAGCCTACATAACTTTGCCTTGAGCGAGAGGGTGGCAACATATTTGGAGGAGACAATCCCTGCTTGTGCTCCAGAGCCAAACCATTCACCAGCATTTGGTGAATACATATTTTTCTAGAATTTATTTTTTCTCCACTTATGTAATTTTTTTATTTCTTATATCCCTTGTCTTGTCTGGGAGTGATTAAATTGACCTAGCATTGTAATAACACCCATATACAAATAAAGGGTTTTTATCAATTCTATACTTTTTGGCTGGTGCGGTTATACTATACAGGTATATTGTGGGGGTGTTCTGGGTTACCCCACTTTTGTGCAACAGGATATGTCCCATACACTTGAGGTTGGGAGTGGGACCTGTATATAACCGGCACACCTTAACTTAAATAGTGGTGCAGAGTCACAGTGTTTTTTTGGGAGTGATTAAATAACATCCAAACTTCTGTTTTTGGTATTTATTCTCTTATTGTATGTTAATTGTCACAAGTTGTTGGGTTATGGCACAACTGCGGATGCAGGTCAACAGAAAATTGATAAATAAGAATGTGCCTGTCCGGTTTTGGGTGATTGCAGCTTGCTGTGCCTCAAGCCTCTCCAGCCTTTGAAGGGCAACCTGGTTGGCCTCCAGCATTTGAAGGGCAACCTGGTTGGCCTCCAGCCTTTGAAGGGCAACTCACTAGAGCCCCAACCAGTGTCTTCATCTGATGGTGGTGGCGCTGCTGCTCCACAACCACTTCAGCCAGGTCTTCATGGAGGAAACTTGTGGTCCATCGCACAACTTCAAAATATCTATTGGCATTTTGCTGAAAAAATGGTGCTGTAGGCCCACCAGTTTGCCTCCATGATTTTGCACCGTCTTACCAAAGTGACGCCTGGCTGCAGGCCGGACTGTCTTCCTCCTGGGTGCTATGTGGAGCTGGTTGTGCTGCTGCTGGCAGAATGAATCTGGAGCTGCAGGGAGGAGTGGTGATGGCCAGTGTCAGTGGTGCCAGCAGCTGGTGGAGGTGTCCAGATAATATTGGGGGTCTCATCCAGATGTTCAGAGTGCCCTTCCTCCAGCTCATTTATTTCATCCAGTAAAGGTGCCGTATGTGTGGAGCAAGGTCAACATTAGTGTTTGTTTTTCACAATGTTTCCACAGAGCATCCAGGACCCCAAACTTTACCCTGGGATCAGCCTCCTCCTCCACCCTGCCCTTGCCCTTTGCCTATAAAGCTCTTTCACCTCATCATGGTCTAGACTCTGCTCACTTGGTGGCTGGCTGGTGGGTGGGCCTGACCTTAATGTTGTCTTGGTGGTAGCCAAACCAGAGGGGCCAGCTGTGACTGCAGGTGGCAGTCTTCGGGCCGAGGTGCTGCTGGCTGGGGTGTTGCTGCAAGTCAAGGTAAATGCACTGATAGTTTCCTCTTAACAGTTTATGGGGCTCTTCAAAATCCCTACACACTGGGTCCCACATTGATGTGTGTTCCCAAATTTTGGCCTGCTCGCACCCATGTTAGTGGTTACATATAAAGGTTGACCTTGGTGTGTGTTGTTGCACAACATATGTTGCGCGGACAAGCCCTTAAAGTTGGCTGTGCATGTGGGAACTATGATTGGTGGGTGGAGTGTTTGGTTGACCTATTCCCCCCTGTGTCAAGCTACAATTTGCTAACAAGTCTTACTCCTGGCGGGTACATGCTACCTATCAGTGCCCATGGTGCTCGACACCCCTGGTAAGTGTTGGGGTTGTGCATCCCCAACACCCACTCCTCAGCATGGGTAAACTGTAGAGTTTTGGGGAGACCCCACCAGTTTGCAAGCTAGATTCAAACAAAGGAAAGGGTGGCGTTAGTGAGTTGTCCAATGTTTCCTGTACAAGCAGGCCTCTAGATGTTCAGCACTTACCCCTCAGCCCATCTGGTGCTGAGTTTCTGCCGAACTACCACCTTCAGGTCGTCCCACCTTTTCTTAGCCTGGGCACCATGCTTGGGTTCTTCAATCATAACGGCTAACGCAACACTTTGGAAGTTGAGCGGGGCTGACTAATTGAGTCAGTAGTTGTATTGGAAACTATTTGGTTTATTTAACAGCCCATCAAGGCGCAAGCAACCTACAGTCTACATGTGCGTATGGAAGTAAGCACACTTCTGGGGTCGCCAGGGCGCATCGGCGCTTGTGCACCTTGGCACAGAGGTGTGTCCTATAGACGACATCCACCTTGTTCACCTGTGAGCAGCAGGAGGAAATTATGATGGTAAGTCCCACTTTCACATTCGTCTAGGTATGTGTGCCACATTACACTCCTGCCTAGGTGCCAACAAGTGACAGTGGCCGCGAAATACGAATGAAGGCATACAGGGCCACAGTACTTTGTTGCCACTGTCACATGGACCACTCTGAATGTGTAGCTAAAGGAGACCCAAACAGAGGACATAAGTTAACAATGCACATCTGTTTGTTGTTTGCAGACTTTCATGAGGCAACATCACGACTTCAAGCCCAAAACACATGGAAAGAGGATGTTGGCAGAGGAACTGGCAGCACATGGCGAGGGGACACCGCCTTACACCTTCACTTAAATAATGCAGCACTGGTCGGACCTCAAACAGCGAAAGTGGCCCTGGGAGCGAGGGTTCTACAGCCAAAACTTCCCAGATAAGTGGATGTACAACAGAGAAGGTGAGCTATCAGGGTAATGAGTAACATGTTTTACAAAATTATATTTTCTTTTGTAGCTGGGGAGTTCTGGCTACGGATCAAGTCCACCCAGAGGTAAGGGGTCCAAGAAGACAGGGTGTGGGTGTAAGGCAGCGGCTCCGAACACCCTGCTAATGCCTTCTTCCTCCTCAGAAGCGAAACCACCCCACCAGCATTGAAGCCTGCTAAAGAGGAGGGTGTGTTGGGATTGGAGTCACCCAGAGCTCCTGCACAATACGGTAGGCCAATACCCCAAAAAACACACAGGTTGTGTTGTGCTGCATGGAAAGTCTAATAACATGTTTGCTAAGTGCTGGTCTGTTGTGCTTCTCTGTCCCTATAGGTTCATCAGAGGGTGAGTATGCAGCGATGGAGCCACCCGAGACGGAAGACGTGCAAGATTTAGGTGGGTGTGAAGCCAGTGAAGCAGAACAATAACCAAGCATTGCACAACACATGGCCATAAATACTAACTCAGATTCTCTCCCTCTACAGACCCTGAAGAAGGTAAGTATGGTGAAGAACATGCAGACTACATGACATGTCCTAGATGGCAGCAGGGGGGAGAAAGGTAAATATGGTGAAGAACATGCAGACTACATGACATGTCCTAGAGGGCAGCAAGGGGAAGAAAGGTAAGTATAGTGAAGAACATGCAGATTATATGGGATGCCCTAGATGGCAGCAGGGGGGAGAAAGGTCAGTATGTGCAAGGACATGCAGACTACATGGGATGCCTTAGATGGAAGCAATGGGAAGAAAAGTAAGTATGTGCAAGGACATGCTGACTACCATGGGTAGAGTGGCAGGGGACAGAAGGAAGCACATAAAAATATCTGGTTGCAACAAAAAAAAGGTGCACGCCGGAAAGCCACGCACGGACACGGCACACCGAGAACAATGGGTTGTACAGCAAGGTATGTCAAAAAACAGGTAAAAGCTCAGCTTCCGAGACTACATCGGCTGCAAGTACCGTAAATGCTGTTAAACCGTATGCGTATGCAAAGCAGATATGGCCTCTTACTCATGAACAAACCTTCCTCGGATATGAACGTCCGCAGTTTCACGGTTACTGAGATCATTTCCCAAAAAATGAGCATTCACAGGCAGGCTCTGAATCAGGCCCATGGCCTTGGGAGGTACTGTTAGCAGAAGGAAATGTATTTTTTCTGTCAAAGTAAATGTGAAGGAGATATAGAACCCCGGGCCAACCAACCCAGTTAGCAGACCAAAAAACAATACCGCTGGGGGGGAGGGGGGGGGGAGGCGTGGCAAGTAACTGACAGTGATAGTCTCACTTCAAGCGAGCTCTGAACCCGGACACACAGAAACACACCTGCAAGACAAGAGACTATTCCCTAGCCTACTACGCATCAGGGACCCCGCTTGAGGTGAAGGAAAGCATGTTGCAGTTCATAAGAGAGGTACAAAGCCGCGGAAATAGACGACATCAGGGAGGCTGGACCACACTAAGACGAAGCTGGAGGTGTAAGTTGCCGGGGCATCATGCTGTGCCTCCTTCCAGGAGACTCCTGCCATTCTGAGCCGGAATGTCCACTCCCCCTGCAATCACCAGGCCGGTCTAAACAGTGTGAACAGGGAGACACACAGCAAAGCAGTGGAGGGCCTGTCCCAACCAGAACTCCACAAGCCAAGATAGTGGACAGCGGCTGTACCTCGCACAGTGAGTCTACCAGGGATCCTTTTGGGGTAAATAGTTGCTTGTTTCCTACAAGCCCCTATTTCCACAGGAGTCAGGCTAGCTGCTGTGGAGCTTAGGGATGTCAGCATTTTCAATATATTTAAGCAGCTTCTACAACAGGAATTGAACACTACCACAGTCCAGCTCAGAGCCACAGGACTGACTTACAGTCTGATCTTAGGAATCTCTTCTTACCACCCTTTTACAAAAATTCCTGGGAAATTTGGACTTACCAGTCAGCCTTTGGGAGGCACATAAGGTGGTCCTGTGCAGACATATTATCCAATTGCATCTTCTAGAAAGATGGATAGGGAGGCTAGAATTGAAGATTTGTCCACACATTTGAAAGACATGGAAATTCTTTGGTAACAAGACCCCTCATACACTGCTAAACAACGTGTGAACAACGTTAAGGTTGAATTGGACTTCTTGTTAAGAAGCAGTTGCAATTGCAAAAATAGAAAACTGAAAAATAGAAAACTGAAAAGCAAAATATAAGTGCTGAACCGGTAAAGATTCTGAAGACCTATAGCGCATTGTTACCTTACCTTTAGCTCTCAGGAGTTAGATTGGGAACATGTGGCAATTTTTCTAGGATCTATCTTTGTCCAGACTCTGGACGAGATTATATCCCCAAAAGCGAACAAATCCTCAGGCCTAAATGGCTTTTTGGGATTGTATTACAAAAGAATTTGCAGCCCCCGCATTTGTAGAGCCTTTTGCCGAATGACGTAGCCAAGGCAAAATGGTCTGATTGGACAGGAGCCCGCACATGCGCCATGGAGCGGGGAAAGGCCCAGGGGGCATAGAACAAAACCCTTGAAAATCAAATTCTAAGGTTTTGTTCCGCTTAAAGAAACAAGTATAGATGACAGCAGATCATGTTGGTGTACAGGTCAGTCTGTCTCCTTGTTGAGTACCTCCTGATAGGAATTCAAGTACCACCATTGATACTACTGCACTGGTTGGGAACTCCTGCTCTAGATTTGTTCTCCAGCATTTTGGGCCTAATAGAGAGACATCAACAGCATTAAACATTAGTTTTTAGTCTACAATAGTCTCCTTATTGAACACTAACTTTAACTTTAAAATGAGCTTCACATGGGTTGCCATACTTGAGCATTGTTAGCTCCGACATTTGAAGAGCTTTACTCAAGGTTACCCCCCCCCCCGATGCAAACAAATAATGGCCTGTTGGACTCATAGACTCACCTCCCGATATGCATATGCATTATATCCATAATTTGGTAAAGATTACTCTTTTACCGAAAATACTTGACAATTTTAGGTTCACAGCATACATCCAAAAATTAATGTTGAGGTTCATCTGGAGGTCAAGCCGTCCGAGAGTCTTCGGACGGACTATGTTTGCACATAAAATGCAGGGTGGGCTAAGTGTACCTAACCTTGCCTATTATAAAGCAGCGCAGATAGCCCAACTTGGACCAATTCATCTACATTGGGACTTGCTAACTTGAAGGGGTGCAGGGAGTGCAACTGCACCAGGGTCCAGAAGGTCAGGGGACCCCATCATTGTTGCTCCTCTAACTAAGTTATTATATTTGTGCTCACTTGGCATCATTTCTCTCTTCTGTTTCAGTCATTCTTTGTCTAGCTGCATCAAATTGAGTTAAAAAGACAGAAGAAAGTTTTACTGTGTAACATAGTAACATAGTATGTAAGGCTGAATAAAGACTTTAGCCCATCCAGTTCAGCCTGTTTAATTCCTTCCAGTGGTCTAGTAGCCATAGCTGGAAATGTTATTACATGCCAGGAAGGCATCAAGGCCACTTTTGAACGTTTTTACTTTATCCATCATTACTACCTCCTCTGGCAGCGAGTTCCATAGTCTCACTGCTCTTACACAGAAGAATCCCCTCCTATGTCGGTGGAGAAATCACCTTTCCTCTAACCTTAGTGGATGCCCCCGGGTTATGGTTACACTCCGGGGTATAAATAGATTGTGGGACAGATCTTTGTATTGACCCCGAATATATTTATACATAGTTATTAGATCACCCCTCAATCGTCTTTTTTCTAGACTAAATATACCTAGCTTGGACAATCTTTCTGGGTACTCTAGCCCCCGCACTATTAACTTTGTTGCCCTTCTTTGAACGTGCTCCAGTTCTGATATGTCCTTCTTAAGCACAGGTGCCCAGAACTGTACACAGTATTCCATATGGGGTCTGACCAGTGACTTGTACAGGGGTAAAATGATGCTCTGGTCATGAGCACCTATGCCCCTCCTGATGCACCCCATGATCCTATTTGCCTTGGCAGCAGCTGCCTGGCATTGATTACTACAGTTGAGCTTATTGTCAACTAAAACCCCTAGGTCCTTTTCCATTGTTGTTTTACTAAGTGTTTCTTTATTTAATGTGTAATCATGACACAGATTTCTCCTTCCCATGTGCATAACCTTACATTTATCTGTGTTAAACTTCATTTGCCATTTAACTGCCCATGCTTCCAATTTATCTAAATCTGTTTGTAGCTGCCTGATGTCCTCTTTTGTTTTAATTACTTTACTCAGCTTAGTATCATCTGCAAAGATTGAGACTTTACTGTTTAATCCATACCCAATGTCATTTATATATATATTGAAGAGAATTGGTCCCAGAACTGACCCTTGTGGTACTCCACTAGTAACGGTGACCCAATCTGAGTGTGTACCATTGATAACCACCCTCTGCTTCCGATCATTAAGCCAATTTCCCACCCATCTGCACACGTTTTCCCCCAGTCCAAGCATTCTCATCTTTTGTACCAGCCTTTTATGTGGCACAGTATCAAATGCTTTAGAAAAGTCAAGATATATGATATCCAATGACTCCCCCGATCCAATCTTGAACTTACCTCCTCATAAAAGCTGATTAGGTTTGTCTGGCAGGAGCGATTCCTCATAAATCCATGCTGATATGGAGTAATAAGGTCATTTTCCCCAAGGTGCTCCAGGATAGTATCCCTTAAGAAACCTTCAAACAGCTTGCCCACCACAGATGTTAAGCTTACCGGTCTGTAGTTCCCAGGTTCCCCCCTAGATCCCTTTTTGAATATTGGCACCACATTTGCCAAGCGCCAATCCCTCGGAACAGACCCTGTAGTTATGGAATCCACAAATATTAGAAATAACGGCTTGTCTATTACTGTACATAACTCCCTTAAAACACGAGGATGTATGTCATCTGGTCCCGGTGATTTATCGATTTTTATCTGCTTGAGACGGTGCTGGACTTCTTCCTTGGTTAGACCAGTGACAATTAATTGAGGGTTTTGGTTATTCCCCTGCATTTCACTCGGCATGTCAAATTCTTTTGTGAATATAGAAGCAAAGAAGTTGTTAAGCAAATTAGCTTTCTCCGCATTTCCCTTTATAGGGGTCCCCTCCTTGCTTGTCAGGGGGCCCACACCCTCAGGTTTGTACCTTTTACGGTTTATGTAGCTAAAGAATAATTTGGGGTTAGTTCTACTCTCTTTCGTGACCAGTCTTTCTGTCTCCAGCTTAGCTGCCCTTATCTGTTGTTTACATTGTTATTTTCTTCTTTATATTTTTTTAACGCTTCCGCTGTCCCTTCCTGCTTTAAACGTTTAAATGCCTTTTTTTTGTTTTGTTCTTTTTATTTAGCCACATCGGTTTACATGTGTGTCTAATAGTTTTATTCCTGTAAGGTATATATCTGTCACAAGGAAAATTAAGTATTCCTTTGAAAGTATCCCATTTAGCGTCCATGCTTTTGTTTTTAAGGGCATTTTCCCAGTCATTGTAGTGTAGGGCATCTCTAAGTTGGTCAAACTTTGCCTTTTTGAAGTCCCGCATTTTTGTGGCTCCTTGATAAGGCACCCTAGTGACTGCTAATTGGAAATTAATGATATTATGATCACTGCTTCCAAGGTGTCCCCCAACCTGTACCTTTATTACTTTGTCTGGTACATTGGTTAGTATTAGGTCCAATATGGCTTTCCCCCTTGTTGGAGCTTGTACTTGTTGGGAAAGGTAGCCATCTTTTGTTTTAGATAAGAAACTATTACTTTTATGCGAAACACATGTTTCAGCATCCCAGTCTATATCTGGGTAGTTAAAGTCCCCCATAATCACTACCTCCTTTAGTTTAGCGGCTATATCTATTTGCCTTAGCATCATATTTTCTATGGATTCGGATATATCTGGAGGTTTATTGCAAACCCCCATCAGTATTTTATTTTTGTTTCTCCCTCCATGTATTTCTACCATACAGTCCAGTCCATACAGACTCCACATGGTCATTCCCCTCACATATATCCTCCCGCAGAGCAGGCTGTAGAGAGGATTTTACAATTAAGCAGACTCCACCCCCTTTGCGTTTGTTACGGTCCCTCCTAAACACACAGTATCCCTGTAAATTTACTGCCCAGTCATAGCTTTCATCCAGCCAGGTCTCTGTTACCCCCACTATGTCATATTGCTCTTCTGTTATTATCAGTTCTAGTTCATCCATTTTATTAGTCAAGCTTCTAGCATTTGTAAGCATGCATTTCAAACGCTTATGACAATTTTGATAATTTTGTATATTGCCCTTATTCCTGCTAGATGTGCTAACCCCTCCCCCCTCTCCACCCCCAGTTTCATGTCTACACCCACTGTCACTTTCTTTCCTAACTTCCTCTTTGTAACTGCTTTTACCCTCCCCCCCAGTGCTCAGTTTAAACACTCCTCTAACCTTTTAGCCATCCTCTCCCCCAGAACAGATGCACCCTCCCCATTGAGGTGCAACCCATCCCTGCCAAAGAACCTGTAGCCCACTGTGAAGTCGGCCCAGTTCTCTAAGAACCCAAACCCCTCCTTTTTACTCCAATTTTTGAGCCACCTGTTTACATCTCTAATCTCCCGCTGCCTCTCTGGTGTGGCTCTTGGTACTGGTAGTATTTCTGAGAATACTACAGTTGAGGTCCTTGCCTTAAGCTTATGGCCTAAGTCCCTGAAATCATTTTTAAGGACCTTCCACCTACTTCTTCCTATGTCATTTGTGCCAATATGCACCATGACCGCTGGGTTCACGCCAGCCCCTCCCAACAATCTGTCAGCCCGCTCCGCTACATGCCGTACTCTTGCCCCGTACTCTTGAACCCACTGTTCGGCAATCCCGGTGTAAGCTGTGAAAGGGCTCCGTTTGATGTTTGCACCAAGGCCCCGTCACATTTAGTTACGTCCTAATGTGGACCAGCCCAGAGTAGGGCCCCCAAGACATTGAGTTCCTCTTTGAAATGTTTACTAATAGTATTGGACTGCAAAGTCAATGTCCTTGAATACCCCTCTACTCAATCAGTAGGATAATATGCTGCTTTTGTTTGCTGGTTCAGATACTCAGATACAGTTGACCCAATAGCTAAAAACAAGACACGATTGGATTCTTCCTATAGTGTGTTTTTGGACTATCACCAGAAGTATCTGGGAGCCTTGAAGTTTATATGCCCTACCCAATTGTAATAGATTTACTGTTCAATAACATGTTAAACTGGACCTTCAGCATCATTAATGAAAAGTCCAAATCCTTGGATTGAAATTATTCCCCAGCATCTTAAATTAATATATTTTAAGTCACTTACTTATTATTCTTCCCCTTGCTGGGCTTCAACTCGGTTCAGGACTCCATCATATGGCTCCCCATCTTGCCTCAGAAGCATCACATACTGAGGAGAGAGGAGAGGGGTGAAAAGTACAGGGGCGCAGGGTTATAGCTGTGCTTTGCACAGATAGAGCAAAGCTGGGGTCAGGAAAAGGACAGCAGAGCGGCATAATCAGAAGACACTTCCTGTCAGCAGGCAGCCTGAGACCTTGACTATTACCCCTGACTCCGCACCTGTGCTTGTTAGCCCTGACCTTGGCTTCTGTCTCTTCGTCTGCCTTAGACCAGGTGACCACTGCTATTTGCTCATGCCCTTGGCTTTCCAGGGCACAACCTGCGGTTACCCCTACAGCAAATCTATCCTCCCTTATGGGGGTTTTAGTGAAGACCAAGGTGGCCTTTAGACCCCGGTCTTCTGGGTTTGAGGATTGGCTCCTGAGCAGAGGTCCCTGTGTCTGATCCTGCAGCAGTGGGAGCCCCAGCGGGAGCAGAGGGAGGTCTCTGCAACATCAGTGCTCTCTAACCAGTGAGTTACACACACATGAATAATGATAAACGTAAAATGTGTAAACTGAGGAGGGGGAATTATTAGTAGAGTATCACACTTGAGCATGATACAATCACAACTATTTCTGCTTTGGCCAAGACCTGTGTTGCAGCTGATAAGTGTGGCAATGGGCTCAAGATTTGCATGGTAGTATGCAACATTTATTAATGGCAAAACCATGAAAGCGTTCCCTTTACTAATCCCTATTTTCGCTACATCGATGACATCCTGATCAACTGGTCTGCAAGCAAGACTTTAGTTCAGCTTTATATTTATATATAAAATGTTGTGGTAAAGAGCAGTCCTATGGCACAACATCAATTTCAGCTTGTACAAACAATAGGCTGGGGATACCAGCCAACTTCAACACACTACTACCCTGGTGTGCCTTTAGTGGGCTCACTGTGTCTTTATTCCTTAACCCAGTAAGGCCCTCTGGGCATGGGTTTTTTCTGTCCCATTGGCACAGACTAAAATCCTCTAATCTGGACTGCCCTAACCCAGATCCAAGCAACGTAGAGTGCAAGCTCTACACTATACAAGGTGTGGGATCCATGTGGGAGCCCTGAGCTGTAGGTGGGTTGTATGCTGGTGTAGAGGGTGCATGCCTGGCCGTGGGCATGCACTCTGGGGAGCGAGGGGGGTTCTTGGACCTAGGGTAGGGCATCCCATGTTGGTGTGGCATGTGTGGGTGGAGGTGCACTTACTAGCTTTGACGCTGGTCTCCACTGATGACACTCCTTGGTGAAAACAACAGGGTCTTTATTGAAAGGCTTCCATCCATGGTAAAACAGCAAAGTTCAGTACAGGCACAATCCAAAGGTTACAGCAAACAGTACATTCCATTGGTTTCCTCCATGGCTTCCCCTCATAAGCATGGTCTTGGCAAAGAACACTCTGGAGGGGTTGGTTTCTCCCTTTTATAACCTCTGTGTTGTTGCCACTACAACTAAGTTGCGAGTCCCAACCAATGGCATGGCAGGTAATGTTGCCAATGCCACCTGGCTAAGTCTCTATTTACCAAAATAAAGGGGGACACCAGACCATTTAATTATTGGTTAGGTCCATTTCTTAGGCAACACTGCCATCATGTGGTTTCATGATGCAATGATTCCAAAAAGATGCATCTAACAAGGTTTAAACTGGACCTTCACCATGATTTATTGAAAAGCCCAAACCCTTATAAAATGATTTCCCAGCATCTAAAATTAATATTACTATTATTCTTTCCCCCACTAGGCTGCAACTCTGTTCAGGACTTTAGGATATGGGCGTCGCCATCTTGACTCAGAAGCATCACACTTACTGAGGAGAGCGGGATAAAGTACAGGGGGGTGGGTTATAGCTGTGCTTTACTCAGACAGAGCAGAGCTGGGGTCAGGAAAAGGTCAGCAATCCCAGAATGCAGAGCAGCACAGTTAGAAGGCACTTCCTGTTTGCAGGCTGCCTGATGTCCCATGAGCCGCCATCTTGGATGTTTAAAGGCTCATAACATGCAGTAGATGCAGGTAGGATGATTTTTAATGTGAGCAATCTGTATGTACAGGGTGGGGGAATATATAAGATATGCTCTTATTCAGGGTGAAGGTCCGCTTTAACTAAAACTATTTAGGTTTCTAACACTATCAGGGGCCTATTCCACTGACAGGGCTGTAATGGTTCATATTTGTAGTGTTGCCCATGGTTTCCACCTGTAACATCGGTCTCAGGGACCCTGCAGAACTGACTACAACTCCCTTGGGTGTGTCCATCTACCTGTAGCTTGGGGCCGGGTAAATAACGGGAAAAGTTCACAGAGGCAGGGGCTTGCCGAATAAGAGGTTCCTTATCCAAGGATGCTGTTTCAGGGGGACCAAGCTCTGGGATGGCGGCCCCAATCTATGCTGTGAGACAGGATGAGGGATGGGATTTATCACTGATTTTCAACCAGCGATACATGTACCACAGGGATAGCGGCAGTGTTCCGGGGCAAACCTTCAGGGGGGTGTCTGATTGGTGTGGTATATTATTTTACAAATGAAACCTAATCCCTCCTTGCTTTAAACGTGCCACATGGCCTACGACTTAAGTATTTTAGTACTATTTATAATTGATCACCCTATTTGGGTTACTCGTTTGGAACCTGTCGCTAAGGGGTACTTGGTGTAAAAAGGTTGAGAACCATTTGGACAGATGACCTGTCATGGATGCAGCACAGTCCATGTTCCACCAGGGAGGGGGGGGTCGGATGAGGAACTGAATGGAGACATCGATATAGGGTGAACCAGCACCTACCCCTATCTGCTGGAGCCGCTTCAGGGTTCCCTCTGCACACTCACTTATCTTAGCGCTCTCCTCGAGTCAGCCTTTCCACTGTGTAATCTCCAGCCTGTCAGCTTCAAGCCTCCATTATTCTTTCCTGCACCACTGCCTGGCCTCTCAGCATCAGGCTGCTCTACTGCTCTCAACATAGCCCATGTCCTTGCAGGCCTCACCAGTGCATCTAATTAAGGGTTTTGTCTATTACAGCGCAATCCGGTAGAGCCCAAGAAGGCAGAGCCACTGAACACTCAGACTCCCCAGGAATCCAAGAGGTGCCCCGGAATTCACTGGAGCCTCTGCATGGAGGGACAGACTGGGTTGCAGGACCCCGGATCATCCAGCTGATGGTACAGAAAGACAGGGTCTGGGAACGGCAGCAAGGGAGACACACCCAGGAGACAGAGCAGAGAGCCCCATTGGCAGGATCAAGGTGAAGGTTCAGGGTAAGGGCAGGCAGTGAGGGTTCAATACTGTCTATGCAGGGGTCTAGGTCTGGCAAAACGGGTTCTGGCAAGTCAAAACTGAATAAACAATCCAAAGGGGAAGTCTGACAGCAGAGTCAAAGTTTAAAATCCAATGTCAATAATGGGAAAACAATCTAGAGGATCAAGGTTCATGGAGCTGGAAACAGGAAGGCAGGAGTGAGCCAAGCCACAGCACTTCCTGGATGTTAGGGCCTTCCTTTTAAAGGGCTAAGTATGGGAGTGTCTAGGAAAGCCAGAGCAGCACTTCCTGGATGTCAGAGGATGGCAATAAATACCTGTGCATGTTTGAGCTCATTCCCTACAAATGGAACAACACCTATTTTTTAAGTAAGGGGTGTTTTGTTCATCATTGTATCATTCATGGCACACATCAACTTACAGGTGGCATTAAAACAGGTATATGGCCACATCCCTGGTCTCCCTGCGGTCTGTGGTATGCTCCCTCCCCCAGCTGTCCGATGGCACCTCACCCGTAAGATGTTGCTGCGGCCCACGAACATTACCTGAGGTTGCCTGAAAGTGTGGCCGATTGGCAGGGTTTCACACAGTGGGGCATCCAAACACTAGCAATTTTTTAGACTCCAGGGTCATCAAACAAGCTGACAGGCTGGAGGAGAGCAGCCAATAGGGGGCACTGGGCACTCCTGACATTCAGAATAGATTGCCAGGTAAGGTCCTGATCTATCTATCCTGATTGGCAGAAAGCCTGCACATGCACCATGGGGGCATAAGAATACCAGTGATCCAAGGGGTTCACACACATTGGCATGACAAAACTGGACACAGTAAAGGTGACCAAAACCCACGACAGTGAAAATCCTGGGTTTTAGTCCGCTGTAACGTTCAGCGGCTGGGGCGTGGCGGCATGTTGTATGGTAGCGCTCAGAAAGCACTGCGCATGCCCAGTTAGGAGTTGAGCTGCGTGAACGCGCCCGGCAGCCTGAGAAGTTGTGGTGACACCGGCCGGGGAGGCGCGGTAGTGGTGGCGGCTATGAGCTCACACTGGCAATAAGCGAGGCCTCCAGCACTCCTCATTTCCTCCTGTCGCCAATCAGAGCAGAGGAGCCGGATGCCATCACAGCCCCGGTGACGTCACCAGTGTCTGGCAACGCGCTGCAGGCAAACTTGTAAGGATGTCCTGAGCCCGGCTCTGCTCGCTGCGTGTATGTGCGGTGCAGTGTGAGCAGGCGCGCGTCACATTCATACATTGGATCTATTTATCGCCGGCAAGATGGGCTTACCCCCGCTGGAATTTAGCGACTGCTACCTGGACAGCCCGCAGTTCCGGGAGAGGCTGAAATCACACGAAACCGAGCTGGACAAGACCAACAAATTCATCAAAGAGCTCATCAAAGATGGCAAATCCCTGGTGGCCGCGCACAAAAGTAAGTGCTCCCCCCTCCTTGTGCAGCACCTGCTGCGCCCCCCTCCTCTCATGATCCAGCTCTGGCAGGTTGGCCTGAGGGTGCAACTTCTGTGCCCTAGAGTTTGGGGCTGTCAGGTGTGATAAGTGTCCCTCTGAAGCAGAATATTGGGGCTGCAGGTGTCAAGTGCTATGACACATGTAAGTCCTGGTCTAAATAAAAAATGGAATACTCACCTGTTCTTCCTCAAGGACAGGTGTCTAGAAACGCAGAAGTGCCTGGTGTTCCTACTATTCCTTGGGCACCTGGTCCACCATTCACAGGTGAAATGATGAATGTGGCCCCGCCCCTGATGTCATTCACAGTGGCTGGAGCTCACCCAACTCCATTCACTGCTATAGATGGGGACACTGGCCCTCAGTAGAAAACTGCTACGTCTCATACTGATCCGGGAGATTGCTGGTGAGTCCCCTTCTGTTAATGCCCGGACAGCCACTTTAACTTCAAGTCTCTCACCCTGGTAATATGGGAACATCTTAAGTTAGAGAAAGGGTTAAGGTGTGCTTAAAATGCACTCTGGAGGTATGGCTTTTCTCCCACCGCCACCACCACCACCAGGAAGCCAAATACTGGGTAGCCACTGCTTGCTTCTTTTGTGTTTTGTGCCACTGCTGCTCTTCGACACTGGCAGCCAATCGGGTTCACCGGGTGAGCTCCATAGACTGCTGGCGGGTGCGTGAGGGCAGCGAACAATGATGGAACCCAGAAGAGGTCTGAAGTGGTTGACTCCATCGGTGTTGTGCAGATGCCTCATACTGCCTGAACTCAGAGGCATAAGAATAAATCTTATGTCCAAATGTTTACATTGGCGAGGGAGCCAGGGAGAGTTTACTGGTACCCTGGGGGTTTCACACGGTAGAACAGTAGGGCATCCTGATTTAGTATGCCCCAGTTGGTTTTTTTCCACTTTAATGAGGAAAACCACCCTGGATTTTCACTCTCCTGGATGTTGTTCCTCCCCCGAGGGACATTCCGATTTGGCATGTTCCTTCATGCAGTGTGTAGCTGCATCGTGATGATGGCAGGGGAACCTTTCTGGCCATAGCTCTGCTCTTAGCTGAGCCAGAGGGGGTGTGGCTGAAGACTGAGGTCATGATCAACAACAAGGGATCATACAGCTGATTAACAGGTAACATGAAGACATTCTACTCGCATCCTTATGATTGGATTGGACCCCATCTATTGAGCAATTCTCAGTTTATACTTCCAACAGCATTCTAGAAATGGCTTCCCTTAATTAACTCCTTCATGTAAATGGGTGGGCAAGCGCACGTGCGATAAGTAGAGCGCCGCTCCAAGAGGCTGGCCAGGTCTTCCGGGGAGATGACAGCGGCCGTTCGGTGCCGAAGATGCGGTGCTGCTGGATTGGGGGTTAAGGTGGGTGCCTTTTTTTTTCTTTTATTACATGCTATTTGGCAGAGCAGGGCGAGAGGGCGAGGGTTATTTTTATTTTGCTGTACCCCAACCCGATTTGTTGCCATGTACAGTGTATTTTAACTGAGTGTGCTTGACTCCATCAATATATTTTAAAAAGTGATGAAACATCTTCTGTGAGGAACAGTTATGCCTCTGATTGTTTGCAATCTCCTCTTGTACAAGGTGATGAAAGGCAGGGCGAAGTTCTATGTCTCTACATGTTTACCTAGATGCTCTTTGATGCTCTCTTATCAGCATAAGAACCTTTTTGTTTTTTTTTTGTTTTTGCTGTTTAGTTCGTACGGAGCATGGAAAAGGCTGAGGGGTAGAGATAGGAGTGGCCACAGAGGAATGCTGTGTCCTACACAGTCAGCAGGTGATACAGGAGTGGGTCCGACTACCTCTCGGTAAAAAATAAATGTGGTTGTGTATAGATAAATCTGCCTACAGTAGGTCTAGATCTCGTCTTCAACAGCTTTATTCACCAGCACAGTGATCATATGGGGCTTTACTCAGACAGCTGGTATCAGCTGAAAACAGTGATGGTTTCTGGGGAAGGATCAAATCACCATTGGCCATTCTGGGCTAAAGCTGCCTGGTGTCCAATTTTTTTCCTAGATTGTTAAAGGAGCACTTTTTTAAATAGTTTGGTATTAAAAATCTGTATAAACATGCTAGATGGCAAGCGGTAACTTCTCTACACCACTTTAGAGACATTCTAGTTATAGGGATTGACCACTCAAATAAAAAAAGCGTACCCGTTGGATTGTATCCCATGCTGGCTGACCCTGAAATCACCAGGACTTGTGCCCCTCTGCCATCAGTCACTGTCATTCCCTTTCCATTCATTGCAATGGAGGTGGTTTGAGGAGGTCAGACATGTAGAGGGTGTGGCAGTGCCCCTGTGACTGATGGTGGATGGGCACCAGTCTGACACTGGGGACTGAAGGTTGAGGCTGGCCAGCATGGGATGTGATTGGGTGAGTTGCCGATCGCTGGAGTTGGACTGATTAGCTGCAGGAGACAAAAGTTGAGTACTTGTTTTGTTCTTTATTTGAGTGGTCAATCCCTTAAAGCAGAACAAAACCTGGGATTTTGACTTGGGACATCCTGAACTGTGATTCCTCACTTCTAATCCTATGGCGCATGCATGTCCAATCAGGACTGTTTGCTGTGCATATGTAATGTCCCTGGGGCATCATGAATTAGGATGGCCATTTTCTGGAAGGCAAACAGTCTGGCATTTGTGCTCACCCAGTCCACACACTATTGCAGTTTTCTATTTCCTCCTCATCACCATACATCAGCATGGTTCACTAGGTGGCTGCGGTGTCCATGCTGTACATACTATTGTGCTGTTGTAAAGGCACCGATGTGGCTGTTGACAAACCAAGAACTTGGAAGGGTAAGTATTATGCCAATATTCATGGTTCCTATGTTTTTATTTTTTATCTTTATCAGAACCACCATCCACCAGTCAATGGCACATTTTCACGCCTTTTTCACCTAAAGTGAATTTAATACTAGAGATTTTTTTTTCAACTGAAATAAAGACCTTATTCTGAAAAGTGTTAACTAGTCTGTTGATTCAAATATGGCCCTAATGTGGTGCTGCATGCACGTTACTGTACCGTAATACAGGTTAAGCTGATACATAGTGTTGTCTGTCAGCAACTGGAGGACATGGCCAATCCAAGCAAAGTGGATTACCCTTTGTTGATAATGCTGTGATTTCTTGGCTACTGGTGTATTCATGTGATGCCATAGGTCAAATTGGTTAAACTAGACCAAAACCATAACATTAGAGCGATTTGGTGAATGACATTGGCATGGCAAACCGCTCTGATCGGACAATGGGCTGTGCATGTGCCGTTAGATGGGGTACAAGGTAAGCTGTTTTCGGTGAACTGGGGTGGGGGGTGTCTCATACATCGTCGTTTAGATTCCAGGGCTGGCCTGTTGGGTTTTGTTTCATTAAAGCCCTTTGATGGTGGATTGGAAATTGGTTTCATAGCGAGTCAGATCTACTAGTGATCTGTCAGTCTGCATAGGGTCAGTAAAATTAAGTTTATCGTAAAAAGCATATCAAAAGATATAGCTAAGAATTATTCTAGATGTATGTATTTCCAGGCTAGGAAATGAGCCAGTTGGCTAATATAGGGGTATACCAGATATATTCTAAAGAATAATTTGGGGTTAGTTTTACTCTCTTGTTTTACCAAGTGTTCCTTTGTTTAGTGTGTAATCATGACACAGATTTCTCCTTCCCATGTGTATAACCTTACATTTATCTGTGTTAAACTTCATTTGCCATTTAACTGCCCATGCTTCCAGTTTATCTAAATCCGTTTGTAGCTGCCTGCTGTCCTCTTTTGTTTTCATTATTTTACACAGCTTAGTATCATCTGCAAAGATTGAGCCTTTACTGTTTAATCCGTACCCAATGTCATTAATATATATATTGAAGAGAATTGGTCCCAGAACTAACCCTTGTGGTGCTCTGCTAGTAACGGTGACCCAATCTGAGTGTGTACCATTGATAACCACCCTCTGCTTCTGATCATTAAACCAACGTCTCACCCATCTGCATACATTTTCGCCTAGTCCAAGAATTCTCATCTTTTGTACCAGTCTTTTTTGTGGCACAGTATCAAATGCTTTAGAAAAGTCAAGATATATGATATCCAGTGACCCCCCCCCCCCCCCCCCCGATCCAATTTTGAACTTACCTCCTCATAAAAGCTGATTAGGTTTGTCTGACAGGAGCGATTCCTCATAAATTCATGTTAATATTCCCCAAGATACTCCAGGATAATATCCCCTAAGAAACCTTCAAACAGCTTGCCCACCACAGATGTTAAACTTACCTGTAGTTCCCAGGTTTCCCCCCTAGATCCCTTTTTTGAATACTGGCACCAAATTTACCAAGCGCCAATCCCTCAGAACAGCCCCTGTAGTTATTGAATCCACAAATATTAGAAATAACTGCTTAGCTATTACTCTACATAACTCCCTTGCCATCTGGTCCCGGTGATTTATCGATTTTTAGCTGCTTGAGAAGGTGCTGGACTTCTTCCTTGCCTAGACCAGTGACATTTAATGGAGGATTTCGGTCATTCCCCTGCATTTCACTTAGCATGTCACATTCTTTTGTGAATATAGAGGCAAATAAGTTGTTTAATAAATTTGATTTCTCCTCATTCCCCTCTATAGGTGTCCCCTCCTGCTTTTCAGGGGGCCCACACCCTCAGATTTGTATCTTTTACGGTTTAGCTAAAGAATAATTTGGGGTTAGCTTTACTCTCTTTCGCGACCAGTCTTTCTGTCTCCAGCTTAGCTGCGCTTATCTGTTTTTTACATAGTTTATTTGCTGTCAGTGAAAATTAGTGCTATTATACAAGTCTTATACATGGAGATGCCGAGTTTTACACATTTTAATTTATAATAAGAATTATTCTAACCAATTACACACCTTGCTAATGTCTGGTACAAAACCATGCAAAAAAAAATGATGTGGGCTTCCTTACTGTATGACCCAGGGAGTTATGGCACCTGTGCACTATAGAAACGTAGAAGCTCATATACTGTCAGTAACAACATAAAGGATACATGTTATAAAAAAAAAAAAAAAAAAAAAAACGAGAGCAGTTGTAAAGGTGCGCATTTCACTCTCTCACTTATGGTGCATCATCAAGGTCAGTCGCCCTGTGCAAAGTAGAAATTAAAGGAGGGCAGACAAGTAAAATACTTACTAACTATGCATATAATATAGTATCATGAGTCAGATGTAACAGAAGTGTAACTAAACAAAGATACAGGAGTACATTGAAGAGGAACATCGGAGACCCTAAAATCTAAAAAGCTCCAGGGCCTCCCAAGTTCCTGTCCTGGGGCCATCCCAAATTGTGAATCCCCTGCTATTTGAACCCCCCACAACCCCCCCCCCCCCCCCAGATTGGTGATTGGCTGAGCCCGAATCTGCACTGTGGAAGCAGACGGAGTGAAATGGGGTGAGGTGGGGCTGTACGCACAGTGGGGCATCCCAATTCGGGATACCGCCGCAGAAAGGAACAACCTACAGGAAAGTGAAATTTCAATGTATTGATCCTCTTTAAGTGACATGGCCCTGCCTTTGTGAGCTTACATTCTAATCCACAGATTGTGTATGTTGGTGGGTCTTCTCCTTACATACAATGAGGTGCTGTCCACATGACATAAGTACTTTTTTTTCTGAGAGTATTGGTGAAGAGCTTTTTATTCACTGTCCATGGGCGGGAGCTTGATAGCAGCATAAGCTTGGTAATTTAGCCAGGCAACCTCTTTTAAAATGGGCCATAATCCATGAAACTTGTCCCAAGAGTCTAAAAGATCTAAACAATAAAGGACACAATGACTCCACAGGAGCATCCTGATATGGGGTCGCCCGTAACCATACCTTGTTCATCGATCCCATGGCACATATGTGGGCCCACGGCGTCCATAGCATCCCTCTATCTGATGTGTGCATCTCCTTCAGGTGTATCTTAATTGCAGCTGTGTGAAGGCAGCAGTAGGTGCACTGCATTCTATTCATTTAGCATTGATTGCTGGACGATAAAGGGACATTTAAAGCAAATGGTTAACTAGCCTTTCTTCTTGGCCCATGCTGGCTGTCAGCATCTGCATTTTTCATTTCTCAGCACTTTGCATTTCATGATAAACCCTATAGAACTTGCTCTCTTCTGCTCACAAATATTTCAGAACTAATCTGTCCTCGAATCTCCAGCACATGTGCAGGCTCTTGTCCAGTGACGTTTGCTGCCCATATGTAATATGCTGCTTTTCTATTCTGTTTTTGGCAATTAGGAGCATGAGTGTCCGCACCCCCCAGCAGCGGACGTGGTCCCGTCTATCTGTGCGGGAGTTTGCACACAGCCAAAGATGCTGGTGATGCCCCATTAGGTTTTGTTCAGCTTTATTATGCATGACCATCAATGTTGATTGGAGAGGAGGCTGTGCATTTGTAATGTGATCAGGGGTTGAGGTACGATTTTTGGGCTTCCCAGGGCTTTTACACACAAAGGCATCCCAGATCGGAAAATTGACATAAACCCAGGAGGATGGAAATGAGGCGTTCATGTCTCCTAGTAAATGATGTAGTCTGTCCGAGTAAAGTTGAGGGTGGGAGGTGTGCACCCATATCCAAAGGACTGATGAAACATTCTGTTCCCCCTCATAGTTTCCCCTCATATATCACAACTAAGATTTGTGATAAGGCCGACCCAAAACAAAAAAAGAAAACCTTTTGGAAGCTGGCAAAACATGTAGAACAGCTGCTAACATCCTCCCCCAGATAGTTTATTTCTGCTTTCCCTGCTTCCTGCTGTGCACAAGAACACTGCTAGTGCTTGTGGGTAACTTATGTGTGGGATTCCTAGATTGCTGGGTGCATCCAATCTGCAGCCATCATCTTGTCTCTAGCGCAGCAGATTCACTCATGCTTCCTGTTTACAGCCCTTCCTGTGTTTATGCTTAGGGATTATCCCATCACTTTGTTCATTCCTGGCTAGTATTGCAGGATAATTTGCGCTTCAGCAATGGGAGCTGCAAGCCATAGTCTGTTGTAACCTGGTGTTAAAAATACATTGGTGAATGGGGGAGTAGATTGGGGGAGTAGATCATCAAAGCATCATTGCTTTGAAAATTAAATGCTATTATTTTTTTCTCCCATTGTCCTTCAGGGCGGCCACGGAGAGACAGACTCCTCCCCCTAGAGAGAAAACACAAACTGGGACAGGTTTAAAAACCCCACCCCATCCCCCTAGTTCTCAGTGATGTGTTTCCTCTCCAGGAAACCTCTAGGACCTTCTTTCATTGTCCTGTTTGTTTTTTTAATTTTATTTTTTTCAACCCCAGCACGCTGGACCACCACATCACCTATCCTGGCTGGTTGCTGATCTCTTGCTGTATCTAGCAGGCTTGCGGTATGGTCTGTGATTTGGTTGGTGTCTCTAGGTCTCCCCTCCATTTCTCCAGGGTAGACAGATGCACGGGTTTGTGTGCGCCCCAGATGTTTGCAGTCGGGGGACATGGAGTGAAGCTTGCCGGGCACGTGGTAATCCCAGGACTTGGACGCTAGTGGGCTTTGCTGTCCAATCAGGGTGGTCCTCAGTCTCGATGGCAGTGCGTGTGGTGCTTGGTTTGTGCCTCCAAGTCTCCCCTTTGGATTTTTTGGGGAGCGAGGTGGACGGGTGTGCGGGCTCGAGCGTCGATCTGAGCAGTACTTGTGCCAGGAGACGGGAGGGCAGGACTGGCCTGGGCGTGGTCACGCATAGCCTTGGCATTAGCTATAGCCTTGGCATTCGTGTGTTCCAGCAGATTGGAACATGTGCGGCCAGTTGGCTTCTATCTGCAGCAAAAGAACCCAGGCTGCGGTGGTGCAGATCCCGAGGCCAAGCCATGTGGATACCTCTTCAGGAAAGTTGGTGAGACATGTACATCCACTGTTCACATCTGGTCTTCCCTACATGTCACCTTAGAGTCTACCCTGTCCCTTTATTCTTCCAGCCCTTATGCCTGGTTGTAATGTGAAGGACAAGGAGGGCCTCCTAGGGCTTTGCCACAGAGGAGTGAAAGGGTTAGACTTTTCCTGCGCTATTCCACCATTTTGTTGGTCGAAATCCTAAACAAAACGAATGAAGCTGCCAGTTTAAAAGTATACTGCATTACTATGTGGATATGGTCTCTTCACTGGATATTTTCAGGGCCAGAGCATCCCAGGGCCCCTTCTCCACTGCAGTAGAGGAATTTGAAAGGGGAGCTGCCAGAGTACCGGAGCATTTGATGTTGTCTTATTGTTTTCTTCTTCTGGGGTTTAAACAAAAAAACCATACCTGTGATTTACTTATCATCATGCTGTGTCCAAGTTTATCATATGTCTGTGTGTCTGTGATCCTAAGCTGGGCATGGCTTTCCTGGCCTTCCACTGTAACAGATGAGCTCATCAGTAACTTTGCTAAATCACACAGCAGGGGCTAAATCTCTCTGACACAGTCAATCCGAGGGTTAGCAAGCCATGACTCCGCTTCCACAGTCATGACATCTGGGTAATCTCCAGTAGAGGGCGAACTTCTGCAGAGATGAATGCAAAAAAAGGAGCTCCTCCCGGGAAATACCCGGGACCTCCCACCAATTCCCCAGTTCCTTCTCTGCAGGAAGGCGAACAAGACAGAAGATGAAGACTTCTCTTATTTGCAGGTAAGCCGGGCTCGCGCCCGGCCCTTTTTTTGTCCCTATTGCTGCCAGGACCTTTTCTAAATTAACCCTATTTGAGCCTCCCAGCCTTGGCTGCAGGTCCTGGTGAGGTTAGGCAGCACCTTGTGGTGTTGAAGGAGCTTTGCTCCCCCGTGAGACCCCATTACAAGGGGTAGGCGGTAGTCCGGGTTGGTGATCCCGGTTTGGGATGCCCTGTCCCTTACATTTCCTATGCCAAGATTCTGGCTTGGGCTATCCCCCTTCCGGGTCCCTTCCTTACCCTCCTGGTGGGGGGGGGGGGGAGTGGGGTTGGCTTTTCCCACGGTTGGCTGTTTTTTCCTCATTTATTGTACAGGCAGTGTGAGTGTTGTGTACACAGGAGTGTTTGGTGCTGTTTTTTGTGTGCCTTGTGCTGACAGTCGTTTTTTCTTATTGATGGTTCAGCCTGGGGAGCTTCTCCCCCTCAGGCCGCGTCAGGGGGCGGGGCCGGGCCCTCGGCGCGGCCGCGGTCACCCCTCCCCCTCTTTTTGGCACTCTGATCCGCATTGCCTGTCGTTCTGGGAGGGGGGCGTGGCCAGACGAGTGCGCTGGCCCGCCCCCTTCTCCTTCCCTTATTCACATGAGGCTCGGCGCCGGCGGCCATTTTGGCGCTCTGCTGTTGCTGGGGGGTCCCCTTGTTATACTTATATTCTAAGTATATCACACACCCCGCTTCAAGATATTCATAACGTGTGGGTATATACTGACCTGAAGAGGGCGATCTGCAGAGATGATTGGAGGAAAGAGAGCCCCTCCCAGTCCATAAATACCTGGGACCTCCCACTTATTACCCAGTCTTCATCTCTGCAGACGGTGAGCAAGCAGCAGATGATGTCTCCTCCTTGCACAGGGGGATTTTAAGGTAGCCGGGTCTACTCCCGGCCAATATTTTTTATTTCCGTTCGGACTCTTTATTTCCCTTATGAATACTATTTATATATATATTTGAATGCCTCCCAGTCTTGACTGCTGTCCGAGCGAGGGTATACTAGCACCACAGGTGCTCAGGAGCTAGGCTCCGCCGCGAGACCCTATTAAGAGGGTAGGCGGTTATACCGGGTTGGTGACCCCGGTTTGGGATGCCCTGTCCATGAGAATCCCCTAATTGGCCTATCCCCACATTATTTGCTGTTCGGGGGCACTATCCTCTGATTTTGGTGTTTTCCATGATGTGGGGCGTCTAGAAGTAATCCTTCTATTTAATGTTTGCATTGTTTAATGTTGTCTGTGGTATGAATGTTTCTTTTTTCTGTCACTTTTTTCCTTTGCCAGACACCGCGGCCGCCATTGCCGCTGCGGTACTGGTTTTTACCTCAGAAGAGCTGAGGGGAGGTTTCTCCCCTCACGCTCTTCTGTGTGGGGGCGGGCCGGGCCTTCTGCGTGAGGCCGCGGCCCGCGCCCTTTATGTTCTTAGACTATTGTAGCGTGGCTCGAGCGGTGAGCGGCTCCGCACACATTGCGGGCCGCTACCGGCTGTTTTTTATTATGCGCCCGGTGCCGCGGGTTCCTGCGGAGCCTTTCAGCGATGTTGTCACGGGGGGGCAGTCGCAATCTGATGTATGTGCCAGATTGGCCAGTATTGAAAAGTTTATTTCTTCTGCGGTTGCCAAGAAAGCACCGGCTAAGAGGAAGCATTTATCGCCGGTTAATCATTTTGAATATGATGATGATGCGGATGGCCTGGATTGGTCAGATTATTCCCCTCTTGAAGAAGGGGAGTTATGTGAGGATTCAGATATTTCTGATGATCAGCAAATTGTTGGCACTGATTCCGATCGGAGGTCAGGGATTTCCTTGGACACTCCTAATGTTCTGACTCAGATGTTTGAGGTTCTGGCTATCTCGCCTCCGGCGGAGGTTCCTCAACAGCAAGGTGAGTTTTATGACGAATCCAGGCCGCGCTTGGAATTTCCTAATCAAAAGCATTTTGATAATATTATTTCTAAGGAATGGGATCGGCCTGCCCGGCTCCCAGGCATTCCTCAGAGTTGGGATAAAAGATATCCTTTCCCAGTGGATACGGTTAAGCGCTGGGCGTTCCCCCCCCCCCCCCCCCGAGGTGGACGCCCCAATTTTAGGGTTATCCAACTCAGCCGTGTTGAATAGCCCTGATTGTTCCTCTCTTAAAGATGGTGAGGATAAACGCATTGACCAGATGGCTTGTCATGGTTTTGCCAGTATTGGGGCAGCCATACGGCCTGTTTGTGCCTCATCGCTGTTGGCGGTGGCTACCAGAAAGGTGGTCAGGAATTTGTTATCCTCCTCCGGTTTGAATCCGGACAGTGATGAATTTCGTGATCTAAAACAATGTGAGGTATTTTTGTCCTTCATAGTAGCCGCTTTGGATGATTCTTTGATGAGTAGTAGAGCCTCTACTCTAATGGTTACTATCAGGCGTTCAATTTGGTTACGCCAGTGGGCGGCTGATTTTGGGTCAAAAAAAAAAAAAAGTCACTGACGGCTCTTCCCTTTGTTGGGTTACGGCTCTTTGGAGACAAATTGGACGCTGTGGCCAAGGGCGGAAGGCTACCTCAACGCAAGAAGCAACAACGCCCCTTTCGAGGAGCGGCTTCCTTCACCCCTTCATTTCGGGGATCTAGAGCGGGAAGAGGTTTCACCCTTCCCTTCTACAAGAGGAGATTCCTGGAATAGGGGCGTTTCTTCAGGACTCGGGTGTCCCCGGATGCACCGGCTGCGCAGCAGCTCCGGGCGGCGGTAGCAAGTCTTCTGGAAATGGCAGTCATTTGCCCAGTACCCCCATTAGACCGGGGTCGGGGTTTTTACTCAAATCTGTTCACGGTCCCCAAGAAGGATGGCTCCGTCCGGCCCATACTAGACCTAAAGATTCTCAACAGGTTTGTAAGGCTGCGAAAATTTCGCATGGAAACGTTGCGTTCGGCTATTCAATCTCTTCGTCAGGGGCACTTCATGACGTCCATAGACATCCAGGATGCTTACCTCCATGTTCCCATTTTTCCCGCGCACCAGAGGTTTCTGAGGTTCGCGGTGGAGGATCGGCACTTTCAGTTTGTGGCTCTTCCCTTCGGTCTCACCACAGCTCCAAGAGTTTTCACCAAGGTGCTTGCTGTGGTGATGGCTCTCCTCAGAGTGCAGGGATTCGCATAGTGTCGTATCTGGACGACCTTCTCATCATGGCACCGTCATTCAGCCAGGCAGAATTGGACACCAGGACGGTGATATCCACTCTGGAGAGGTTCGGCTGGGTGATCAACTACCCCAAGTCCTCACTCCACCCGTCCAGGACAGTATCCTTTCTGGGAATGTCTCTGGATACAGATCAGGCCAGAGTGTTCCTTCCTCAGTCCAAGGTTCTTCTGATTCAGGAATTGGTTTGGTCACTCATGTCTATTCCTCGACCGTCCATCCGACTAGGGATGAGACTGGTGGGTTTGATGGTGGCCTCCTTCGAGGCAGTCCCCTTTGCTCAGTTTCACACAAGGACACTACAGCTCCATCTGTTGTCGGTCTGGAACAGGTCTCCTCAGTCGCTGGATCAATTCTTTCAAATCTCCCCCCGGGTTCGCCACTCGCTTCGGTGGTGGCTGAACTCAACCAACCTGCTGAGGGGCAGATCCTTTCAGACTCCTCAGTGGGAGATAGTCACTTCGGATGCCAGCCTCTCAGGATGGGGGGGCTTTTGGAAGGATCTGCAAGTTCAGGGTTTGTGGGGTCCCCTGGAAGCTCACGAGCATATCAATGTTCTGGAATTAAGGGCCATCAGGTTGGTTCTTTGTCATTTGACTCGTCAACTGCGAGGCTTGCCGGTCCAGGTCAGGTCGGACAATCGGACGGCGGTGGCCTACATCAATCACCAGGGAGGGACACGCAGCATGAATGCTTTCAAGGAGGTGTCTCTGATTCTGGACTGGGCGGAGAGCCATGTCCCGTGCATCTCGGCAGTTTACATCCCGGGAGTGGAGACCATGGAGGCGGACTCTCTGAGCAGAATGTCAGTCCGCAAGGGGGAATGGTCTCTCAATCCCAAGGTCTTTCATTCAATTTGTCGCAGATGGGGGTCACCGGGGGTGGACCTATTTGCCTCCCATCACAATCACAAACTTCCGGCATTTGTGTCTCTGGCGAAGGGCCCTCTGGCTCTCGCAACGGATGCCATGTCTCTGAACTGGAGGGATCTGGGGTTTCTGTACCTGTTCCCTCCGTTTCCCATGGTGGCCAGAGTAGTGCGCAAGCTTGTTCTGGAGAGAGCACCAGCAATCCTGGTGGCTCCAAGGTGGCCAAGACAGGTCTGGTTCGCAGACGTGGTAAGGTTGGCAGAAGATCAGTTCGTTCTGCCCCTGCTGCCAGATCTACTTACACAGGGTCTTCTTCGTTACCCCAATTTACCAACGCTGGCTTTGACGGCGTGGCTGCTGAAACCTCCATCTTGAAGGAGGAAGGTCTTTCGGATGCTGTGATTCGGACTCTTATTAGTGCTAGGAAAAGGTCCTCATCGTCTGTGTATTATAGGACTTGGAGGTCTTATATTGACTGGTGTGAATCTAGATCTTTCCCTTGTAGGGAATTCTCTATTTCTAGAATTTTGGAGTTTTTGCAACATGGTCTGGACCTGGGGCTCCAACTCAGTACTCTGAAGGGACAGGTGTCTGCCCTGGCGGTGTTTTTCCAAAAGTCTTTTGCGCTTCATCCTTTGGTTAAGACTTTTTTTCCAGGGGGTTACACATGTGCGGCCTCCTAGGAAGCCTATGATTCCAGTTTGGGATTTGAATTTGGTTCTTTCTGCTCTCCAGGGTCCCCCCTTTGAGCCTTTGCATGATATTTCTTTGTCTTCCCTTACACAGAAGGTGGCCTTTTTGGTAGCTATCACTTATGTTAGACGTGTTTCTGAGTTGGCGGCTCTATCTATTCATGCTCCGTATTTTGAAAGACATCAGGACAAAGTGGTTTTCTGTTTTAAGACGGATTTCCTTCCTAAGGTGGTTTCGTCCTTTCATTTAAATCAGGATATTGTTCTGCCCTCTCTGTGTCCTAATCCCAGCAATGACAAGGAGAGGGCCCTGCATTCTTTGGACGTGGTTCGTGTTGTGAAGTACTATTTGGTGGTAACGTCTGCCTTTCGCAAGACTGATGCATTTTTCGTGGTGCCATTTGGGCCCAAGAAGGGTCTAGCACCCACAAAGTCTACCATCAGCAGGTGGATTCGTCAGGCCATTGTCGGGGCCTATTCTGCTAAGGGGAGAGATCCTCCTTTTCGTGTTACAGCTCATTCTACTCGTGCGGTTGGGGCTTCCTGGGCTTTTCAGCACCAGGCCTCGGTTGAGCAAGTTTGTAAGGCCGCTACCTGGTCTTCTGTTCACACTTTTTCAAAGTTTTACAAGGTTGATGTTCGGGCCTCAGCGGATGCTGTTTTTGGCCGCAAAGTTCTCCAGGCTGCAGTAGTTTAAGTTGTGCTTTATGCCTTGTTTTGGATCCCCACCCTTTATGGACACTGCTATTGGATGTCCCACACGTTATGAATATCTTGAAGCGGGGTGTGTGACATACTTAGAATAATACCATTTTGTGAATACTCACCTTGTAAAATGGGTATTATAAGTATGTCACACACCCCGCTTCAACCCGCCCTTTTGTATTCTGGATCCTTCATTTCGTGAACTTTGCGTTGTTATGACTTATATTTGGCTCTTCCTGGTCCCTTACCTTACTGCTTTCTTTATACTGGGTAATGAGTGGGAGGTCCCAGGTATTTATGGACTGGGAGGGGCTTTCTTTCCTCCAATCAGCTCTGCAGATTGCCCTCTTCAGGTCAGTATATACCCACACGTTATGAATATCTTGAAGCGAGGTGTGTGACATACTTATAACACCCATTTTACAAGGTGAGTATTCACAAAATGGTATTTTTGCTTGTATATATGCTATTCTTCCGGTGGAGATATATATATATTATTTTGTCATTTCTTTGTGACTGTTATGCCTTCATTATGTTTTTCAGATTGTTTTGATGTGTGTGCATTTTAAGGGGTTTATCCTGGTCGTTGAGTCCCTAGACTTAAATTGCTCACTAAAAATCCTCCCACTGGGACTTTAAAGGGGCATCCCGGGTTGCTTACAGCATAAATCCCCTACGGTCTTGCGACTGACCCTAAAAAATCACCATATGGAGGCTCCGCAGGATACCGGGTTCGGGCTCCCTTTGGGACATTCCCGGCCATGTGTGGGTTGTGGGGTATCCCTTACGGGTGAGGATGTGCTTATTTGTATTCCATGTGCACAAAAGGCCATAACGCGGCAGTCAGGTACCCAGCCTTCTGGGTCGGCTCCCCCCCGCTTCATCGCCTTCCCCTCCCCGCCTTATCTGTACCCCAAGTGACATGGTTGCTAGCGGGGAGTCGCACTCTGATGTTTGTGCTAGTTTGGCCAGCATCGAGAAATGTATTGCTAGCGTGGTGGGCAAGAAGGCCCAGGCTAAAAAGAGACATTTGTCGCTGGCCCAGGCGGCTTGGGATGTTGATTCCCTTGATTGGTCGGATTATTACCCGTTAGAGGAGGGGGAATTGTATGAGGTGTCTGAGGCTGACGATGTACAGTTTTGTGATGCTGATGTTGGGCAGGCGCGGGGGATGCCGTTGACACTACCAAGGTTTTGACACATCTCCTTGGAGGTTTTGGATATTGCCCCGCCTGAGGCGCCCCCTCTCAAAAAAGGGGAATTTTTTGGTTCCCACACGCCTCGTTTGGAGTTCCCTACCCAAGGTCAATTTGATGCATTGATCCTTAGGGAATGGGAAAAATCTAGTCGGCTTCCGGGTGTTCTCAGGGATGGGATAAGAAGTATCCTTTCCAGGTGGAAGCGGTTAAGCGCTGGTCTTCTCCTCCCGAGGTTGATGCGCAAGTTTTGGGATTGACTAACACCTCGGTGATTCACACCCCAGACGCCACTACCCTTAAGGATGGCGAGGATAAGCACCTTGATCAGATGGCATGCCATGCTTTTGCCAGTGTGGGTTCGGCCTTGCGGCCTGTGTGTGCATCTGCACTAGTGTCGGTGGCTACTAGGTCTCTGATCAGGGACTGGTTAAGGGACGCTCACCTTGATCCTGCCAGCGCTGAGTTCGCTACTCTTAAAAGGTGTGAATTGTTCATGGATTTTGTCTTGGCTGCTATGGAAGACACTATCGTCATGTGTAGTAGGACTTCGTCCTTATTGGTGGCCATGCGCCGATCGTTCTGGCTCCGCCAGTGGATCTTTGCGGCCAAGAAATCGGTCACAGCTCTCCCCTTCTTGGGTTCGCGGCTGTTTGGAGACAAGTTGGATGCTGTGGAAAGGGAGGTAAGTTACCTGAGCGTAAGAAGCAGCGTTGCTCCTTTCTGGGGGCAGGCTCCTTCAATCCTTCCTTTTGAGGTGTCAGAGGTTTGGCCTTCTCGGGTGTTAGAGGTTCTTCCTGGAACAGAGGCAGAGGTCGGGCCCGTCCCTCGTCTGCCTGGGGTTCCAAGCCTTTGCCCGCGGTTAAACCAGCTCAACAATGAAGGGGTGCCCTTACCCGTTCGGGTGGGGGGACGGCTGCGGCTCTTCTTCCAGGTCTGGGCACGGGAGGTCACAAACAATTGGATCTTGGAAGTGGTCTCCTCCGGGTACAAACTGGAGTTCGAGTACTGGCCTCCTCCAAGATTTTTAAGGTCTCGGGTGCCCTCGGACCCTCAGGCTGTACAGGGGCTCCTGTTAGCAGTACAGAATCTTCTGGACATGGGAGTCATATGCCCGGTGCCTCCCTCGGAGAGAGGCAGGGGTTACTACTTCAGTTTTTTCACGGTTCCCAAAAAGGATGGCTCTGTGAGACCCATTCTGGACCTAAAGATCCTCAACAGATTCATCAGAACCAAGAAGTTCCGCATGGAGACTCTGCGCTCGGCCATCATTTCCCTTCGTCAAGGGGACTTTGACATCCATAGACATCAAGGATGCGTATCTGCATGTTTCTATTTTTCCAGCGCATCAGAGATTTCTCAAGTTCGCGGTGGAGGATCAACATTTTCAGTTTGTAGCCCTTCCCTTCAGGTTGACCTCTGCGCCGAGGGTCTTCACCAAGGTTCTGGCGGGCATAATGGCACTGCTCAGGGCATTCGCATTGTGCCGTACCTGGACGACCTGCTAATCTCAGCTTCTTCCCAAGTCCTGTCCCAAGGGCAAGGAATGTCCCAAGTCCTCTCTATCCCCATCAAGGGAGATTTCATTTCTGGGCATGAATCTAGATACCATTCTGGCCAGAGTGTTTCTGCCTCAGTCCAAGGTGCGGGGGATTCAGGATCTGATCCGCCTTCTTCTGGGCATTCCTTGCCCTTCTATCCGACTGGGGATAAAACTGGTGGGATTGATGGTGGCCTCCTTCGAGTCAGTCCCGTTTGCTCAGTTTCACATGAGATCTCTCCAACTTCACCTATTGACGCATTGGGACAGGTATCCGCAGTCCTTGGATCAACTGTTCAGGATGTCTCCCAGGGTTCGGCAGTCCCTTCGGTGGTGGCTGGAGTCGAGCAACCTGTTGAGGGGCAGATCTGGTTCTTTCTGGTTCCTCACTGGGAGACGGTTACCATGGATGCCAGCCTGTCGGGCTGAGGAGGTTTCTGGAAAAGTCATCAGTTCAGTGGGGTGTGGGGTCCTCAGGAGGCTCACAACCCCATCAGTGTCTTAGAGCTCAGAGCCATCCGGCTCGTCCTGTCACGGCTGACGTCGCACTTACAGGGTCTTCCGGTTCAGATTCGATCAGACAATCGGACGGCGGTAGCTTACATCAATCACCAAGGAGGGACTCGCAGCAGGAGTGCCCTCAGGGAAGTCTCTCTGATTCTGCACTGGGCGGAGAGCAATGTTCCTTGCATTTCGGCAGTCTACATTCCGGGAGTGGAAAACACGGAGGCGGATTCCCTGAGCAGGGGGTCCTCTCGCCAAGGGGAGTGGTCTCTCAATCCCGGGGTTTTTGGTCCCTTTGTCACAAGTGGGGGACTCCGGAGGTGGATCTCTTTGCCTCACTGCACAATTACAAACTCCTGGCCTTTGTGTCTCTATCTCAGGATCCTCTAGCTCTGGCAGTGGATGCCTTGTCCCTTGCCTGGAAGGATCTGGGGTTTCTGTACCTGTTTCCTCCCTTCTCCATGGTGGGCAAGGTGGTTAGCAAACTGGTTCTGGAAGGGGCACCAGCAATCCTGGTGGCTCCAAGGTGGCCAAGAAGGGTTTGGTACGCAGACGTTGTAAGGTTGGCGGTAGATCAGTACCGGCTTCCCATTTTTCCGGATCTGATTTCTCAGGGTCATCTTCTTTACCCTAATTTACAAACGTTGGCTTTGACGGCTTGGCTGCTGAAACCTTCATTCTGAAGGTTAGAGCTTAGAGCTAGGAAGCGGTCCTCTTCTGGCATTTACTATAGGACTTGGCAGTTCTATATTGACTGGTGTGAGGCTAGGGCCTTGCCTTGCAGGGTGTTTTCGATTTCTAGGATTTTGGAGTTTCTTCAGCACAGTCTGGATCTTGGGTTCCAGCTTAGTACATTGAATGGGTGGCCATGTGGACTGGTTCAGGACCACGAAGCGGGTCGGTGAGAAGGTAAGTGGGGAGGAATTGGGCTGTTTACTGCATTATGGATTATTAGCTACATGTTGGTATATTGAATTCCTGATGTGTATCTCTGATGTTTTTGGAGACAAGTAGTGGCACTGTATAGTTTATTGCATGGTTGCACTTAGGCACTTTTGCACTTTCTGCACTGTTGAGAGCACTTTACTTTATTAAACTGCACAATATATATGTATTGTTAATCCATCATGGAATAGCACTGATTTATAATTTTTTTATATAGATCATAAGATATTGATAAATTGCACTAGCACTTAGTATCTTGTACAATAAACGTCAGTGTGTATATATATATATATATATATATATATATATATATATATATATACCGTATGTTTCACCATATAAGACGCACCTGCCCATAAGACGCACCTAGGATTTGGGGGAAGAAAATAAGAAAAAAAAATTTTAAACCAAAAACGCACCATTACAGACATTGTGGCATTCCCCTATCCAATTCCCATAGGCAGTGTGGGATGCCCCTATTCCATAGACAGTGTAGCATGCCCCCATTCCATTCCCCGTATATCCAGTGTGGCATCCCCCCTCCCATTCCAGATATACCCATTGGCTGTGTGGCATCCCCCTCTCCCCACATTCCCATAGGCTGTGTGGCATCCCCCTCTCCCCCCATTAGTATAGGCTGTGTGGCATCCCTCTCCCCACATTCCCATAGGCTGTGTGGCATCCCCCTCTCCCCCCATTAGTATAGGCTGTGTGGCATCCCTCTCCCCACATTTCCATAGGCTGTGTGGCATCCCTCTCTCCCCATTCCCATAGGCTGTGTGGCATCCCCCTCTCCCCATTAGCATAGGCTGTGTGGCATCCCCCTCCCCCCATTATTATAGGCTGTGTGGCATCCCCCTCTCCCCATTCCCATAGGCTGTGTGGCATCCCCCTCTCCCCATTCCCATAGGCTGTGTGGCACCCCCCTCCCCCCATTCCCATAGGCTGTGTGGCACCCCCCTCCCCCCATTCCCATAGGCTGTGTGGCATCCTCATTCACATAGGCTGTGTGGCATCCCCCTCCCCCCATTCCCATAGGCTGTGTGGCATCCCACTCTCCCCATAGGCTGTGTGGCATCCCACTCTCCCCATAGGCTGTGTGGCATCCCCCTCCCCCCATTCCCATAGGCTGTGTGGCATCCCCCTCCCCCCATTCCCATAGGCTGTGTGGCATCCCCCATTTCCATAGGCTGTGTGACATCCCCCTCCCCCCATTCCCATAGGCTGTGTGGCATCCCCCTCTCCCCATTCCCATAGGCTGTGTGGCATCCCCCATTCCCATAGGCTGTGTGACATCCCCCTCCCCCCATTCCCATAGGCTGTGTGACATCCCCCTCCCCCCATTCCCATAGGCTGTGTGGCATACCCCCCCCCCCATTCCCAAAGGCTGTGTGGCATCCCCCTCCCCCCATTCCCATAGGCTGTGTGGCATCCCCCTCCCCCCATTCCCATAGGCTGTGTGGCATCCCCCTCCCCCCATTCCCATAGGCTGTGTGGCATCCCCCTCCCCCCATTCCCATAGGCTGTGTGGCATCCCCCTCCCCCCATTCCCAAAGGCTGTGTGGCATCCCCATCCCCCCATTCCCATAGGCTGTGTGGTATCCCCCTCCCCCCATTCCCATAGGCTGTGTGACATCCCCCTCCCCCCATTCCCATAGGCTGTGTGGCATACCCCTCCCCCCATTCCCATAGGCTGTGTGGCATCCCCATCCCCCCATTCCCATAGGCTGTGTGGCATCCCCCTCCAACCATTCCCATAGGCTGTGTGGCATCCCCCTCCAACCATTCCCATAGGCTGTGTGGCATCCCCCTCCCCCCATTCCCATAGGCTGTGTGGCATCCCCCTCCCCCCATTCCCATAGGCTGTGTGGCATCCCCCTCCCCCCATTCCCATAGGCTGTGTGGCATCCCCCTCCCCCCATTCCCATAGGCTGTGTGGCATCCCCCTCCCCCCATTCCCATAGGCTGTGTGGCATCCCCCTCCCCCCATTCCCATAGGCTGTGTGGCATCCCCATCCCCCCATTCCCATAGGCTGTGTGGCATCCCCCTCCCCCCATTCCCAAAGGCTGTGTGGCATCCCCCTCCCCCCATTCCCATAGGCTGTGTGGCATACCCCTCCCCCATTCCCATAGGCTGTGTGGCATACCCCTCCCCCCATTCCCATAGGCTGTGTGGCATACCCCTCCCCCCATTCCCAAAGGCTGTGTGGCATACCCCTCCCCCCATTCCCATAGGCTGTGTGGCATACCCCCCCCCCCCATTCCCAAAGGCTGTGTGGCATCCCCCTCCCCCCATTCCCATAGGCTGTGTGGCATCCCCCTCCCCCCATTCCCATAGGCTGTGTGGCATCCCCCTCCCCCCATTCCCATAGGCTGTGTGGCATCCCCCTCCCCCCATTCCCATAGGCTGTGTGGCATCCCCCTCCCCCCATTCCCAAAGGCTGTGTGGCATCCCCCTCCCCCCATTCCCATAGGCTGTGTGGTATCCCCCTCCCCCCATTCCCATAGGCTGTGTGACATCCCCCTCCCCCCATTCCCATAGGCTGTGTGGCATACCCCTCCCCCCATTCCCATAGGCTGTGTGGCATCCCCATCCCCCCATTCCCATAGGCTGTGTGGCATCCCCCTCCAACCATTCCCATAGGCTGTGTGGCATCCCCCTCCAACCATTCCCATAGGCTGTGTGGCATCCCCCTCCCCCCATTCCCATAGGCTGTGTGGCATCCCCCTCCCCCCATTCCCATAGGCTGTGTGGCATCCCCCTCCCCCCATTCCCATAGGCTGTGTGGCATCCCCCTCCCCCCATTCCCATAGGCTGTGTGGCATCCCCCTCCCCCCATTCCCATAGGCTGTGTGGCATCCCCCTCCCCCCATTCCCATAGGCTGTGTGGCATCCCCATCCCCCCAGGCAGTGTGGCCCCTCTCCCCCCATTCCCACCCCCTCCCCCCATTAGTATAGGCAGTCGCCATATTAAAAAAAAAAAAAAAAAAGTTAAACTCACCTGTCCGCTGACACCGCTGCGCTGAGCGGCCGGCTCCGTGAATTGGGGGCGTGGCCTGCGCCGCAGCGTCGACGCAGGCCACGCCCACCCCATTCACGAGCTGGCTCTGTCCCGGCCCCGCCGCTGCGATCGCTGTCTTTTCAGGCAGCGATGACAGCGGCGGGGCCAGAGACAGAGCCCCTGCCGCTCCTCCATCTGCTGTTGTTCTGGGCACATGCAAGCACGAAGGTCCGGGCAGCGGGTGGGCGTGGCCTGCGCCGGTGCAGGCCACGCCCACCCACTGCCGGGACCTTCGTGCTCGCGTGTGCTCTGAGCCCGGCAGCAGATGGAGGAGCGGCAGGGGCTCTGTCTCTGGCCCCGCCGCTGTCATCGCTGCCTGAAAAGACAGCGATCGCAGCAGCGGGGCCGGGACAGAGCCCCCGCCGCTCCTCTGGCTTCTCGCAGTGTGGCAGACAACGCGGGAGCGCCGGGGACGGGTGAGTTTTTTATTTTTTTTATTTTTATTTTTTTTTACATTCGCCCGATAAGGCGCACTGACATTTTCCCCCCACTTTTGGGGAAAAATAAGTGCGTCTTATAGGGCGAAAAATACGGTATATATATTGGTTGATGTGAGCTTGTATTATGGATATTTAAATTTAATGGGTTATTTTGACTCTATATTTTGAGTGTCTCTAGGTATTTTAGCCCTGGAGTTCCTCCCCACTTGGGTTTTTAAATATGTTTTTTAATGTGTTATGTGTTGTCTTGCTGTATGTGAGATTAGTGTATTAATTTTGATTAATAAACAAATGAATTGTATGATGAAGTGGTGTGCAGCCTGATCTGTGAGGAGGTGATGGTGGGCTAGCCCTGGAGCCTCACTTAATTAGAGAAGTGTGTAGCGTTTGGTTTCTGTGTGTGTTAATCCTTCCCTTAGTTTTAACATTCCCTTGCCCTTCCCCCCACGACCCCCTTCCCCCCCCCCTCGCCCCCCTGGCCCGCGCCTACCCCCCCCCCCCCACCTTCGCCTTCTCCCCACTGAGTCTGGTTGTGCAACCAATAGTGTGGTCTTGCTCCTGGGCGCTCCCCTCCCCCTGGCTGGTCATACTCGATGGGTACCTTGGAAGTGCTGTCACTGAACGTGAGGGGTCTGAATTCTCCAGAAAAGCGCACAATCCTGTGGCGGGAATTAAAAAGGTATAAAGCTAAAATTGTCTTTTTTCAGGAAACGCATTTTAAAAAAGGAGCCTCCCCTAGGCTTGGTAGCAGGCTCTTCCCCCATGCCTTCACCAGCTGCGCTGTAGATGCTAAAAAGAGAGGGACAGCAATCTTAATCACGAGAAACGTTCCCTTCTCCCTGCTGGAAAGCTGGACAGATGACTCGGGTAGGACAGTCATGGTCAAGGGACTAATTGGGCAAAAAAAGTACACTCTAATCTCAGTATATGCCCCCAACCAGGGACAAATACGCTTCCTTAAGCAGGTAATAGATACAATTGAAACGTATGCAGAAGGGGAGCTGATTATGGGAGGAGACTTTAACTTGACGTTAGACCCCCTAGTGAACTCCTCTGCGGGTAAATCAGCAATCACCCATATGGCCTTGAGATCTCTGAAAAAAAGACTACATGACTTGCAGCTGGTGGATGCGTGGCGTATCAGAAACCCTGCCGTTAGGGACTATACTTATTATTCAAGTGTCCACGGGACTTACTCCAGGCTTGACTATCTCTGGGTGTCGCACAGCTTGCTGGGTTTGGTCTCGGATGATGGTATTTACCCAACATCTTTCTCTGATCATGCCCCCATTTTTTTGGATATAGATCTACTAGCGAGGCCCCCGCTCCCCTTCACGTGGAGACTGAATGAGTCCCTTTTGCAAGACCCGGTTTCACTGCAAGCTGTGAGGGATGGGGTGGCTTCCTACTTTAGAGACAACGACAATGGAGAAGTTTCGCCCCATTTTTGTCAGGTATTCTGGGGCTTTTATATGGTGAACCATTGGTTTTGATTTTTTAAGGTTATATTTGGTTCTTCCTGGTCCCTTTACTGCTTTTATACTCTGGGGAATTGGTGGGAGGTCCCAGGTATATATGGACCTGGAGGGGCTTTCTTTTTTGAATATTCATCTCTGCAGAAGTTCGCCCTCTACTGGAGATTACCCAGATGTCATGAAGACCGAAGTGGAGTGTATGGCACACTCATAATACCCGTTTTAAAGGTGAGTACTCACAAAACGGTATTTTTCAGTTTGTGACCCTTCCATTCGGGCTTACCTCGGCTCCGAGGGTGTTCACCAAGGTATTGGCAGGGGTGATGACACTCCTCAGAGTCCAGGGCATTCGCATTGTACCATAACTGGACGACCTTCTCATTTTGGCTTCCTCTCTCAGCCAAGCGGAGCTAGACACCAGAGTGGTGGTATCCATGCTGGAGAGGTTCGGTTGGGTGATCAACTATTCCAAGTCCTCCCTCTCCCCGTCCAGGGAGGTTTCGTTTCTGGGCATGACTCTGGATGCCTTTCAGGCCAGGGTGTTCCTTCCTCAGCCCAAGATTCTTCTGATCCAAGATTTGGTTCGGCTTCTGCTTTCCAATCCTCGCCCGTCTATCCGGCTAGGGATGAGATTGGTAGGTCTGATAGTGGCTTCCTTCGAGGCAGTCCCTTTTGCCCAGTTTCACATGAGGACGCTTCAGCTCCATCTTCTAGCGACTTGGGACAAGTGTCTGCTGTCATTGGATCAGTCTTGTCTGCTGTCTCCCCGGGCTCAGCAGTCCCTTCAGTGGTGGCTAGTGTCAAGCAATCTGTTGAAGGGCAGATCCTTTCTGACCCCTTGTTGGGAAACGGTCACCACAGATGCCAGCCTGTCGGGCTGGGGGGGCTTCTGGAGGGAACATCAGTTCCAGGGGTTCTGGGGGCCTCGGGAGGCTCATACTCCTATCAACGTTTTGGAGCTACGGACCATTTGGTTGGTTCTGTCTTGCTTGACTCTTCTATTACAGGGATTGCCAGTTCAAGTCCGATCGGACAATCGGACGGCGGTCGCCAAGGAGGGACTCGCAGTAGGAGTGCCCTCAGGGAGGTATCTCTGATCCTTGTTTGGGCAGAGAGCAATGTCCCATGCATCTCAGCCATTTACATCCCAGGAGTGGAGAACACAAAGGCGGATTCCCAGAGCAGGAAATCCTCTTGCCGAGGAGAATGGTCTCTCAGTTCCAAGGTATTCCAGTCCCTTTGTCACAAGTGGGGGACTCCGGAGGTGGATCTTTTTGCCTCTCGTCACAATCACAAGCTTCCTGCCTTTGTGTCTCGGGATCCCCTGGCAGTGGATGCCATGTCCCTGGCTTGGAGGGAACTGGGGTTTCTGTACCTGTCCCCCCCCCCCCCCCCCTCTCCATGGTGGGCAAGGTGGTGCGCAAGCTAACTCTAGAAGGGGCACCAGCAATTCTGGTGGCTCCAAGGTGGCCAAGACGAGTGTGGTTCGCAGACGTCGTGGGGCTGGCAGTAGATCAGTTTTATCTGCCTCTTCTTCCGGATCTTATCACACAGGGTCAGCTACGCTACCCCAATTTACCAACGCTGGCTTTGACAGCGTGGCTGCTGAAACCTCCATCTTAAAGGAGGAAGGTCTTTCTGATGCGGTGGTTCAGACCCTTGTTAGAGCTAGGAAGAGATCTTCCTCTAACGTCTACTATAGGACTTGGAGGTCTTATATTAACTGGTGCGAGGCTAGGGCCTTGCCTTGTAGGGTGTTTTCTATTCCCAGAATTCTGGAGTTTCTTCAACATGGTCTGGACTCCAGCTTAGTACTTTGAAAGGGCAGGTTTCTGCCCTAGCGGTTTTCTTTCAAAGGTCTTTTGCCCTTCATCCCCTGGTTGACATTTTTCCAGGGGGTTACTCATGTGTGGCCTCCTAGAAAGCCCTTGCTGCTGGTTTGGGATTTAAAATTGGTTCTGTCGGCTCTCCAGGGGCCTCCTTTTGAGGCGGTGCATGGTATTGCTCTTTCTCTGCTCACTCAGAAAGTTGCCTTTTTGGTGGCTATTACCTCTGTTCGGCGTGTCTCTGAGTTGGCGGCCTTGTCTATTCAGGCTCCTTACTTGGAGAGGCACCTGGACAAGGTAGTTTTCCGCTTTAAGCCGGATTTCCTTCCTAAGGTGGTTCCGGCCTTCCACCTCAATCAGAATGTAGTTCTCCCTTCCTTGTGTCCTAAGCCTAGTAATGACTAGGAGAGGACCTTACATTCTTTGGATGTGGTTCGATGTGTGAAATATTTGGTGGCTACTTCTCCTTTTCGTAAGACGGACGCCTTTTTCGTGGTGCCCTCCGGGCCCAGGAAAGGTCTGGCGCCCGCTAAGTCTTCCATTAGTAAATGGATTCGACAGGCCATTGTTGGGGCCTATTCTGCCAAGGGGAGGGTTCCCCCTTTTTGTGTTACTGCTCATTCTACTTGTGCTGTTGGAGCATCTTGGGCTTTTCAGCATCAGGCTTCTGTTGAACAAGTTTGTAAGGCTGCTACTTGGTCTTCTGTTCATACTTTTTCCAGGTTTTATAAGGTTAATGTGCGGGCCTGAGCGGATGCTGTTTTTGGCCGCAAAGTTCTGCAAGCTGCAGTAGTTTACGTTTGCATTATTGCCTTTTGGGATCCCCACCCATTATGGGCTCTGCTATTGGATGTCCTGTAAAATGGTTATTACAAGTATGTCACACACCCCGCTTCATCCCACCCTTTTTTGTTTTTCTGGGATCCTTTATATGGTGAACCTTTTTCTTTGCTGTTTACATTTGGCTCTTCCTGGTCCCTTTACTGCTGTCTTATACTGGGGAATGGTGGGAGGTCCCAGGTATTTATGGACCGGGAGGGGTTCCTTTTTTTCATGTAATCTCTGCAAGATCATGAATATTCGGAAGCAGGGTGTGTGACATACTTGTAATAACCATTTTACAGATGAGTAATCACAAAATGGTATTTTTCGTTTTAAACCAGATTTCCTTCCTAAGGTGGTTTCTGCTTTCCATCTCAATCAGGATGTAGTTCTCCCTTCCTTGTGTCCTATGCCTAGCAATGACAAGTAGAGGGTTTTGCACTCTTTGGATGTGGTTCGTTGTGTGAAGTACGATTTGGTTGCTACTTCTCCTTTTCGTAAGACGGACGCCTTGTTCGTGTTGCCTTTCGGGCCCAGAAAAGATTTGGGGCCCGCCAAGTCTACCATTAGTAAATGGATACGCCAGGCCATTGTTGGGGCCTATTCTGCTAAGGGGAGGGTTCCTCCTTTTAAGATCATTGCTCATTCTACTCGTGCTGTTGGGGATTCCTGGGCCTTTCAGCACCAGGCTTCTGTTGAACAAGTTTGTAAGGCTGCTACTTGGTCTTCCGTTCATACTTTTTAAAAGTTTTATAAGGTTGATGTGCGGGCCTCAGCGGATGCTGTTTTTGGCCACAAGGTTCTGCAAGCTGCAGTGGTTTAAAGTGGTGCATTTTTTTTCCTGTATTTGGATCCCCACCCATGACGGACACTGCTATTGGATGTCCCATATGTCATGAACAGTGGAAGCGGGGTGTGTGACATACTTGGAATAATACCATTTTGTGATTACTCACCTGTAAAATGGGTATTATGAGTATGTCACACACCCCGCTTCATCCTGCCCTTTGGTATTCTGGATCCTTTATATGGTGAACCTTTTATTGTTAAGAATGTTTTATTAGCTTTTCCTGGTCCCCTTACTGCTGTCATATACTGGGGAATGTGTGGGAGGTCCCAGGTATTTATGGACCAGGAGGGGCTTCTTTTTTGCTTTCATCTCTGCAGAAGTTCGCCCTCTACTGGACCATAACCCATATGTCATGAATAGTGGAAGCGGGGTGTGTGACATACTTATAATACCCATTTTACAGGTGAGTAACCACAAAATGGTATTTTCTTGCCCAAGGATTGAACTGATTGGACACATCGCTGAGCATTTGGTTAGATATGTCGAATCCATGTTATATTGCAATAATTACCTTAAACTACAACCAGACATACAATCTCCTACAGTATATATGCTTACAATTGTATAACTCTTTTTACATATACAACTCTTCATACATATAAATATTACATTGCCAAAAGACCATAAAGGTCTGATATCAAAAAACATTTTAATTAATGAATATTATATTTTATGAATTGGTATTACCAGATTTTTGCAATATAAGATGCACCTAGGATTTGGAGGAGGAAAAATAAGAAAAATATTCTGAACCAAATAGGCAAGGTGCAGAATCCTCCAATTACAGGCAGAGTGGCACCCCCTCCCATTCCCAATAGGCAGTGTGGCAGTCTCCCTCTCTTTACCCATATAGGCAGTGTGGCGTCCCCCCTCCCATTTCCCATATATGCAGTGTGGCGTCCCCCCTCCCATTTCCCATATAGGCAGTGTGGTCCCCCCACTCCCATTCCCCATATAGGCAGTGTGGCATTCCCCCCACTCCCATTCCCCATATAGGCAGTGTGGCATTCCCCCACTCCCATTCCCCATATAGGCAGTGTGGCATCCCGCCGGCATCATGGTGAAGGTCCGGTTTAAGATGGTCTTGATCACAAATTAGGGTTTCCACAGACTCCCTGAGGAGATCCGAGGTGCCCCTCTAGAAGAGGAGGATGTCCTCTATATATCTGTGCCACGTGATTACAAGGCATAGATACTTAAAATTATTAAAATATTAAAATTATCCCTGCCCCCCCAACCTCCTCTCCCACCCAGCTACAGGTTGGCAAAGGTGAAGCACAAGTAGTCTCCTTACCTGTTCCCTGTACATGGTGATAAAGATGACCCTTGTGGAAGAAGAGGCAGTGGGCAAGGATGAACTCAAGCAGACGTAACAGGAAGGCATTGTGATGGACAGGACCCATTTCGTAGAGGAATTCCGCTACTGCCTCCAAACCTCTATGGTGAGAGATGCTGGAATAGAGGGCCTTCGCGTCCAGACTTTGCGTACCATCCGAAGCCCTGAGAATATGTGAGGTGTTCCTGGTGTAAGATGTTGAGCAGAGGTTAAATGTCCTACCCCTTCCTCTCCTCCTCAGTTCTTTGTGTTTCCTCCCTGGGAAACCGTTGGACAAAGAGCTATGGCTACATCATGGGCAGAAAGAACAGGGCATCCATGGATGAGATCTGCAAAGCAGCAAACACTATAGACTTGATTTACTATCTGCAAACCATCAGGCCTTCGGTAGAAGAGCCAAAGTGAGCCGTGTGAAATCGAGCATGCTGATTGGCTCTCACTGTTTTGGCTGCGCCTGGGCAGTAGGAACGCAGGAGGATTTTTACAGTGAACCAGGGGGATACACCCCCTGAGAGTAACAAAATACTCAGGAGAGTGAAATCTCAGTTTTTTCCTCTTTAAAATGGACCAAAACCTTGGTTATTCATTTTCACGATTTGGAAGGCCCTGCTGTGTGAAACCCCGTCAGTGTCCTGCTTTTCTTGCCTTTCCAATGAGCCTATGGCGCAGATGTGCGGCCCTCCTCCAATCAGCTTCTCTGGCTGCACATATTAATATTGCACTGGAAAAGCTGAATGGAATCCTAGCTGCACTAGTAATCGACGCGCAGCACCTCCTGTATCTCTGGGCTGTGTGCAGCCACACCAGCCATTTACAGTGCATGTCCAGTGGCCTCATTGGAGAGGTAAGAAAAGCAAGCAACTGGCTGGGTTTCACACAGTGGGGCATCCCACACCGGGATGCTAGGGCGTGGCAGTGTCTTATAGATACTATGTCTGATTTAGGTCAACTTTATAGTCCTGGCACAGCTGTTACAACTAAATATTAAACAAGCAAAGCAAGAAATTGCATGAGACCACCTAGCACCCTTCGGCTAGCTTTTCAGATGAGTAATGGTAATCCCGTTTCCTCCAGTTTTTCTGCAAACTCAAGTGTCCAACAATCCTCCATACAGGGGGGGTTAGTCACTTGTTGCCTTGTAACTTCACTGATTTCCAATGCCTGAGAAGTCTGTGTCATCCTAGTTCTAATTACTGGGTTTCTGCATTTTTCATGTTGGGCAATGTCTCGGCAGCTGCACACTCACCTTTGATATTTGGCTCTATTCAGATTAACTGAACAAATACAAACAAAGTAAAACTAACATTTCCCTTCACCACTCCCTCTGCAATCTGTTATGTCATTGTGTAATTTCTGTCACTTAATTGGGCATAAATGCCAGATATGTTTTGGAACCTACTTCACCCCCGCTGTGTGGCATAGAAGTATTACCCAACAGGAGTTGCATCAATGTACCTGTGTATTAGCAACTCTTTGCAACGCTTAGCTTGTGGGTGGAGCTCGGTTTGAGGATGTGTTTGAAAAACTTCAGTAGCTAGCTAAAAGCATTATATTATATATTTTATATTATATATTTTAGTAGAAACTAAAAGCATTATATTGCAGCTTTAATCCTGAAAAAAATCAGCATGTTTGTGGGGGCTGTCTGTGAGCAACTGTCATTACATTTTGTTTTCTTCTAAAGCTTTCTGCTGCAGTCATCCTGATCATACATCTTTTCAGTTAGGCAATACAAGCAGAATAAGCCAGACTCTTGCCTATTAGCCACTTGCATTAAAGTGACCCTTCTGATTTTAAAGTGAGCTGGTGCATTTGGTGCATGGACAATGTTGGCAACCATGTGGCGCACATGCTTTACTTTCCCTATGGTGGAGAAAGGTTTATGCCATTGAATGCTTGGATTGCAAGACTCGATCTGCTAATAGTGTGGATATTTAAAGAGCAACAAAACCTGGAATTTTCGCTATCCCTCTCTGGGGAATCCTGACTTGGAATGCCCAACTATGTGATTGTTTACCTTGCTTTGCACTGGCAATCCCATGGCACATTCACAGGTTCTTCTCCAATCGGCTTTCTAAGCTGCTTATATGTCAGAGAGTGTGTCAGCCGCCGCGCTGACTTGCCTTTACTGTCTTTATTCCAAGTGTGACATACACTCCGCTTCAATAAGTCTTGACAGTTGGGTTATTCTCCAGTAGAGGGCGAACTTCTGCAGAGATGAATGCAAAAAAGAAGCCCCTCCCGGTCCATAACTACCTGGGACCTCCCACCAATTCCCCAGTTGTCTTCTCTGCAGGGAGCGAGCAAGACAGAAGATGAAGCTTCTCTTACTTGCAGGTAAGCCGGGCTCGCGCCCGGCCCCCTTTTTTGTCCCTATTGCTGCCAGGACCCTCCTAAATTGTCCCTGTTTTGAGCCTCCCAGCTTCGGCTGCGGGTCCTTGGTAAAGGTAGGAGCACTTATTATGGCAGGGTTCCCACTCCCCCTTCCGGGTCCCTTACTCTCCTCCGGGGGGGGGGCTGTATCCCTGGCCTTTATTCGCTGTGTGTGTTTGTTCACTTTACAGGTGTATGTGTGTGTGTTCGGCCCGCGCGCACACTCTCTTGCGGCGGCGGACCGGTTCTCTACTGGTCGGCTCCGCGGCCATATTGGCTGGGGAGCGCGACCTTCTGCCTTCCTCAGTGAGGGGGGCGGGGCCTGGCGCTCGCCCGCATCGGCGGAGTGCGTCGGCCCACCCCCCTTGGTGTCGTCGGCCGGCTCCAGCCCTAACGGCTGTAAGCGCGGCTTGGGGGGGAAATCCCGCGTCCCTCTCCTCCTGTGGACGCAATCTTCTCGTGAGTGCCCCATAGGGGCTCCTATAGCTGATAATCTTATAATATATTTGCAGTGCATGTCGCGGGCGTTATTGTGCCCGCGGGCTACATACCTCGGGGGCATATATGTTTATTGGATATATTCTTAGTATAATGGTGTGTGTGCCTATATAATATCTATGCTAGGGCATCCCTTACTATGCTGCTCTTATGTGACCTATTTTGTGTGTTACAGGTGTCCCCGTATAAGTGCATTTTAAGGGGTCTCTCCCGGTCCTGGGGTCCCTAGATATAAATATTGTCCATCCCCAAAAATCCTCCCACCGGGACTTTTAAGGGGCATCCCGGGTTGCTTATGCGTAATTCCCTATGGTTTTGCGACTGACCACAAAAATTCACCATATGGAGGCTCTGCAGGATACCAGGCCCGGGGTCCCTTCGGGACAATCCAGGCCATGTGTATCCCTTACGGGGGAGAATGTGCTGATCTGTATACCATGAGCACAAAAGGCCATAGCGCGGCAGTCTGGTACCCAGCCTTCGGGGTCGACTCCTCCTGCTTCATCGCCTTCCCCTCCCCACCTGATCTGTACCCCAAGTGACATTGGTACTAGTGGGGAGTCGCTTTCTCATGTTTGGGCTAAGTTCGCCAGCATAGAGAAAATGATTGCTAGAACGGTGGGCAAGAAGCCCCAGGCTAAAAAGAGACACTTGTCGTTGGCCCAGCCCTTGTGGGACATGGACGATGAATCCGCCGAATTGTCCGATTATTCCCCGCTTGAGGAGGGGGAATTGTATCAGGATTCAGAGGCGGACTATGGTCAGCCTGGGAATTCCAATGCCGGGCAGGCGCTGGGGGATGCCATTGATACGGCCACTGTTTTGTCACATTTATTGGAGGTGTTGGATATTGATCCACCTGAGGCGCCCCCTCTTAAGAAGGGGGAATTTTTTGGGGCCCACAAACCCCGTCTGGAATTCCCTACCAAGGGTCATTTTGATGCGCTGATACTTAGGGAATGGGAGAGGCCCATTCGGCTTCCTGGTGTGCCTCAGGGATGGGATAAGAAATATCCCTTTCCGGTGGAGGCGGTCAAGTGCTGGTCTCCTCCCGAGGTCGATGCACCTGTCTTAGGTTTGACCAACTCTTCTGTACTGAACACCCCTGAGGGCTCTTGACTTAAGGATGGCGAGGACAAGCGCCTGGATCAGATGGCGTGCCACGCATTTGCCAACGTGGGCTCGGCCCTGCGACCGGTTAGTGCATCTGCCATGGTGTCGCTTGCTACCAGGTCTCTTATCAGGGACTGGCTGAATAACACTCAGCTGGATCCAGCTAGCGCTGAGTTCGCTGTACTTAAGAAGTGCGAGGTGTTCATAGATTTTGTCATGGCTGCGATGGAAGACTCCATTGTCGTGTGTTGTAGGACGTCAGCCTTGCTGGTGGCCATGTGCAGACTGGTCTGGCTCCGTCAGTGGACAGCCGACGTTGGAGCCAAGAAGTCACTCACAGCTCTCCCCTTCTTGGGGGCGCGGCTGTTTGGAGATAAATTGGATGCTGTTGCTAAAGGAGGTAAGTTACCTCAGCGGAGGAAGCAGCGCCGTCCCTTTCAGGGGCAGGGCTCGTTCACTCCTTCCTTTCGAGGGGCCAGATCGTTTAGGGGTCTGGCCTTCTCCGGGGTCAGGGGCTCGTCCTGGAACAGAGGCAGAAGCCGGACACGTCCCGCGGCTGCCTGGGGTTCCAAGCCCAAGCCTGTCGTTAAACCGGCTCAGCAATGAAGGGGCGCCCTCACCCGTAAGGGTGGGGGGACGGCTGCGGCTCTTCTTCCAGGTCTGGGCCCGGGAGGTCACAGACAATTGGATCTTGGAAGTGGTCTCCTCCAGGTACAAGCTGGAGTTCGAGTTCTGGCCGCCCCCAAGATTCTTAAGGTCTCGGGAGCCCTCGGACCCTCAGGCTGCGCAGGGGCTCCTGTTGGCAGTGAAAAGCCTTCTGGAAATGGGGGTTGTATGCCCGGTGCCTCCGCTGGAAAGAGGCAAGGGTTACTACTCCAACCTTTTCACGGTTCCCAAAAAGGAGGGTTCGGTGAGACCCATTCTAGATCTCAAGGTTCTCAACAGGTTTATCAGAGCCAAAAAGTTCCTCATGGAGACTCTGCGTTCGGCTATCAATTTCCTTCGCCAAGGGGATTTCATGACATCCGTAGACATCAAGGATGCGTATCTGCATGTTCTGATTTTTCAGGCACATCAGAGATTCCTCCGGTTTGCGGTGGGGGATCAACATTATCAATTCGTAGCTCTTCCCTTCGGTCTGACCTCGGCACCGAGGGTCTTCACCAAGGTTTTGGCGGGCGTAATGGCTCTGCTCAGATCTCAGGGCTTTCGCATTGTGCCTTATCTGGAGGATCTGTTGATCTCTGCTTCTTCAGAGTGTTTCTGCCCCAGACCAAGGTGCAGGGGATTCAGGACCTGATCGTCGTCTTCTGGCCAGCCCTTGTCCCTCTATCCGACAGGGGATGAAACTGGTGGGCCTGATGGTGTCCTCCTTCGAGGCGGTGCTGTTTGCACAATTTCACATGAGATCTCTTCAACTTCTATTGACGTGTTGGGACAGGAGCCCACAGTCTTTGGATCAACCTTTCAGGATGTCTCCCAGGGTTCAGCAGTCGTTTCGGTGGTGGCTGGACTCGAGCAATCTGGTGAAGGGCAGATCCTTTCTGGTCCCTTGTTTGGTGAAGGTTACCACGGATGCCAGCCTGTCGGGGAGGTTATTGGAAGAGTCATCAGTTCAGCGGGGTGTGGGGTCCCCAGGAGGCTCACACCCCCATAAGTGGATTGGAGCTCCGAGCCATTCATCTGGTTCTGGCTCGGTTAACCCCACAGTTACGGGGTCTTCCAGTTCAGGTGCGTTCGTACAACCGAACGGCAGTGGCCTACATAAATCACCAAGGAGGGACTCGCAGCAGGAGTGCCCCCAGGGAAGTCTCTCTGATCCTGCGATGGGCGGAGAGCAATGTTCCTTGCCTTTCGGCAGTCTACATTCCGGGGGTGGAGAATACGGAGGCAGATTCCCTGAGCAGGGGGTCCTCTCACCATGGAGAGTGGTCGCTCAACCCCGAGGTCTTTCTGGATCTTTGCCACAAGTGGGGGACTCCGGAGGTGGATCGCTTTGCCTCGAGGCACAATCACAAACTTCTGGCGTTTGTGTCTTTCCCAGGATCCCCTGGCCTTGGCAGTGGATGCCTTGTCTCTGGCGTGGAAGGACCTGGGTTTTCTGTACCTGTTTCCACCTGTCTCCATGCTGGGCAGGGTAGTTCGCAAACTGGTTCTAGAAGGGGCACCAGCGATTCTGGTGGCTCCAAGATGGCCAAGAAGGGTTTGGTACGCAGACGTCGTAAGGATGGCCGTAGACCAGTGCTGGCTTCCCTTGATACCGGACCTGCTATCCCAGGGTCAACTACTTTACCCCAATTTACAAACGCTTGCTTTGACAGCCTGGCTGCTGAAACCTTCATCTTGAAAGAGGAAGGTTTGTCTGAGGCGGTTGTTCAGACCCTGATTAGGGCTAGGAAGCGGTCCTCTTCTGGCATTTACTATAGGACTTTGAGGTCCTATATTGATTGGTGTGAGGCTAGGGCCTTGCCTTGCAGGGTTTTTTCTGTACCTAAGATTTTGGAGTTTCTTCAGCATAATTTGGACCTGGGGTTCCAGCTTAGTACTTTGAAAGGACAGGTTTCTCGCTTGTCGGTTTTCTTCCAGAGGTCTTTTGCCTTACACCCGCTGGTTAAGACTTTTTTCCAAGGGGTGGCGCATGTGCGGCCCCCTCGAAAAGCTGTAGTTCCTGTTTGGGATTTGAATTTGGTTCTTCCGGCTCTGCAGGGTCCTCCTTTTGAGCTGCTACATGATATTGCTCTTTCGGTTCTCACGCAGAAGGTTGCCTTCTTGGTGGCGATTACCTCGGTTCGGCGTGTCTCTGAGTTGGCGGCTCTGTTGATTCAGGCCCCTTACTTTGAGAGACACCAGGATAAGGTGGTGTTTCGTTTTAAACCGGATTTCCTTCCTAAGGTGGTGTCTGCTTTCCACCTCAATCAGGATATTATTCTCCCTTCCTTGTGTCCTAAGCCTAACAATGACAAGGAGAGGGTTTTGCACAATTTGGACGTCATCCGCTGTGTGAAGTACTATTTGGGGACTACTTCTTCCTTCCGCAAGACCAACGCTTTTTTCGTGGTGCCCTGCGGGCCCAGGAAGGGTTTGGCACCTGCTCTACGATTAGCAAATGGATTCGTCAGGCCATTGTTGGGGCCTATTCTGCTAAGGGGAGGACTCCCCTTTTTAGGGTCAATGCGCACTCTACTCATGCTGTGGGTGCATCCTGGGCTTTTCAGCACCAGACTTCTGTTGAACAAGTTTGTAAGGCTGCTACTTGGTCTTCCGTTCATACTTTTTCCAAGTTTTACAAGGTTGATGTGCGGGCTTCAGCGGATGCTGTTTTTGGCCGCAAGGTTCTGCAAGCTGCAGTGGTTTGAGTTAGTGCATTCTTTACTGTATATGGTTCCCACCCTTGACGGACACTGCTATTGGATGTCCCAACTGTCAAGACTTATTGAAGCCGAGTGTATGTCACACTTAGAATAATACCGTTTTGTGATTACTCACCTTTAAAACGGATATTATAAGTGTGACATACACTCCACCCACCCTGTTTGGTTTTCTGGATCCTTTATATGGTGAACCATTGTTTTTTTGTTTGAATTGTTATATTTGGTTCTTCCTGGTCCCTGACACTGGGGAATTGGTGGGAGGTCCCAGGTCGTTATGGACCGGGAAGGGCTTCTTTTTTGCATTCATAAATATCCGTTTTAACCCTTTAAGTGGCAGCCTTCCTGGAGATTTTGTCACACTCTGTTGCCAGACCATTTTGCACTATTTTGCACTCCCCATGTTCAACTGTGATTTTTTTAAGGGATTTCCAGGGATTTCCCAGGAAAATGATATATTGTTTTTTTTCAGCAGAGCCTGGGCTTTAACATGAAATGTCTTGTTTGTCATTTTCTAAGTGTATTTCCAATATTTTGGGGTGAAAATTGTGCAAAAAAATAAAAAAAAACTTAAAACGATTTTTTACAATTTGTAGTGTTTTTTTGTAATAAAAAATGTAAGTTTGTCAATAAAATCTTATTTTCTGTGGAACCCCAATTTCTCCCGGTTACAGCGGTACCACATATGTATAGGTAGACACCCTTTCCTGCCCAGGAGACTCCCCCAAACTTAAACAACGCTTTAGGAGATTTTGAGATAAAATACAACTATGCTATGCAATATGCACACCTTGCAGTATTTCAAGAAAAACTACCCTTTACATTTTAAATACCCCCAATAAACTATATATTCCCTCGAAGTATACACCTCAGGCTTTCTAGGCGTACCAGGCTTGTTGACATAGGTGCAGTTTTCTGGAAGTAATCCCTCAATGTATTCTTTGGTTACACAGGGTTTCCCCAAAAATGAATAAAAAAGCAGAATCAAAACCACATTTTCCTAAAAAAAAAACTATATGCAAACCAGAAAAAAACTGAAAATCTGAAAAAGCAACATCCCCCAAACAGAACAATACCCAACATGCATAGGTTCTGTCAAGGAGAGAGTTGCCAAACACACCAAAGTAAAGAATGCGCATAACGGTAATTTTACTTCAAAATTTCAGCTCTGCAGACAAAGTGCGCACCTTGTGCTTTTTCTACCAAAACAACCCTTTACATTTGAAATATCCCTGATAAACCATATATTCCCTCAAAGTACACATGTTATGCTTTCTAAGCGTACCCAGCTTGTTGTAGTGGGCTCATCTTTCTGGGAGTAATATCTCGAAGAATTCTTAGGTTGCACAGGGTTTCACAAAAAACTGTATAAAAAAGCAGAATAAAAAACACCTTTTCCTAAAATATCAATATGCAAATAAGAAAAAACAAGCTAAATCTGAAAGCGCAAGGTCCACCGAGCAGAACAATACCCAACATGCATAGGTACCTGTAACCTTTTAACTGCCAGCCTACTTGAGATTTTGTCACCCTCTGCTGACAGGTAATTTTTCACCATTTTGCGCCATGTTTAAGTGTGATTTTTGCAGGAATTTCCAAGAAAATGGCATATTTTCTTTTTGTGGCAGAGTTTAGACTTTAACATGAAATGTCTTGTTTGTATTTTTTTTACTTTTTTTAATATATTTTTTCTACTTTTTTTATATATTTTTAAGTAAATAAGTAAAAAAAAATAAAAAAAATATATATTTTTTAAATTGTCTCCTTTATTTTAACAAAAACATTTATTTTATTAAAGAAAACCATATTGCACGTGAAAGCCCCATTTCTCCCGATTACAATGATGCCACATATGTATTGGTAGCCCCCCGTTCCTGTCCAGGAGATCCCCTAAACTTAGAAGAGCACTTTATAACATTTACAAATAAAATACAACTACTATCCACATAATAAAGGGTTAAATAAAAAAAATTGGTGTGGGGTCCCCCTTCACGGGGGGGGGGGGGGGGAACACCATTTCTTGGGGGAATATAAGGGTTTTTTTGGGAGGCAGGTAATGGGGGTCTCGGGGTTAATGGCAAGTCACCCACTAGCCGCTGTTGACTTGCCAGACCCCCGAGCCTTGTGAACTGGTATAGGGGTCACATGGACCCCTTACCAGTTCACAAAGGGTTAAAAGTAAAAAAAACACACACACTTTTTTCAAAGTAACTTTATTAAAAAATATTTTTAATACTTACCTCCCATCCATCCCTGTGTCCCACGCTAATCACTTAGGCTTCTGCTCTCCTGCTGCTGCTAGAAGCCTTTTATACCTACTGGGTTACAGGTAACATAGGGTTAAATGGACGTAAATTTTACGTGGCTGGCATTTAAAGGGTTAAAGGTGAGTAATCACAAAACTGTATTTTTAAGCCGCCGCGCGCTGACTTTGTTCCGCGCTTGGCGGCGCCATTACCTCAGGCGCTGGTGCGCCGTCATTGGCTGCTTGCTCATTCTGGCTTTGCGCTCTTCGGGGGGGGCGGGGCCCGTTTATGGCGCGCTCAGTGTCATCGCTGATACCGTCCCGCCCCTCGAGGTATACTGACGCCATCTTTAACCTGTTGGTTGGCCCATGCGCGGTCCGTAAGTGCCCTCGCGGGCGGGTTTATATCTTTCACTTTTGTATAGTGTGTGCTTACAGGTCTTGTCTGCTTATGTCTTTCAGGTGGGGCGAACCCTTTTGGCTTCTCCCGGCCCTGTATTAGTATATAACTTGTAGGCCTTGTAAAAATAATACTCCCACTTCCCTAGCGGGTTACTAGGGCATCCGGGGTTGCTATATAGCATTATTCCCTATCGGCGTATAGCACCGCTATAATCACCATATGGAGGCATCCCAGGATAATGTGACCGGGGTCCCTTCGGGACAAGACCGGCTGTGTGTAGCGTGTGGGCAGCCTCATGCTGACGCAGACAAGGCGCGGGTCTGTGTACCCTGTGCTGAGCAGGTGCTTGCATTTCAATCTGGCCTGCCAGTGGCTGCACATCATTTTACTTCGCCTACTCCCCCAAGCTTAAATCTCACTCCTGCTGAGTTACATACTAGTGGGGATTCTCAGCCTGATGTGTCTTCTAGACTGGCTACTGTTGAGCAGTTGATTGCTAAGTCCTTAACGCGGCACTTGATGCCTAATGTCACTGTTTTCCCTATGGGAACTGAGGAGTTTTGGAATCTTTGTGGCTATACCCCGTCTGATGAAGGGGAGCTCTTTTCTGATCAGGCTCATCTGATGAGAGACCAAGGGGTCATGACGATTCTGGCTCTGACCCCTGGGCCCCGGATGACACTGACAGATTATTGACCCAGATTTTTGAGGTTCTGTCCATCTCTATCCCTGTTGTGGCTCCCAAGCAAAGAGGGGAGCTTTTCCATACATCAAAATCACGTTTGGAATTTCCCAAGCAGGCACATTTCCATAACCTTGTGCTCAAGGAATGGGAGCGCCCCAGTAAACTTCCCGGGGTTCCAAAAAGTTGGGATAGGAAGTATCCCTTTCCTGCTGAGGTGGTTAAATGTTGGTCATCCACCCCCCCCCCCCCCCCCCCGAGGTGGATGCCCCGATCCTAGGGCTATCTAACACTTCTGTCATGCATTCCCCTGACTCCACTACCCTGCGGGATGCTGAGGACTGGCGCATTGACCAGCTGGCATCCCACGCCTTTGCATGTGCGGGGACGGCGCTGTGCCCGGTCTGTGCCTCTGCCATTACTGCTGTGGCCACTAGAACCCTTATCAGAAATATGCTTGATAGTGCCCCTGATGATTTGCCTTGTGAGGTGTTTAATGCACTCTCCAGTTGTGATGTTTTTGTAAATTTTGTCCTCTCAGCATTGGATGACACCATCAGAATGTGTGCTAGAACTTCTGCCCTCGTGGTGGCTATACACCGCTCGGTTTGGCTGCGCCAGTGGGCTGCTGACAACGCTGCCAAGAAGGCCCTCACTGGGTTTCCCTTTAAAGGACTGTGCCTGTTTGGGAACCGCCTGGACCTTTTTGCTAAGGGAGGCAGGTTACCCCAGCGCAGGCGTCAATCTAGGCCCTTTCGGGTTCCTTCTCCTCCCCTTACCGTGGTGCCAGACAGGGGAGGGAGGTTTCCTTTCCTTGGACCCGAGGAGATTTCTGGGTGCAGGGGCAGAGGACGTGGGCGTCCTGGCCCCTCCTGGGGTCCCAAAGCATCATCTGCCAGGTCCCCTTAAGAGAAAAAGGCGAGGGCTTTTATTCCAACCTATTCACAGTTCCCAAAAAAGATGGTTCAGTCAGGCCCATCCTGGACTTGAAGATCCTCAACAAGTTTTTCAGGGGCAGGCGCTTTCGCATGGAAACTCTGCGCTCTGCCATCAGTTCCCTGTGCAAAGGGGATTTCATGACTTCTGTGGACATCAAAGATGCTTATCTTCATATTCCTGTGTTCCCAGGTCATCAAAGGTTCCCCAGGTTCGCTCTGATGGATCAACACTACCAGTTTGTGGCCTTGCCCTTTGGCCTCACTTCAGCTCCCAGGGTGTTCACCAAGGTGCTGGCCCGCGTGATGTCTCTGCTCAGGTGTCAGGGCGTCCGTGTGCTTCCCTGTCTGGACGACATTCTCATCACTTCCCAGTCTCTACATCAGGCAGAGTTGGACACTCAGCTGGTGGTGTCTACTCTGGAGTCATTTGGATGGGTGATCAACCACACTGTCCCCTTCCTTGGTAACTCCATTCCTAGGAATGAATCTGGATACAGTTCAGGCAAGGATCTTCCTTCCTCAACAGAAGGTGGACAGTCTGATTGCACAGGCTCAGTCCCTCCTAGCTTGTCTCCATCCCTCCATCAGGCAGGGGATGCAGCTGGTGGGCCTGATGGTGGCATGCTTCGAAGCGGTCCCTTATGCTCAGTTCCACTTGAGGCCTCTGCAACTTCACATCAGTATGGGACAAGGACCCAGCGTCCCTGGACAGGGTCTGTGTGCTCTCCCCACTGGTCAGGAGGTCCCTCTTGTGGTGGATGGACTCAAGGAACCTGTTGGGGGGGGGGCAGATCCTTTCTTGCCCCTTCCTGGGAGACTGTCACCACGGATGCCAGTCTGTAATGGTTGGGGGGGGGTTTCTGGAAGTCCCTGCGGTTCCAGGGGAGGTGGGGCCCTCAGGAGGCCCACACACCTATCAATGTCTTGGAACTGCGGGCGATCAGGCTAGTTCTGGCTCACTTGCCTACTCACCTTCAGGACCTGCCTGTTCAGGTGCGCTCGGACAACCAGGCGGCAGTTGCCGACATCAATCATCAGGGAGGGACCCGGAGCAAGGAGGCCCTCCAGGAAGCGTCTCTGATCCTGACTTGGGCGGAGGCCAATGTCCCCTGCATATCAGCGGTGTACATCGCGGGGGTGGAAAATCGCCTGGCGGACTCTCTGAGCAGGGGGACCTCTTGCCAAGGAGAATGGCCCCTATGCAGCAGGGTGTTTCAATCTCTGTGTCACCGTTTGGGCCAACCAGATGTAGATCTGTTTGCGTCTCGCCACAATCACAAGCTCCCAGCTTTTGTCTCTCTGTCCCAGGATCCTCTGGCCTTGACCCCGGATGCGCTAGCAATGTCATGGCAGGACTTTCAGTTCCTGTATGTCTTCCCTCCAATCCCCCTGCTGGGCAGGGTTCTGCGCAAGATTGCTCTGGAAGGGGTGCCAGCAATTCTGGTGGCCCCCAGGTGGCCAAGAAGAGTGTGGTTCGCAGACGTGGTGCAGCTGGCAGTAGATCAGTACACTCTGTCCATGGTGCCAGATCTGCTCACTCAGGGCTCCCTACGCCATCCCAATTTACAAACTCTGGCATTGACGGCTTGGCTGCTGAAACCTCCATCTTGATGAAGGGGCTGTCTTCCTCGGTTGTGGATACTTTGATTAAAGCTAGGAAGAAGTCTTCCTCTTCCATTTATTACAGGGTTTGGTGTGCCTACATTGACTGGTGTGAGTCTAAGTCTCTTCCCTGTTGTGTGTTCTCTATTCCCAGGATTCTGGAGTTCCTGCAGCATGGGTTGGAGATGGGACTCCAGCTCAGTACTCTGAAGGGTCAGGTTTCTGCCCTGGCTATTTTCTTCCAGAAGTCCTTTGCTCAGCACCCTCTGATCAGGACTTTTTTCCAGGGGGTCACTCATGTGCTCCCCCCACGTAAGCCCATGTTGCCTGTTTGGGATCTCAACTTGGTTCTGTCAGCCTTGCAGGGTGCTCCCTTTGAACCTGTGCAGGATGCTGCCTTGGCCAGTCTTACGCTCAAGGTTGTATTTCTGGTGGCTATCACTTCTGTCAGGCGTGTGTCTGAGTTGGCGGCGCTTTCCATTCAGCCCCCCTACTATGAGAGACACCAGGACAAGGTGGTGTTTCGTTTCAAACCTGACTTTCTGCCTAAGGTAGTGTCTGCCTTTTATTTGAATCAGGATATTGTTCTTCCTTCTTTGTGCCCTAATCTTTGTGCCCTATTATTTTTAATTCTACATTGTACTGTGCCATGGAAGAGGATGGTGCTTTATAAATTAACAATATTAGTAATAACATTCCAGCAAGCATAGCCAGTCCTGCTTTTAAATGTGGTATTATCCCAAAATATCTAAATGTTGTTTGATTTTACTCCCAGATGCAGATCTCTGGCATTGCTTTTCTATCTTTTAGCTTTCTATATGGTCATATATTGAACATTCATGTCATAATCATATGCTTGTAATGTTGACTGTAAGCTGTAAATTATTTTTGTCTAGTATTGTGGAATGTCTATGCCAAAAATAATTCCTTGTGTGTACCCTGTATATAGTAAATCTGAATCTATTACTCCATAGTATATTATGGCTTAGCTGCTTTGCCAGAATGGTTATGTTGGGTTGTATCACATTTTGCTTGCTCTTCATTGTATGGTCAAACACAATACTGTGTTTTAAACCTGTTGCTCTTGATTCCTGTAGGCCACACTCTGCTTGCTTTGTTAAAACACTGCATTCAGCGTTTCACCACAACATACAGTAGATGTGACTTTGCCCCTAAAATAACATTATTTTATTTGCATTAAGCCTGTTCATACTGCCACATTGTGGGGCAATAGGGTATAAATTTCAATCGCTCAGCAACTGCCCTGCTGTAAATTGCTTTCTATGGAGCTATTCGCAGAGGTGATTACATTTGAAGCTTGCCTGCATGCAGCATTCTGTCACTGTAGCAAACGGCAAGCGTGATTGAACCTGAAATGCCAGCATTGCAATTAGCGTTGTTACATTGTGATTGTGGCAGTGTTAAACCAGCCACATTATTAACAGGGGGACAGATATTGGAGGCCCATCTGTCTTCAACTGGCAATGTTCAGATTACCGGATCTGAATCGGATTATTTTTACAGTATTTTGAGGCAAGTGTTTGCCTTTTGGTTCCGCTATGAGACAAGTTTCCCAAAGACGCTGTAAGCACCCTAAACCCTGCATTTGGGTCATACCTGTCTATTCCGTGACAAACTGATCTCTGTGCAGTGGGGATTAGGAAGCTCCAACAACATTTGCCCTCCTTTTGCTATTTTTACTTATTGGTTTGTCCAGAGGCTACAAGAACCTTTTAAATAGTTGTAGGGAGAAACTATTTTAATGAGCAAAGATGAACATACAAACAGGTCCCCACTATTGATGGTAATTTGGTAATGTTCATAGTCTAGGATTTGAGTGATCACAAATAAAATTGTGTATAGATGGCCTTGGTTCAGGCATCTGACGTATATACATCTTGAGGGTTCTGTTGCTCTGAAGAAGTCTGTTTGGCCGATGTGTGTCGGCAAACCTAAGATCTTTTTGAACCTCTTCATGCTGCGTGATGTTGTAACTATTCGCCACTGCTATAACAAATCCTGTCATTTGTTTGTAATGTATGTTCAGAAGCTTATGTAATGGTATGTTTAATAATTCTAATTAATTGTTTAATATTAAAATAAAATTCATTTTGTATGAGATTGAGGTGCTATTCAAAGGAGGATTTCTGAAATGTCTTAGTATTTCTTAAATGTCTTTTTAGTTTAAAATGTCTTGCCCTTCTATTGCAAGGAGGTATGTGCTAAAATTGCTGCTTTATGCTGCAGATTGCTGTGTTGAGTAAAGGGCTACTTGTATTAAATCTTTCTGCCTAAGTTGATCATTGAAGTAAACGCCTGACATACTTTGACAGGCTACTTTCTAGGGACGACGAGATAAGCTGCAGAAAAACCTCTTTATTGTGCTATCTGTGCTGGGGGATGGGGTGTAGTATGTATGATGTGAACTATTCCTGGTATTTTCCTGTCTGCTTGTTATGCTGTCACATTTCATGCTGATATCTTAGTGATGTGGGTGTGCCGGGAGCATGATTTGGCACCATAATCTGCTCGCTTCTGCTCAATGGTGTACTGTATGATTGTTTTTCCTGGTTCTCATTTTTCCACCTCCACATGTCATGTTTTTTGCCTAATTATAATATGTGTATATAATTAGCAATTTATGTTAATTATATAGTCAGTTGCTACCCTTTACATATCTGATAGGAACTTGCTGTGGGGGGGTTAAATGTTTTTAAAGGCAGCTATGTTTTTGATTGCAGGTTTGCAGAAGAATTCTAAAGTCATCTTATGCCTGGCAAATAGAACATGTTTGTATCCCACTCATTGTATCACAGCCTCACAAATCCTTCCTGACAACATGCCCTTTGCTGCTGAGGGTACACACTGTGGCAAGATGGTCAGACCACACATGGATGATGGGTATTGGTATAGTCTCAGTACCCATAGATACATAATATATCCTAAACACATTTTATTAAATGCTTGTTTGCCTGTTCCTTTCTTCACTTTACACAGCTACCTGTAGTTTGTCATTTACAACAAAGATGGAGAGATGTTCTTAGGCATTCAGAGGTGTCTTTCTTAAAACGGACCAACATTCAAATATGACTAAAACCAGATCAACCCAAAAACAGTGCTCATATGCATCCCTTCCCAGGGCAATTTAGATTGCGGGACATAAAAAAATAATTGCCCTTTTTCAAAATCCTGCTGTATTGGAATTTAAAAACAAGATGGCGGCTCATGCATTTGCAGTCCACCTGTAAACAGGAAGAGCTGCTGAGTTTCCTGTTACTGTGCATTGTCAGTTATGTCCGTTAAATCCAGGCAGCAGCATGGCTGAGATGCTGGAAGCAGAAGCTCCAAAATGGCCTCTGTCTTTCGTTTCCAACTATTCCAGGCTGTTGGGCCGGTTTAAGTGCAACTAGACTTCCAAAGAAGCTGATTGGAGGAGAGCTGTACCTGCGCCTACATCGATCTAGGGGGTTTCAGCAGTGGTGTATCCCAATTTGGGATCCTCCAGGGGAACAGACCAAAACCTTTGAATATCTCAGGTTTTGGTCCACCTAAAGGAGGTGAAGTATAAACTGCTTTATTCTAGGCATACAGCACGTCCTGCTCCATCTATAATACTTACACATGGGTTATCCTCCGCCAGAGGGCGCTGTGCACTGCAGACATGCAAAAACGGGCTCCTCCCTCGCAGGCTAGCGGGGCTTTACAGCCTGAGGCCCTGCGGGACTATTTCCACCCGTCCTCTTCAGAAGAATATGCCTCCCAGCCTGGGCTGCGTTGGTCGGGTGAAGGTAGGCAGCACCTTGTGTGCTGAACGGAGCCACGCTCCACCGCAATTCCCCACCATAGGTTAGGCCGATGGTGAGCCTCTAGTGGATGCCCCTCCCGCATTCTTGCCCATGCCCCTCACAGATTAGTCCATGGACGCTGGTCCGCTTCTCCCTCGCTTCCTCCCGTAACTCGGGGGAAAAGAAAGGGGAGGGGGGTATGTGTGGCAGTCCTAGTGTGAAGTAACACGTTAACGCCTTTGGTTTTTATTTTGATTGGGTGTCAGTGTCGCGCTCCTTGCTATACAGTTGCGAGCCGTTTGTCTTTTCATTAACACCTGCCTAGACGGCAGCATCAATTCCGGCGTGTCAGCATCTTATGCATGCGCCTTCTATCCAACTGTCCTACTTATTTCTGTTGGTTAGAGCTTCGCGCTCTTTGGGGTAGGCGGAGACTCGGCATGACGCGCTCCGTGTCACAACCTGGTCTGGCCCGCCCCTCGAGGTTCGCTTGGCGCCATTTTGTCAATCTTCGCGCGTGGTGTGGTTCGCCTCCTCCCTTGGTCATGTAAGTGCCCTCTGGGGCGGCATGGTTCTATGTGTATTCGGCTGCGCATGGCACTGACACCACCCCTCTTGTCCCATTATTTCTTTCAGACGCCAGGACTTCGGTGGCTTCTCCCGGCCTAACATATATTACAGTGGGTCCACATAACAAATTCTCCCACTTCCTAGTGGGTCTTGGGGCATCCAGGGTTGCCTATTGCGTAAATCCCTGCGGGCATACTGCTCTGATAATCACCATATGGAGGCATCTCAGAATTATGTAACCGGGGTCCCTCTGGGACATGACCGGCTGTGTGCAGTGTGTGGTCAGCCCCGGGCTGAGGCTGACAGAGCACGGGTCTGCGGACCGTGTGCTGAACAGGCAGGTCTGCCAGTGGCTGACCTTCAATACACCCGTCTCCCCGGACCTAAATATCACTCCTGATGAGTCCCACTCGAGCGGGGATGACCTGCAAACCGTGCCGCACGTGCTGCCTACGGTGGAGCAGGTGCTGTCCGGTGGATGCACCGGTTATAGGGGTCACTAACCCCCCTTTCATGACGCCTCCTTTTTACCGTACCCTTCGGGATGCTGAGGACCGGCGCATTGACAGACTGGCTTCCCACACCTTCTTGTGTGCAGGAACGGCTCTGCACCCGGTCTGTGGTGGCCGCCAGGACTCTTGTCAGAAAAGTACTAGATCACCGTCCTGAGGACCTCCCTTGGGGGGTGTTTAATGCGCTAATCAGACTGTGATGCGTTTGTGAAGTTTATCCTCTCAGCACTGGACGACACCATTAAGATGTGTGCTAGAACCTCTGCCCTTGTGGTAGCTATTCGCCGCCTGGTCTGGCTGCGACAGTGGGGTGCTGACGATGCTACGAAAAAGGCTCTCACTTGCCTTCCCTTCAGAGGACGGCGATTATTTGGGGCCCGTTTGGACCTTTTTGGTAAAAAGGGTAAAGCACCCTTGCGCAGAAGGCCGCTCCGGCCTCCCCGGGGCAGGGTCACCCCTCCCCCTCCCTACGTTAGTGTCAAACGCGAACCTGAGGTGTGCTTCCAACTGTTCGGTGTGGATTTCCACCATGGGGTGGGCAGGCAACGCCCTGGGCCCTCTGGCAGGACTACGTCCAAATCTGCCAAGACCTCCCAAGCATGAAGGGACGCCCTCGCCCTTCTGGGCGAGGGTACTGCTGCAGCAGCTGTCCACCATCTAGGAATGTACCTTCTCCTTCTGGTGTTTCCAGGAGGTTGTTCCCCTGGACACAGGATAGCTTTGCTGGGTGGTCCCTCTCAGTGGTTGTCAGGGTGCTTCTAGCCCCTGGTTTTCACTCAGGTATTGGTGTAGGCCGTACTGGGCCTACAGAGTTTGGGCTTACTTACAGGTTGCCCTTAACGGTATGGGGCTTTGGCCTCTATATTAACCTTCCTCCTTCCTTTAACAGTATGAGGCAGTCTGGGCCACGCTGGCCTATGGTAGGCCTGGCAATTCTACCCTCACAGGTAGTCCCTATATGACACCTCTGTCTTGGGACACAGGCGCCCTGTGCAAGGGGGGCTTCCGGCCTCCTGTGGAGTACTAGATCTTCTTAGTTCCCCATGTGTCTGCTGGACACCATGACCGTTACTACACGGTGTTGCAGGACCAACCCTGCGGATTGAGGCATTATTTGTGGCCTCTCTTTCGTTCCCAGGCTACTCGCCATGGCGCGAATGGGGGTCATGTCTCGGACATGCCTGGGGGGGGCGTCTGCATTAGAATCTACTGTGTCGTCTTTCCTTACTCCCCAGTCTCTACGTCAGGCCGAGTGGATTGGTCGGCCGGCGGTTTCCCCTGGGAGTTACTGGATGGGTGCTCAGTCACCTCAATCCCTCATGGTCCCTTATCCGCTATCTCCATTCCTTGGATTCCGTTCAAGCTTCAGCCTTCTTCCTTGGCAAGAAGTGGACTCCTGGTTACGGGGGCTCTGTCCCCCTTTGCTGACATCTTACTTTCACCAGGTAGGATTGCAGCTGGTGGGCCCGTTGGTGGCGTATCAGATGATGTCCCTTATATACCGAACCCTTGGGCTCTTCGGCACAGTAGGTTCTTGATCCTACATGGGGTTCCAGCACCCCTGGGGCTTGGTCTGTGCTCATTCCCCCTTCGTAAGGTGGTTCCTCTTGAACTGATCATATTCAAGGGCCCTGTCAGGGGGCACCCCCTTCCTTACTTGCATCTTCCTGTGAATAGTCACCTTGGGTACCAAGTCTCGCAGGTTGGCGGGGGGGGGATTTCTTCCACAACCCCCCGTGGTTCCTAGGTAGGGTCCCCTAGAGGGTCCAATCTTACCTACTGGTTTTGTTGAAACGGTGAGCCTTCCGTTGACTCTATATACGGCTGGACTTCTCCTCTTTTAGGACCTGTCTATTTGGGGACTCTTGGCCTGTTGGAAGACAATGGCCTGTTTTATTATTGGTCTGGAGCTTGAAGCAGGATGCTCCCTCTGGAGGGTTCCTGATCCTGATTTGTGCGGGGGTCTACGTCCCCTGCTTCTCAGCGGTATTCGCTCCAATGGATGCCTTTCAGCGGCAGGTTATGCTATCCTGGTGTCGCTCCGAGAGCCAACTAGGGTGGCTCTGTTGGGTCTCGCTTATACCACAGGGGCTCCGCCCTTGTTTTTACTGTCCCAGAATATTCTGACTCTGGTCATGGGGGCTTAGTAAAATTATGCATAGACTTTCTATTTTATATGCCTTCTCTTCGTTCACCCTACTTGTGGGGTTCTGCGCACGGTTGTGCTGATAAAGAGACATTGATGGCCTGGGTGGCCTTGTGAACTGTGGTTCGCAGATGCTTCTGACCTGTTCGCTCTCTCAGGAGTGCGGTTCTGCCCTTGTCAGGCCCCTTCTTTTGTCGTCCCAATATACAGACTCTAGTCTGGGGCTTGACAGCTGATTCATTCACCCCTTGGAGACGGGCTTATCTTCTGGGTGACTTGGTCTATGGGGGGCTAGGAGCAAGCTTCCTTGGCCTCCTCTTCCTCTGTCTATTGGGGTTTATGGTATACCCATATTGATTGGCATGAGTCTTGGTCTCTTCCCTGCTGGACGTTCTCGGTTCCCAGGGTTCTAGAGTCATTACAGCATAGGTTGGGGTTGGCTCCCCATCTAGGTACTCGGAAGGTTCAGGTTCTGTCCTGGCTGTCTTCCTGTAGGAGTCTGGTTCTGTCTTCCTTGTGAGGAGTTCTCTTGGGGATTGCTTAGGTGCATCTCCCAAGTAGTTCCATGGTCCCTGTTGGGATCAATTTTCATTTTGTTTGCCCTGCGTTTTTTTCCCTGGGGACGTCTGCTGGATGCTGTCTGAGCTGCTTGTAGTCCAAGTCGCTTCTCTGGGGGCTCCTGTCTCAGTCAGACGTGTGCCTGAGAAGGTGGATCTGATTACTTAGCCTTGGCTTGATGTGTGTATATATATATATATATATATATATATATATATATATCTATATGCACCCCATGCCGTGGGGGTATTCCTTCTTACGCCGGACCTCTGGTCCAAGTGGTGTTTTATGATCATTGTTTTAGTCTGTTTAGTCTAACTACGGACCTTATTCTTAATAATGCTAATATGAGGGTCTACATTCCCTCAACAGCTGTTGCAATTTTTCCCCTGAGGGTTTCTTGTCCCTTAGGGGGACTGATGCCCTTGGAGTCTGTGGGCACCTCCTTATGTATGCGCCTGATATCGCCTGTTTCCAGTGCCACTGCGTCCTTGGATTAATCCTTCTTGGATGCCTCCTGGCCCTGAGTAAAGCCTTTGGCTTCGTGCTAGTGAAGGGGTCAGTATTCCCGCCTTCGGTCGGGTGACCAGTTCTCATTCCCCTTAGGGGGAGTTACAGGTTTTCCACGAGGCTTCTATTGCCTGTGGGCTGGTTGGGTCGTAACACTGGCCTATTCCTTTAAGGGGGAAGAATCCCCCCTTTTTCATTTTATTCTGTTATATTGGTTCTTGGGTACCATTGGCCCTTCAGCACCAGGTTTTTTCTGTTGATTAAGTTACTAGACAGTTGTTTGTCTCTGTTCATACCTTTCAAAGGTCTTGTTATGAGATTGACATTAGAGCCTCTGCTCATGTCATGCCTGTTGCAAAGTTTTACAGGTGACAGCGCCTTTACTGTCCGCTGTGCCTTGTTTTTGGGGATCCCACCCTACTTTATGGACACTGCTATTGGATGTCCCATGTGTAAGTATTATAGATGGAGCAGGATGTGCTGTATGCTTAGAATAATACAATTCTGTGAGATACTCACCTGTAGAATTGGTATTATATGCATACAGCACGTCCTGCCCTGGAGATATATGGAATGGCAATTTCCCTCTTCCCCGTGCGTTCCTTAAGCTGATGCATGAGGCCTGTCTCGGGGGAAGCGACCACCAGAAGGTGACTGGAACTCATTCATTCAGCATTTGGTCCTCTTTAGCATACACAATCTTAATACTGAGGCATTTAGTTGGGAATGCGACCTTCGGATGCCTGTAGCATCCAGTCAAAGTACATGAAATAGTTTGCCTTGTCTTGGGACTTCCGTTTTTTCCCTCCCCCTTAACTGTAATAGTTGTGTAACAGCTCTTTGTGTAACTTGTTGCTTGTGAATAGTTAAAACTTCACTAAACCAGAGGAATAAATCTTTCAGCTGAAATTCCTATCAACAGGGGTTTATTGTTAGGTTTGTAGGATGAGTTCTTTTACTGGAAGATATCCCAGTTGCTTCCAGACAGTTGCTTTTGTGCATGCAGCTACACTAGGCATTAATGGGGGGCTTTATTACTCTCTGTTGTTCATGTGCACAAAACAATTCTGCAAAGACCGGTGTACAGAGGTAGGCTGGCATTTAGCATATCAAAGTAGCAAATTAAAACACGTTGCATTTTGATGTTGCATGCATTAAAGCGGACCCAGTTTTTTTACGTACCTGGGTTTTGGATCATTGGGAAATGGACACAGAGGTGAGGTGGGCTTAGATGGCGAGAGCCAAGGTGAGGTGGGCTTAGCTGGGGAGAGCCAAGGTTAGGCGAGAGAAAGTGGTCAGGGGCCAGGCAGGGAAAAGGTGACGTGGGTAAGGTATAAAGTGAGGCAGAAAAAAGTGAAGGTGGGGTTGGCAAAGATGAGGCGAGCAGAGGTGGATAGAGGGAGACAGAAGTGAGGGGGGGGGGCAACTGTTGGCAGAGTGAGCAGCATGTGGCTGCTGGTTGTGGATCCCTGCTTTAGAGGCTGACTTAATTGTGAGCAGATGAGACCATGACCTTAGCAATTCCCAAGCAGCACGGTGAGGATAGCAAGAGTCTTTAAGCAACCACATTCTATTGCCATTATCAGTCATTTGTGGATCTCCTTGCTTGCTACGATAATTGGAGTCCCTGTGCAAAAGAGTCTGCAGGCCACACTCCTTTTGCCTTGCAAAACTTTGGCATGGTTTATAAATGATGAAGCTGGTGTCCATTGTTCTCCTCTCCCTGGGTTCTCCTGCCGGTTCTGTAACTTGTAAACTACACGGTTTACGGTTGCATGAGTGAAGGTTATAATAAAATATTCATCAAGTCCAAATGTAATGAGTTGTAATGTAACCACATTGCCCACTTAGCCCAACAATGGCAGCACTTTTCCTTCTCATCTGCTGATGACTTATTCTGTGTCCCCATGACACAGTTGTCTGCACACAATTTTTTTTTAGGCCAGGAACACAGAAATGACCACAGTTGTCACCTTTTTGTTGCAATTTTTTAGCATTTTGCACTAGGGTTTTCCAGGGAAATTATATATTGTGGGTTTTTTTCAGCAGAGTTTGGGCTTTAACATGAAATGTCTTGTTTGTAACTTCTTAAACCGGACCTTCAGCATGATTTAATGAAAAGTCCAAACCCTTAACAACTATTCCCCAGCATCTAAAATTAATATTTTTTTAGTTTTTAGTCACTTATTATTCTTTCCCCCAGTGGCCTGCAACTCTGTTCAGGATATGGGCGTTGCCATCTTAACTCAGAATCCTCACACATACTGAGGAGAGGAGAGCAGGATAAAGCACAGGGGGCGGGGTTATAGCTGTGCTTTGTACAGAGAGAGCAGAGCTGGAGTCAGGAAAAGGGCCGCAATCCCAGAATGCTGAGCAACATGGTCAGAAGACACTTCCTGTCTGCAGGCTGCCTGATGCTCCATGGGCCACCATCTTGGATGTTTAAAGGCTCATAACATGTAGTAGATGCAGATGGGGTGATTTTTAATGTGAGCAATCTATATTTACAGGATGTGGGAAACATATAAGATATGCTCTTATTCAGGGTGAAGGTCAGCTTTAAGTGCTTACCTGATATCTTAAATACATTTTGTAGCTTTTCTTTTTAATAGAAAATGTTTATCAAGTAAACCTTATTGCTTGTAAAACCCACATTCCTTCTGATTTACAATACCACATATGTATTGGTAGACACTTGTTCCTGCCTGGGAGACACTGCAAACTGGAAAGATCGCTTTATAATATTTTCAAATTAAATACAACTACTATGAGCACCTTGCAGTAAACTTGCAATAACTATTAAAGGTTAAACCCTTAAAAAAAAAAAAAAAGAAAAGCGCCCCCCCTCTCCAGTTTCAAAACCAGTTTAGCCCCAGCTATGTGGATTGGCAGACCAGGGCTCAGAGTAGCTGGCCTAAAGGTTACCAGCCCACACGGGCACCAGACTCTTCTGCACCTTCTTGGCTGCTGGGGATACAGGTAATTGGGCGGAGAGTTTGGCAAGCCACCCGCTTGCTGGCAGGAAACTTGCCCGTCCCTCCAGCTTTTTGAACTTGTATATAGGTCTCAAGAACCCCTTTCCAGTTCACAAAGAGTTAAGTGGGGGGGGGGGGGAATAAACACACAAAAGTCACAAAAAGTCGCTTGAAGCAGGGAGAAGGACTGTTGGAAAGGTAAGGGGTTTGCAGGTGATCTGGGGGGAGGGGGTTCACACAGTGGGACATGCCTGGTCAGCTGGCAGAGATTAGTCGGTCCTCTTTAAGGGATGCCATGCATATTTACATAAGAATGTCTCTGTTGTAGGTGATATGCTTTATCTTATCTGTCTGTAAGAGCAGTTCAGTAGAGGGATGGAAGGAAGTCAACATCGTGAAATCCATGGCAGATACCTTCCTTTAGTACACTGTATGCTGACTGACTGCTGCACACAATGTGGCAGAGCATGATTCTAAGCAATAGAGGGCATGTATACACTATACACAGGGGCACCAACTGCATCCAGCAAACTCTATTTAGCGATGCGTCTGCTGCTTATATCCTTATGTACAGGCCACCCTCCTCTGGTCTCCCCAAACTTCTCAGCTGCGCAGACACCCTATCAGAAGACACCCTAGACTCCAGCTCCAGTTACAGCAACAACTCCAGTGACTCCGGTCTGCCCCGGAACACAGGGTGACCCACACGGTAAGCAGATCAATACCTTCCAAAGCTTCACTGACCACGCTAAGGCTACAGAGTCCAGCTACATTGCGTTTAGTATCCACATGTCCAAATCGTACGAAGAACAAATGTATAAAAAAACTAACAAGTTAATATTTGGCAACCTGGCATTCAAACCGGGACTTGTCTCTAAAAATTATCTATTCTTAGTATACAGTACGTCCTGCTCCAAATCTATTACTTACACTTGGGATATACTCCGCCAGATGGCGCTGGACTGCAGAGACATCGAAAATAGGCTCCTCCCGTCCCCTCAAATACCCGGGGACCTCCCACAAATCCCCAGAATTTCTCTGCAGTCTGGCTGCGAAGGACAAGAAATGGCTCTCTACTCGCAGGTGAGCGGGGCTATTAGTTCCACTAGTAATATGCCTCCCAGCCTTGGCTGCGCTGGTCGGGTGAAGGTAGGCAGCACCGCTGTTAGGTGCTTAGTAGCGCTGCTCCACCGCAATCCCCCACCAAAGGGTAGGCGGTTCAGGCTTATGGTGAGCCTCTATGGGATGCCCCTCCCGCACTAGTGCCCCCTTGGCCTTGCCCATCGGTGGGCCCTGTTTAAGTGGCCACTGTCCTCCCTCATCCTCCTTATAGCCTTCGGGGGGAAAGAGGGGGGGGTTGTAAATGTGTATGTTATGCATTCTGTGTTTTACACTCTCTTTCCATTCTGTTTAGTCTGGTGTCAGCCGCCGCTCTGACTTGCCTTTACTGTCTTTTTAAAATTGCCGCCGCGCGCTGACTTGGTTCCGCGCTTGGTGGCGGCATTACCTCTGGCGCTGGTGCACCATCATTGGCTGCTTGCACATTCTGGCTTCGCGCTCTTCGGGGGGGAATCGTCATTGCTGATACCGACCCGCCCCTCGAGGTATACCGACGCCATCTTTATCCTGCTTGGTTGGCCCATGCGCGACGGACCCCTACCTATCGCGGTCTGTAAGTGCCCTCGCGGGCAGCTTTATATCTTTCACTTTTGTTACTGTGTGCTTACAGGTCTTGTCTGCTTATGTCTTTCAGGCAGGGCGAACCCTTTTGGCTTCTCCCGGCCCTGTATTTGTATATAACTTGTAGGCTTTGTAAAAATAATACTCCACTTCCCTAGCGGGTTATTGGGGCATCCGGGGTTGCTATATAGCGTTATTCCCTATCGGCGTATAGCGCCGCTATAATCACCATATGGAGCATCCCAGGATAATATGACCGGGGTACCTTCGGGACAAGACCGGCTGTGTGTAGCGTGTGGGCAGCCTCATGCTGACGCTGACAAGGCGTGGGTCTGTGTACCCTGTGCTGAGCAGGTGCTTGCATTGCAATCTGGCCTGCCAGTGGCTGCACCTCGCTTCACTTCGCCTACTCCTCCAAGCTTAAACCTCACTCCTACTGAGTTGCATACTAGTGGGGATTCTCAGCCTGATGTGTCTTCTAGGACTGGCTACTGTTGAGCAGTGGATTGCTAAGTCCTTAGCGCGTCCTACTAAGAAGCGGCACTTTTCCCTATGTTCCCTCTAAGCCGGAGCAGCTGCTGCGCGGAGTAGCGAGGAAGCTGGGCAATGTCCCATGAAAGGTGGGCAATTGGAAACCTAAGATAACACTGGTATGTTCCCTCTAAGCCGGAGCAGCTGCTGTGCGGAGTAGCGAGGAAGCTGGGCAATGTCCCATGAAAGGTGGGCAATTGGAAACCTAAGATAACACTGGTATATCTACTAATAAACCAAAATAACATATTAAAACAAAAAGATATAATGGAATAGTTAATTTACATACTAGAGTTGTACTTGGAAATTTTGCACAATAAGCCCCCTCGTCAATGCCATGTGACACCCCATACCTCACCAAATTTCCGACCCATCGACACCATTTCACACTCAACCTTCTTCAATGATATTGAGTGTGCTAGCACTGGCATTCAGTTCAAAAGAATTGCATTGGTATGCACGGCATACGACACTGATTGGATGAGGTCCCACACATGGGAACAGCAGGTTGTGTGGGAAATCTGGGGGGTCTCACACAGCGGGGCAGCGGGGACAAGAACCTATCACCAGGATATAGTAAAAATTCCTGGTGATATCACTCTTGCAGCTTTAACGTATTACTTATAAATGAGAGCTTGCAGAGAAAAAACACAGAATAAACCTGACCCAAATAAATCACAGAATATGCTGTATCCAGAGATAATAAAATGGAACACCTTCAACAATTCACTAACCTTAATTTTACCTTTTGTCAAGTCAAGAGTCAAAACCTTTGAAGTCTGGCTGTTCGGCAGTTTTAAGCTCTTGGTGCAAGAACAGAGCCCGCAATTATTAGCATAGTACGTTCGGATCTACCCGGACCCCACAATTACTTATCAGAACCCCAAACAAGACAGTGCTATTCAGCAATTCAGCTTCTCACATTGATTAGCCAGTGGGGATTCCTCTTCTTTAACCCCCACACATACAGCTAACCTCCCACCTACACACAACACACTATTACCCCCCCCAAACACTTTACTATCTACACACAACACTATTAACCCCGCACATTGTTACAGCAAATCAAAAGTCTAAAGGACTCCAGGCACAGCCAATTCCTCTTCCGATTTGGGATACCCCACTGTTTGAAACCCCCTGAGAACATACCTTTCCTTCAATCCCACAGTGCACATGCAGCTAGAGATGTTATCTCCCTGGCAGCGAGCACTGCATTCATACAGAATAGATTGTCAGGTGACGCTGTCTGCTTGCTGAAAGCCTGCACATGCACCATGGGAGCAAGATAAGATTTTCAGTGTTCACTGGGGGTTTCTGACACAGAGGCATCCCCAATTAGGTTTACTAGCTTTAAAGCCACATAAAATGTTTTCCCCTGCCCCCTCCCCACCCGAGTACCTTAGGTAATTCAGCCAGCTTGGAGGTGGCCCAACTTAAAAAAAAAAAAAAAAAAAAAAAAAAAAAAAAATGAAATTGCTGTTTTGCTGATCTCATGAATGCTGGCTGACCTGACCCAGTCCGCTGGCTGCATCCCTGGCTTCCCAGTAGAGTTTGGAGCGCTCCCACCCCCAGCCTATCACTGAGCGCAAGAGCATACTAGAGCTACAGGGAGGCCAGGGATGTGACTGTTGGTGATGACAGCATTGTGGGAGATAAAGGTGACTTTACCAGCAACCCATGGTTTTCACACAGCAGGGCATCCCAATTTTGAATGCCCCAGAGGCCGGCTAGCGGCCAGCACTCGAGTGTTTCAGAAACCCAGGGTTTCCCCTATCCTGTGTTTTGGCCCTAGCCCTGAGGGCATACAGATTTGAGATGCTCCCTGTGTGAAAAGTTTGCTCTAAAAACTCACCTTTCCCCAGTCCCACGGTGCATGCACGAGCTCTCATCCAATCAGCACATATTAATGCACGTCATAAAGTGCTGTTTGTATGAAAGCTCTGGCAAAGGGGAGTGGGAGCAGGCACATCCTGGTTACCCTGTGAACAGCGGAGCGCTGCTGCCCCTAGCCTCAGCTACAGAGAGGCTGGGGATACAGCTGTGGGAGGCTCACACAACCACCAGCCCTGGAGTTTGAAAGACTCTAGAGAGGCCCAATTAAATGACCTTTGGGCATCCCAACTCGGGATGCCCAAAGGTCATTTAATTGGGCCTCTCTAGAGTCTTTCAAACTCCAGGGCCAGTGGTTGGTAAACAGTGTTAAACTCCCCACACACAGTGTTAAGCCCCCCCCCTCCCCCGGGCAGACTTACCAGGGATCAACGGTGCCAGCCAGGGGTGGACTGGGGTTAAAAAATGGCCCTGGACTTTTTTGGCCACTCCGTATAGTAAGTTACATCACGTGCAGGTAGTGCCCCTTCTAGCTGCTGGCCTAGCATTGGGAATCCTAACATACAAAAAAAAATTGCTGGGCACCTCCCACTGGCTGCTCCCCTCAGTCTGTGCATGCCCACGGCGGCCATTCAGATAGGCCTGAAGCGGGAGTTTGCATCAGCAAGAGCGATGCCACCCTAGCCAGTGCATGTGCTGTGGGATCACTGAAAAAATGTGGATGCCGTATAAGTGTGCAGCCACCTCCGGCTCCCCTGACAGGCTGAGCTCTGCAAGGTAAAGGTAAATATCTATTAAATCCAAGGCTTACTGGTGTTGGGTTAGAGTAAATATTGTATTCCTGGTACATTCGCACTCTAAGCCCCCCATTCCGCCACCAGTAAGACCAGAATTTTAAGTGGGTCAAAACTCTAACTGGAGTCCTGTTCCACTTGCAATGATTGTGCCTTTTACTTACAGAACTACATCTGACAGAGGACTCCAAAGTGATTGCTCACTTGTGCTGCAGCCACACTGGGGTATCAAAAATAAGTGATACTTCCTGCAGGTTTTGGTGATGAATGGGCCCTGAATCCAAGGGCCCACCAGTGGTTTCCCTGGTAACCCTATGGGACAGTCTGAACCTGGCATAGATGGAGGGTTTAGTGACAGGAATAGATTGGAAATGGGTGTGGATGGAGGGATGGGTGGGTGGGTGATAGGGGTACGCTGAGGATAAGTGTGGATGGAGGGATGGGTGGGTGATAGGGGTAGGCTGAGGATAAGTGTGGATGGAGGGATGGGTACGTGACACAGGGGTAGGCTGAGGATAAGTGTGGATGCAGGGATGGGTGGGTGACAGGGGTAGGCTGAGGATAAGTGTGGATGGAGGGATGGGTGGGTGACAGGGGTAGGCTGAGGATAAGTGTGGATGGAGGGATGGGTGGGTGACAGGGGTAGGCTGATGATAAGTGTGGATGGTGGGATGGGTGGGTGATAGGGGCAGCTTATGAATAAGGTACAGAGGGGAGGAATAACCTATTACAGCAAAAGGAGGTGAACTTACCTAATGATTTAAGCTGACTGCAGCAGTAATGAAACCGGACTTGTGTCACTGGCAATCGCATGCAGCCTGTGTCTGTCCCGGGTCACTGAGCAGAGGAATCTGACACAGAGGTCACGTGTCAGGCAGACAGACCACTGTGATGATCGGTAACAGAAGCTGCCGGCTTTGAGCTGCTCGCTTCTAGGCTGGGGCCCCTCCTATCACAGTGCAGCGTGCCCGGGTGCCTCAATGACTGGCAGCTGCATGATTTATGTGATGGACAGGGCCCATCACATTAATCAAAAAGAACTTCCCCCCTCACCTCTGAAGGCAGCCTTAAACAGCTTCGCTGGGAACCAGAGAGGAGTCCCGCCCACTCTGAAAGGCGCCCGTCTGCTGCGCTGCACAGCCAATGTAGTAGACCTGCAGGGGAAATGGGGGAGGGGACTACACTCATCGACGCTCCGCTCAGCCAATGCTGCGGCGGCAGCGACAGATGGGGGTGGGATGTAGGGCCCCACTGAGCCACCAATGTGAAAATAAAATAACAGCTGCGCGACGTGCGCTGACGCCGGGCAGACCTGCGAGCCCGGGGAGCTGGCAGTGCGCGGCCGCGCTCCCGCGCACCTTACAGGGAACGCTGCTTGACGCCTAATGTCACTGTTTTCCCTATGGGAACTGAGGAGTTTTGGAATCTTTGTGGCTATACCCCGTCTGATGAAGGGGAGCTCTTTTCTGATTCAGGCTCATCTGATGAGAGACCAAGGGGTCATGACGATTCTGGCTCTGACCCCTGGGCCCCGGATGACACTGACAGATTGACCCAGATTTTTGAGGTTCAGTCCATCTCTCTCCCTGTTGCGGCTCCCAGGCAAAGAGGGGAGCTTTTCCATACAGCAAAATCACGTTTGGAATTTCCCGAGCAGGCACATTTCCATAACCTTGTGCTCAAGGAATGGGAGCGCCCCAGTTCCTGCTGAGGTGGTTAAATGTTGGTCATCCCCCCCCCCCCCCAAGGTGGATGCCCCTATCCTAGGGCTATCTAACACCTCTGTCATGCATTCCCCTGACTCTACTACCCTGCGGGATGCTGAGGACTGGCGCATTGACCAGCTGGCATCCCAAGCCTTTGCATGTGCGGGGACGGTGCTGCGCCCGGTTTGTGCCTCTGCCATTACTGCTGTGGCCACTAGAACCCTTATCAGAAATATGCTTGATAGTGCCCCTGATGATTTGCCTTGTGAGATGTTTAATGCACTCTCCAGTTTTGATGTTTTTGTAAATTTTGTCCCCTCAGCATTGGATGACACCATCAGAATGTGTGCCAGAACTTCTGCCCTCGCTCGGTTTGGCTGCGCCAGTGGGCTGCTGACCACGCTGGCAAGAAGGCCATCACTGGGTTTCCTTTTTAAAGGACTGCGCCTGTTTGGGGACCGCCTGGACCTTTTTGCTAAGGGAGGCAGGTTACCCCAGCGCAGGCGGCAATCTTGGCCCTTTCGGGGTCAGGGTTTCTTCTCCTCCCCTTACCGTGGTGCCAGACAGGGAAGGGGGGTTTCCTTTCCTGGGGCCCGGGGAGATTTCTGGGGTAGAGGCAGAGGACGTGGACGTCCTGGCTCCTCCTGGGGTCCCAAAGCATAATCCTCTCCCAAGCCCTCCATCCGGGTGGGGGGACGGCTGCAGCACTTCGCTCACGTCTGGAGGCTTCATGTCTCAGACCGGTGGATTCAGGAGGTAGTGTCCTCTGGTTGCAAGATAGAGTTTGCTGCCTGTCCCCCTCCAAGATTCATCAGATCCCGGATTCCTCAGGACCCTGTGTCAGCTCAGGAGCTAGTGCTAGCAGTGCAAGGCATCCTGGAGCTGGGGGACATCTGCCAGGTCCCCATAAGAGAAAAAGGCAAGGGCTTTTATTCCAACCTATTCACAGTTCCCAAAAAAGATGGTTCAGTCAGGCCCATCCTGGACTTGAAGATCCTCAACAAGTTTGTCAGGGGCAGGCGCTTTCGCATGGAAACTCTGCGCTCTGCCATCAGTTCCCTGCGCCAAGGTGATTTCATGACTTATGTGGACATCAAAGATGCTTATCTTCATATTCCTGTGTTCCCAGGTCATCAAGGGTTCCTCAGGTTCGCTCTGATGGATCAACAATACCAGTTTGTGGCCTTGCCCTTCGGGCTCACTTCAGCTCCCAGGGTGTTCACCAAGGTGCTGGCTGGCGTGATGTCTCTGCTCAGATGTCAGGGCGTCCGCGTGCTTCCCTATCTGGACGACATTCTCATCACTTCCCAGTCTCTACATCAGGCAGAGTTGGATACTCAGCTGGTGGTGTCCACTCTGGAGTCATTTGGATGAGTGATCAACCACCCCAAGTCCTCACTGTCCCCTTCCTTGGTAACTCCATTCCTAGGAATGAATCTGGATACAGTTCAGGCAAGGATTTTCCTTCCTCAGCAGAAGGTGGACAGTCTGATTGCACAGGCTCAGTCCCTCCTAGCTTGTCCCCATCCCTCCATCAGGCAGGGGATGCAGCTGGTGGGCCTGATGGTGGCATGCTTTGAAGCGGTCCCTTATGCTCAGTTCCACTTGAGGCCTCTGCAACTTCACCTATTGTCAGTATGAGACAAGGACCCAGAGTCCCTGGACAGGGTCTGTGTGCTCTCCCCCCTGGTCAGGAGGTCCCTCTCGTGGTGGATGGACTCAAGGAACCTGTTGGGGGGCAGATCCTTTCTTGCCCCTTCCTGGGAGACTGTCACCACGGATGCCAGTCTGTTAGGTTGGGGGGGTTTCTGGAAGTCCCTGCGGTTCCAGGGGAGGTGGGGCCCTCAGGAGGCCCACACACCTATCTTGGAACTGCGGGCGATCAGGCTAGTTCTGGCTCACTTGACTACTCACTTCGGGGCCTGCCTGTTCAGGTGCCCTCGGACAAACAGACGGCAGTTGCCTACATCAATCATCAGGGAGGGACCCGGAGCAAGGGGGCCCTCCAGGAAGCGTCTCTGTTCCTGACTTGGGCGGAGGCCAATGTCCCCTGCATATCAGCTGTGTACATCCCGGGGGTGGAAAATCGCCTGGCGGACTCTCTGAGCAGGGGGACCTCTCGCCAGGGAGAATAGTCCCTATGCAGCAGGGTGTTTCAATCTCTGTGTCACCGTTGGGGCCAACCAGATGTGGATCTGTTTGTGTCCCGCCACAATCACAAGCTCCCAGCTTTTGTCTCTCTGTCCCAGGATCCTCTGGCCTTGACCTCGGATGTGCTAGCAATGTCATGGCAGGACTTTCAGTTCCTGTATGTCTTCCCTCCAATCCCCCTGCTGGGCAGGGTTCTGCGCAAGATTGCTCTGGAAGGGGTACCAACAATTCTGGTGGCCCCCAGGTGGCCAAGAAGAGTGTGGTTCACAGACGTGGTACAGCTGGCAGTAGATCAGTACGCTCTGCCCTTGGTGCTGCTGAAAACTCCATCTTGATGGAGAAGGGGCTGTCTTCCTCGGTTGTGGATACTTTGATTAAAGCTAGGAAGAAGTCTTCCTCTTCCATTTATTTCAGGGTTTGGCGTGCCTACATTGACTGGTGTGAGTCTAAGGCTCTTCCCTATCGTGTGTTCTCTATTCCCAGGATTCTGGAGTTCCTGCAGCATGGGTTGGAGATGGGGCTCCAACTCAGTACTCTGAAGGGTCAGGTTTCTGCCCTGGCTATTTTCTTCCAGAAATCCTTTGCTCAGCACCCTCTGATCAGGACTTTTTTTCCAGGGGGTCACTCATGTGCACCCCCCACGTAAGCCTATGGTGCCTGTTTGGGATCTGAACTTGGTTCTGTCAGCCTTGCAGGGTGCTCCCTTTGAACCTGTGCAGGATGCTGCCTTGGCCAGTCTTACGCTCAAGGTTGTATTTCTGGTGGCTATCACTTCTGTCAGGCGTGTGTCTGAGTTGGCGGCACTTTCCATTCAGCCCCCCTACTATGAGAGACACCAGGACAAGGTGGTGTTTCGTTTCAAACCTGACTTTCTGCCTAAGGTAGTGTCTGCCTTTTATTTGAATCAGGATATTGTTCTTCCTTCTTTGTGCCCTAATCCTAGCAATGCTAAGGAGAGGGTTTTGCACTCTTTGGATGTGGTTAGGTGTCTGAAGTACTATCTGGTGGCTACTGCACCTTTCAGGAAAACTGATGCTCTTTTTGTGGTCCCTTCTGGTCCTAGGAAGGGTTTGGCTCCTGCCAAGTCTACTATCAGCAAGTGGATTTGTCAGGCTGTGATTCAGGCCTACTCTGCTAAGGGGAAGAATTCTTCCTTCCGCCTTACTGCTCATTCCACTCGTGCTATTGGTGCCTCTTGGGCTTTTCAGCACCAGGCTTCTGTTGAACAAGTTTGCAAGGCCGCTACTTGGTCTTCTGTTCATACCTTTTCAAAGTTTTACAAGGTTGATGTTAGGGCCTCAGCTGATGCTGCTTTTGGCCGAAAGGTTCTGCAGGCGGCAGTGGTTTGCTGCTGATTTTTCTTGGGGATCCCACTCTACTTTATGGACACTACTATTGGATGTCCCAAGTGTAAGTATTAGATTTGGAGCAGGACGTACTGTATACTAAGAATAATAGAATTCTGTGATTACTCACCTGTAGAATTGGTGGTATGAGTATGAGTATACAGTACATCCTGCTCCAACCCACCCTTGGTTTGCATTTTTTTGGATCCCCTGTATGGTGATTGTTATCATTGTTATAGTTGATAGCTTGGATTGTTTAATTCTCCTGGCTTCTCATTAACTGCTTTTCAATGCTGGGGATTTGTAGGAGGTCCCCGGGTATTTGAGGGGCTGGGAGGAGCCTATTTTCGATGTCTCTGCAGTCCAGCGCCATCTGGCGGAGTAGATCCCAAGTGTAATTAGATTTGGAGCAGGACGTACTGTATACTCATAATACCAATTCTACAGGTGAGTAATCACAGAATTTTATTTTTATAGCACCGCCCAAGAGCGTAACTATAAAATACTTGCAAGGTGATACAGGTGTCTAGCAAACATCCACCGTTTTAAGGGGTTGGACACGGACAGGTGTTGGAGGTGCCAGAGGTAAGTAGGCAGTATCTTATCTGGGTAGGCAACAGACTTATATCTGGTGGGGTTGCCCGGCGGCCAAAGCCTTATGGGATCTAATCTTCGCCATATACGAGCAAGTCTCCGGAAATTAAAATAACCGCAGGTAGCACTCCTGTCTCTCTCTCAAAACTCCATATCTAGCACCAAAAAAAACATACTAAGACACTTTGTGGCAGTTTGCATCTCATCAGATCATCGGTGGTTGAGAAGTCTCTGCTGTGGACAACCACACTGGGGCAGGGGACCGAGGTCTCCCTTGTGCCCCCGCCCTGTGCTCTCTGACCCAGTGTTGGAATCCCACTCACTGTCCAACCCTGCCGACCCCCTCTTCCCGCACGCCCAACCACTTTCATTCACTTAGGCAGGTAGGCCACAATCTCTGAGGTGATGGGTGAGGACAACTTTTCCTTTGTGAATAGTCCTTTTTTTTACCCCTCCCAAGAGGTCTACAGTCTTTGCAGCAGCTAGAGGACGTCTCTAGTATCCGAAGGTCACAGTTGGAGGTACGAGAACCCCAACACCGGGGCCGAGAGGACCAGGTTCCACACTGGTTGGAGTGGTCTAATATTCCTGGTCAGTGGAAAGGACTACAGTCCTTGAGATAATTAAGAAGTACCTGGTGGTACCCGGGGTAGTGGTTCCTATTCCATTATAGGAAAGGGGCTTTTACTTCTTCTCTGTATGTGACGCTCCCAGGAGAAACCAAACGGAGGTCCCCTTAAAGGGACTTTATGAACCTCAGCACCTTACTGTTGGGATTGAGGAGACCCACACAGAATTGCCGGGGATCGTTCGAATAGGGAGTATTTTTTGGCAGCTTTGACAGATGCAGAATGTAATAATTACATCCATCATAATATGAATAGATTTAAGCCTGAAACAGGAAGGATGAGAGGAAGGCTTAGAATTCAACATTAAATGTTTATCTATAAATAGCATTTCGTTTGTATTGTGAGTTTAATCTTTTTATATTTTAAACAAGTATGGACAGAGACTGTCCATGCTAAGTGTAAAAACAAATTGTTGCATGGCATGCAGAAGATTCATGCTGATGAAAAAAGTGTCTGTTGCTAAAATCCAGACCCTTTCCTGTATCCCAGCTGGATTTTATTTATTCATGACCACCCTTTTCTGAAACTGAAAAGTGGACCCAACAAACAGGTTAAAGACAAACAAAGCAGAATGGGTGGAGGAGATAGGTCTTTATAAGTCATGAATAAATAAAATCCAGTGTCTTAGCTACAGGCAAGTGGCTGGAAGTCTCAGTGTAAGCCCCCCACGACCTGGCTGTTACTGGACATAGGCTGTTACTGAACATCCACTTTAGGAACAATCGCTTTATTCAGAAGTGGAAAACTTTTTCAGGCCTGTCAAAAAAAGTCATTCCTACCTCAGACAGTGCTTCCTCTAAGGATCCTATGGATAAGTGCCTCGACCAGGTGCTCAGGCATGCTTTTTCTATTGTAGGACTTGCCTTACAACCAGCCTGTGCAGCTTCTATGGCAGGTAAGAAGTGGTTGAAGCAGTTGAGCACCCAGCTGCCGGGGGGTCTCTCCTGAAGTTTGTGCGCAAATGATTAAGTCTGCCATGGATGTCTACAAATACATTATATCTTCTATGGATGATATTATTAGATTGAATGCCAGAGGTTTAGCCCTACTGGTATCCCAGAGACGTTCACTATAGCTGAAGTCATCTTTTGGTTGAGCGATATTGTGAAGAGGGCCATGGGGGAAAGTCCACTCGGCTCCCATAGAGGAGGGATCTATGCCTGCTTTTCATGGCTCCGCTAATTTCCAACCTTTTTGCAGCGACAGGGGTTCCTTTAACTCAAGGTGCAGAAAGGAGTTCTGGAATAAGCCTAAGGCCCAGAGACTTTGGGCAGAAAAGTCTAACCCCCCCCCCCCTTCCAAGCCTTCCCAGGCATGAAGGGATGCCCTCACCCTGTCACTCTTTGCCCCTCTTTGCAGACTCCATGTTTCAGATGCATGGATCCAAGAGATCGTTTAATCTGGTTACAAGATCAAGTTGGGTGACAGGCCTTATCAAGGTTCATTTTATCAAGGCTGTCCCAAGGTGGAAGCTCTCTTGGTCAGCCCTCATCCAATGATCCATCGGGGAATTCGTCTGCTGGGGTTGATAGTGTCTTGCTTCGAAGCAATGCCATTTGCACAGTTTAATTTAAGGGTCCTGCAATCCGGTCTACTCTTGATTTGGGACCAATATCATGAGGCCCTGGATCTCCCCTTTACTTGACGATGTTGGTAAGACGGTCTTTGGTCTGGTGGCTGAGCCCCCATCCTCTTCAGGTGGGCAAAACTTTTGGATGACAGCGTGTGGCATCCCCTCCCTGTTACAGACAGCTTGTGGCATCCCCTCCCTGTTACAGACAGTGTGTGGCATCCCCTCCCTGTTACAGACAGCTTGTGGCATCCCCTCCCTGTTACAGACAGTGTGTGGCATCCCCTCTCTGTTACAGAGAGCACATGGCATCTCCTCCCCGTTGGCATCCCCCCTGTTTTTCTTATTTTCCGCCTTAAATCCTAGGTGCATTTGATGGTCTTGTGTGTCTTTTTTATAGTGCAAATACGATGAGTAGTTGATCTCTTGTAGATCTGTCACATTGGGGGTCAGGGTCATTTTTTGGTAAAGCAAGGTGCATATCTGGAGTACCTTGTGGTGTAGATCGGTTAATCTGAGCCCCGCGCAGCCCAGCCCGATCGCCTGTTGCTTTTACATTTACAAAAAAGGGCACCACCTTCTGCCATCAATCACAGTTATTCCGACATGCCCCCTTATATTCACTATTTTTATGTCTTAGCCAGGACATTGATTTTAAAGTGACACAAAAGCTGCGCAACCCAGTTCTAAAGTCTAAAAGACTTCCCCTCACAGCAGCAGCTCCCACAACCCTATCTTTGCCTGTGGCCGCATCCCCGGCTTTACTGTAGCTGTGGCATGTTCTCGCGCCCAGCCATTCAGATAAGCTAGGCATGAGAGTGCTTCTCAATCTACAGGGAAGCCGTGGGCTGGGTCAGGTCAGCTGGCAATCTAAAAAAAAAAAGGCCACGTGGGTGTGGTCTTGGCATTAAAGAACCCTACTACTACTGAGCCGGCTGAGTTTCTTGGGCGATGAGGGCAGGTGGGGGATGCAGGGAAGCAGAAAATGAGCTTTGTGGCCCTCTAAAATCATTGTCCAGGCTAAAATAAAAAAACACATGATCGCTCCTAGTTGGGCGATGGCTGCATTACCTGATCGGCAGGTCCATGGTCTGCGCTACCTGGACTGCTCTTCCGTTGCTTCCTGCTTTTTGACATAGCTCCACCATCAATCACAGTAACGCCTGGCTTCCCTGTCCAATGCAGTTAATGGAGGGTGTGTGCCAGGCCTTGAATAAGTATATCCCACCTACCTAATAATAAGACGGGCAGAAAAGCAGTGCATTAAACACCTATTTATACCAAGATTCCTGATGCGCCCCCCCCCCCCCTCACCGCGTAAACCACATAATCTTGGCTTTCTTTTCTTTTTTGCTCACCTGGCAAAATTGAGGCACGTGATTTGGCACTGCTGTCACATTGTCACTGACGTACCGATACCCAGAGACAACCTGCGGGCCACTTGACTGCAGCAGCCAATCCTGGGGCTCAATTTGAATGTTAAGATTTTTTGGTTTACCGTGAGTAGGGAAGGGCAATCAAAATGCCTGCTGCCATGGAACAACTCCCACTTTATTCCCGGTTTGATGTTAACAAACAAGTTGCCTCACCAGAGCTCGGGGTGCTCACGACCACACACCCACTCATTACATGGCTGGCATGACACTTAACCAGGATAATTCTTGTGGTTCCTGTGGTGCACCACTGTGCATCCACCCGCATCAGCATAGTGCACCACTTTGTCACATGCTAATGATGTAGTTATTGGACGAGTGGCCGCGCATATGCTCCGTAGGACCAGGGCAGGGTAAGTCAGATCGGGTGCCTGGGGGGGGGGGGGGTTGTTCACACAGTGGGGCATTCCCGCTCTGGGGGGCAAGGACCAAAACCCTGGATAGTCAAGATCTTGTCCACTTTAACCATAGAAACCACCACATCTGGATTTACACAGAGCATATATGCTTCCTGTATAACAGCTTTATCCCAGTTGAAAATTTCCAATTACATTAATATATCCATTCTTTTGGGTGCAATATGTTGCAATAAACTAATTAGAATTTATTTAGGCTATATGGGTGATAGCAATTGTGTATAATATATGGAATGTATTTATGGTTTTAATGAATTCTTGAAATTAAATATTGTAATTTCAAAAATATGTGATGATCAGTAGTGAGTTGTGGGGGGAGCTGGGAGAGATTGGGTGATGGAGTTTTCCTTATTTGTAAATAACCCCAGCCCACCCCTTTCTCCTTTACCATAAATCCGGAGAATATAAAACAGAAATTTTGATAGAAGTAGTTGTCTCAGAGGGACAGGACTTCATATTCTATTTTGAAGGATACATTTTCCAAGTATACAGCACGTCCTGTTCCAGTAATTCCTTATGTCTGGGTTATTCCGCCACAAGGTGGCGCAGTGGACTGCAGAAAGACTTGTGGCCACTCCCGGCCCCAAAAATAGCCAAGTACCTCCCACCAATTTTTCCCACCAAGTTTCTCTGCAGTCTGGACTGCGAAGATAGAAGATGGTTCTCTAGTGCGTAGGGAGTGGGGATTTTCAAGCCTAGGGCCCTGCAGGCTTATTTCCACCCGTTCTGGACCCACTGCCTCCCAGCCTCGGCTGACGGTTCGGGTGAAGGTAGGACAGCACTAGGGTCAGGTGCTGAAGGAGCTCGGCTGCGAGCCGCAAGACCCTGTACCAAAGGGTAGCTGGCGACAGGCTTTCTATGGTGAGCCTCATTGGGATGCCCCAGCCTCGATCCTTGGTTCTTGGTTCCCTTCACCCTTCTCCCCTCTAGAAGGTTGGGTGCGACCCCTTGTTGTGGCCCGCTTGGTGGGCAGGGGGCGCCCGGGGGTCTTTATTTGTGTGCTTTTTTGGTGTGTGTGCGGACCGTTGTACGACGCTCCGCGGTGGTTGGCGCTATGTATATTCTAAGTATGCAGCACATCCTGCTCCAGATAATGATTCATAACAGATGGGATTACCTCCGCCAGAGGGCACTTGACTGCAGAGATAGCAAAAAGTGGCCCCTCCCGGTCCATATATACCCGGGACCTCCCACAAATTCCCCAGTTTCTTCTCTGCAGTCGGCTGCGAAGGTCAGAAGATGGCTTCTCTTATCGCAGGTGAGAGGGGCTTAACAGCCCGCGGCCCTGTAGGACTATTCCCACCCCCACTTATTACTTATGCCTCCCAGCTTTGGCTGCGCTGGTTGGGTGATGGTAGGCAGCATCTATCACAGGTGCTATTCGTTGCGGAGCCTGGCTCAGACCGCAATCCCCCACCAAAGGGTAGGCGGTGCAGGTTATGGTGAACCTGATTTGGGATGCCCCGTCCGCTCTTGCCCTTCCCTGCCCTGGTCATTGGTGGGTCTTATTGACATCCACTCTCCCCCCTCTCGTTATCCCGTTCGGGGGGGGTGTATGTGCACTTATTGTCTTTTTTGTGTGTGTGATTGCATTTCATTCAGGGCTCTGTCTTTTACTTTCATTTTGAATTTGCTGCCACTGACGCGCGCGCCTTCTGGCGTCCGCGGTCAGCGGCGGCATCATCATCAAGAATCCCTGCGCGCCCATTGGCTGTAGCGCCTGGCCTGTCTCTGCGCTTCTCAGAGGGTGCGTGGCTTGCTCTGTTGGCGCGTTCCGCGCCGGACCCTCCTGCGGCCTGCCCCTTGAGGTTCCTCCAGCGCCATTTTGGTCCTCTCCTGGTGTGATTGCTGGCTTCCCACCGCAGTCCGTGAGTGCCCCTGAGGGTTTGACTTTCATTTATTTGTCATTTTTGTGTGTGCATGGGCTGTCTCTATTATGTCTTTCAGGCGGGATAACCGTTTTTAAGAGGTTTCTCCTGGTCCTGTCCCCTCTATTAGTTTTAATAACTTTATTAGAGGCCTACACTGTTTAATCCTCCAACTTCCCTGGCGGACATTTGGGGCATCCCGGGTTGCTTATACGGCGTAATTACTATTGGCCAGTTGTGCCACCTTAATCACCATATGGAGGCTTCACAGGATATTGTGCTCGGGGTCCCCTCGGGAAAAGCCCGTCTGTGTGTAGTGTGTGGGGCATCCCCTGTGAGCGATGATGTGCGTGTCTGTGTACCCTGCGCCGCATTCTGAGCTATCTGACTGGGCCTGCGCCCATTATGTCCTCACCCACTCCTCCTTGCTTGGTTATGACTCCCAGTGAACTAAATACTAGTGGGGAGTCTCAGCCTGACGTGTCTTCCAGGTTGGCTAACATTGAGAGGCTGATTGCTAGCTCTGCGGCCCGTAAGGCCCCAGCTAAAAGGAGGCATGTGGCGCCGGGTGCGTCTGCCTTTCCTGTGGAGACTGAGAATTTCCTTGATTTGTCTGATTATACCCCATTTGAGGAGGGGGAATTATTCTCGGATTCAGAGTTATCTGATGATCAGCATTTCAGTGGTGCTGACTATGGCTCTGATCACTGGGATGCTGATGACACCAATAGACTGTTAACTCAGATTTTTGATGTGTTTTCTCCCTTCCTGCTGCGGCTCCCAAGCTACAGGGGGAACTTTTCAGTACTGCTAAACCACGTCTGGAATTTCCATAACAGGCCCATTTCAATAATCTTGTTCTCAAAGAATGGGAGCGTCCCGTCCGGCTTCCCGGAATCCCTAAGGGCTGGGATAAAAGGTACCCTTTTCCCACTGATGTTAAATGTTGGTCTACCCCCCCCCCCCCGAAGTGGATGCACCAGTATTGGGGTTGTCCAACACATCTGTGGTCCATTCCCCTGATTCCACTACCCTCAAGGATAGTGAGGACCGGCGCATTGACCAGCTGGCCTCCCATGCCTTTGCCTGTGTCTGCCTTGTGCCCTGTCTGTGCTTCTGCTATTACTGCTGTTGCTGTTAGGACTCTCCTCAAGGGTCTGTTGGAAGGCGCCCCTGATGAGACTTCTAGTGCCGAGTTCAGGGCCTTGTCACAGTGTGAAATGTTCATTGCATATGTCCTTTCTGCCTTAGATGACACCATTAGGATGTGTAGTAGAACCTCTGCCTTGGTGGTTGCTATACGCCGCTATGTTTGGCTGCGTCAGTGGGCAGCTGATAACGCTGCTAAGAAGGCCCTCACGGGGCTCCCCTTTAAGGGGCTGCGCCTATTTGTTGATCGCTTTGACCTGTTTGCCAAGGGGGGTAAATTGCCTCAACGTAAGAAGCAGCTGCGGCCCGTTCGGGTGCCTTTGCCCCCTCCTACCGTGGATCCAGGTCTGGGAGAGGGGTTTCCTTTGCAGGTCCTAGGGGAGACTTCTGGGGCAGGGGCAGAGGTCGTGCCCGCTCTGGATTTTCCCTGGGGGTCCAAGCCCAAATTTGTCGCCAAGCCTCCTCTGCCATGAGGGGTTGCCCTCACCCATCCGGGTGGGGGGACGGCTGCAGCTCTTCGCTCATGTCTGGGGACAGCAGGTCTCAGACAGGTGTATTCTGGAGGTTGTGTCCTCCAGCTACAAGCTAGAGTTCGCTGCCTGGCCGCCTCCAAGATTCCTCCGGTCTCGGATTCCTCTAGAACCCCTGGCAGCTCGGGGTCTGTTTCTGGCTGTACAAAATTGGACATGGGGGTCACCTGTCAGGTCCCTCCTGGGGAGAGAGGTCGGGGTTTTTTTTCCAATCTTTTCACAGTACCCAAAGGGGATGGTTCCATCAGACCCATCCTGGACTTAAAGCTTCTCAACAAGTTCATCAGGACCAGACACTTTTGCATGGAGACCCTGTGCTCCGCGATCAGTTCTTTGCGCCCGGGGGACTTTATGACCTCCATAGACATCAAGGATGCTTACCTTCATGTACCAGTCTTCCCAGGGCATCAGAGATTCCTCAGGTTCGCACTGGAGGACTAGCACTGCCCTTCGGTCTCACCTCGGCCCCCAGAGTCTTCACCAAGGTGCTGGCAGGTGTTATGGCTCTCCTCAGAGCTCGGGGCATTCGCATTCTTCCTTATCTGGATGACCTCCTCATCACTTCTCATTCTTTCCAGCAGGCAGAATTGGATACCCAGCAGGTGGTGACTGCTCTGGAAACATTCGGATGGGTGATCAATCACCCCAAATCCTCCCTGTCTCCGTCTCTGGTGACCTCCTTCCTGGTTATGAATCTGGATACTGTTCAGGCCAGGATTTTTCTTCCTCAGCAGAAGGTGGATTCTCTTCAAGCTCTGGTTCATTTCCTTCTGTCCTGCCCTCTCCCTTCCATCCGGCAAGGGATGCAGCTTGTGTGACAAATGGTGTCCTGCTTCGAGGCAGTTCCTTATGCTCAGTTCCACATGAGACCTCTTCAGCTCCATCTCCTATCAGTCTGGGACAAGAGTCCCCTGTCTCTGGATCAGGCCTTTGTTCTGTCTCCTCTGGCCCGGCGGTCCCTCTTGTAGTGGCTGGACTCGAGGAACCTGTTGGGGGGCAGATCCTTTTTGGCCCCCTTGTTGGGAGACGGTCACCACGGATGCCAGTCTGTCGGGTTGGGGGGCTTCTGGAGGACCCTTCAATTCCAGGGGCTGTGGGGCCCTCAGGAGGCCCATGCCCCATCAACGTCCTGGAGCTGAGGGCGGTTCGGTTGGTACTGGCCCAGTTGACTCCTCACCTTCAGGGCCGGCCCAAGTTCGCTCAGACAACCAGACGGCGGTTGCCTACATCAATCATCAGGGAGGGACTCGGAGCAAGAGTGCCCTCAAGGAGGTGTCCATGATTCTGTCCTGGGTGGAGGACAATATTCCTTGCATCTCAACAGTGTACATTCCGGGGGTGGAGAATCTGGAGGTGGACACTCTGAGCAGGGGGACCTCTCGCCTGGGGGAATTGTCTGTCAGCAGCGAGGTCTTCCTGTCCTTATGTCACCGCTGGGGAGTGCCAGAAGTGGATCTGTTTGCGTCCCGCCACAATCACAAGCTCCCAGTCTTTGTCTCTCTGTCCCAGGATCCCCTGGCCCTTGCGGTGGATGCTCTGACTCTATCCTGGCAGGGGTTCTGTTTCCTGTATCTTTTTCCTCCATTCCCCCTGCTGGGCAGGGTTCTGTGCAAGCTGGCTCAGGAAAGGGTACCAGCAATCCTGGTGGCCAAGACAGGTGTGGTTCGCAGACATCGTTCAGCTGGCGGTAGATCAGTACGCTCTGCCTCTGGTCCCAGACCTTCTCAGGGGCGGCTATGCCATCCCAATATTCCTAGTATGTCACACACCCCGCTTCCAAATATTCCTGACCCTTGGAAAAACTGCCTGTAGAGGGCGATCTTGCAGAGATGACAGTCTTTCGTCTCTGCAGTCGGCGAAGCATTCAGAAGATGACTCTCCTTTCTGCAGGTAGCCGGGATTACTCCCGGCCTTTTTCTATTTCTGCCTGAACCTCTTATATTTTGTAATAGTTAATATATGCCTCCCAGCCTTGGCTGAAAGGCTCGGGCAAGGGTAGATACACCCTTGGGTGTACTTGGGGCTTGCTCCTCCGTGAGACCTCAAATAAGGGGTAGGCGGTATCCGGGTTGGTGTTCCCCGGCATGGGATGCCCCGTCCGTTTAATTCCCCTTGTGCCTTATGGGTGCTTTTCCTGTACCTCTCTCCTTTGTTCTCCTGGGCCCTGCAGGGGTGAAAAGGAGGGGGGGGGCTGCATATGGAAAAGGATGTTTTGTGTATTGCATACCTTTTGGGTAGAGGATCGTCAGAGGGATCTTTTTGTATTTCCCTCCTTTTTTTTTCAACAGCGTGCTGGATTCGGAGGTGGGCGGGGCTTGGCGCGCGGCGTCTCCTTCCGGCCCCGCTCTATTATGGCTTTATGGCTCAGAGCCCGTTGACGTGCTCTGTCGGGCCTGCCCCTCGTGTTTCCCTTAGCTCGGCTTGCATGTGAGGAGGGCGGAGCTAGTCGGCGTTGCTTCTTTTCGGGCCATTTCGTTTTTTTTCCCCTCGATCCTCTCTCTCGCTGTGCGCGCTGAGTCCTGTCACCTGGTCTCGTGAGTACCCTTTGGCCTTGCTAAAAGGGATATTTATCTGTTGCTGTTATGCTCGTTTATGTAGTGGTGCTTATGGTGACTGTGTATTTCCTTATTTCAGGTGGAAACTCTTCATAGAAGGGGTTTCTCCTGGTCCTTAGCCCTTATTTGTAGGGGGTTATTATATTATTAATACTTAATCAAATCCTCCCACCTGGGACTTTCAAGGGGCATCCCGGGTAGCTGATTGCGTAAATCCCATATAAACTTTGCGACTATAAATAATAAAGTATTTAAACAAACACCATATGGAGGCATCTCAGGATACTGGGCTTTCAGTTCCCTCTGGACAGACTCAGCAGTGTTTAGAATGTGGGGCATCCCTTGTAGGGGATAAAGCGTTTCTTTGCATCCCTTGTGCACAATTGACTATAATGCAGCAGACAGGGGCCCAGGCTTCAGGGTCTGCGGCTCCTGCCTCTTCTCCTACCCCACCCTGTCTTGTCCGTACCCCCAGTGATGTTGTCATGGGTGGAGAGTCGCTTTCTGATGTATGTGCCAGACTGGCTCACATTGAAAAATTTATTTCTACCTCTGTGGCCAGGTAGGCCCCAGCTAAAAGGAAACATTTGGCTCCAGCCGTTCCGGCTAGGGAGTTTGACAATTGCGATTTGCTTGATTGGTCTGACTATTCTCTGCTCGAGGAAGGAGAATTATTTGAGGTGTCTGATATTTCTGATGATCAGCAGTTTTTGGATACTGATGTTGAGCAGGGTGAGGGGGATGTTTTGGACACCCCAAAAGCTCTTGCTCAGTTATTTGAATGTTGGCAATTGCTCCTCCAGAAGCAGTCCTTCCTCAAAAAGGGGAATTCTTTGGAGCCTCTAAGCCTCGTCTAGAATTTCCTAATCAGAAACATTTTGAGGATATTCTTAAGGAATGGGAGAAGCCTACGCGGCTTCCTGGCATTCCCTCGGGCTGGGATAAAAAATATCCCTTTCCAGCGGACACAGTTAAGCGTTGGTCATCCCCTCCGGAGGTGGATGCCCCTGTGCTTAGTTTGTCCAATTCTTCTGTATTGCATTCTCCTGAATCCACTACTCTTAAAGATGGAGAAGACAAGCGTATTGATCAAATGGCGTGCCACGCTTTTGCTAGTGTGGGCTCGGCCTTGCGGCCTGTTGGTGCTTCAGCACTCATGGCAGTGGCTATTAGGTCTGTAATTAGAGACCTATTGAATACCTCAGGGCTTGATCCAGCCTCTGAGTTTGCCGCTCTTAAGCGATGCGAGTTGTTTGTGTCTTTTGTACTTTCTGCTTTGGACGATACTTTGGTCATGTGCAGCAGAACTTCCGCCTTGTTAATTGCCATTCGGCGGTCGGTATGGTTACGCCAGTGGGCGGCTGATATTGTGGCCAAGAAATCACTTACAGCGCTCTCTTTCTTGGGATTGCGCCTCTTTGGGGAAAAATTGGATTCTGTCACTAAAGGAGGGAAATTGCCTCAGCGTAAGAGACAACGTCGTTCTATTCGTGGGATGGCCTCCTTTAACCCATCCTTTCGTGGGTCCAGATCTGGTAGAGGATCGGCCTGTTCAGTCCCTAGAGGGAATGCATGGAATAGAGGAAAAGGATGTGGCCGTCCAAGTCAGAGTTGGGGTTCTAAACCTAAGTCTGCTTCCAAGCCTGCCCAGCAATGAGGCGGCCCTCACCCTTACGGGTGGGGGGACGGCTGCGGTTCTTCTTCCAGGTCTGGGTCCAAGAGGTATCAGACAATTGGATTCTGGAAGTAGTGTCCTCCGGTTACAAACTGGAATTCGAGTTCCGGCCTCCTCCCATATCTTTCAGGTCCCGGATGCCTTCGGGTCCGGTGATTGCGCAGGGACTTCGGGCGGCAGTGGCGAATCTATTAAACTTGGCTGTCATCTGCCCAGTGCCTCCAGCGGAAAAGGGTCTGGGGTTTTACTCCAACCTGTTCACGGTACCCAAGAAGGACGGCTCTGTTCGGCCTATTCTAGACCTGAAGCAGCTCAATCAGTATATCCGCTTCAGAAAATTCTGCATGGAGTCTTTACGATCAACGGTCAATGCTCTCCGTCAGGGGGACTTCATGACATCCATAGACATCAAAGATGCTTATCTGCACATTCCGATTTTTCCAGCTCACCAGAGATTTCTCAGGTTCACGGTAGAAGACCAGCATTTTCAGTTTGTAGCCCTTTCATTCGGCCTTACTTCGGCTCCGAGAGTTTTTACCAAAATGCTGGCAGGAGTGATGGCTATATTCAGGGTCCAGGGCATTCGCATTGTGCCGTTTCTGGATGATCTTCTCATCTCAGCTTCTTCCTTCGAACAAGCAGAATTGGACACCAGGACGGTGGTATCCACGCTAGAGAGGTTCGGTTGGGTAATAATCCATCCCAAATCCTCTCTCTGTCCGTCCAGGGAGATTCCTTTTTTGGGCCTGAATCTAGATACGTTTCAGGCCAAGGTGCTTCTTCCTCAGTCCAAAATTGTTCCGATTCAGGATTTGATTCGTCTGTTCTTGTCCAACCCTCGTCAGTCTATCCGCCTGGGGATGAGACTAGTAGGACTGATGGTAGCCACATTCGAGGCAGTCCCGTATGCCCAATTTCACATGAGGATGCTTCAGCTCTTCCTCTTGGCGAAGTGGGACAAGTGTCCACTATCATTGAATCAGATTTGTCTGTTGTCCCCCCACGTTCTGCAGTCCCTTCAGTGGTGGCTAATATCGAGCAATCTCAAGAAAGGCAAGTCATTTTTGACCCCTTGTTGGGAACTGGTCACCACGGATGCCAGCCTGGTGGGCTGGGGGGGCTTCTGGAAGGAACATCAGTTCCAAGGATTGTGGGGGCCTCAGGAGGCTCATTCTCCAATCAATATATTGGAGCTACGAGCCATTAGTTTGGTTCTTCTTCAATTGACTCATCTTTTGCAGGGGCTGCCGTTACAGATTCGGTCAGACAACCGAACAGCGGTCGCATACATCAATCACCAGGGAGGGACTCGCAGGTGCTCTACGGGAAGTCTCTCTGATCCTTCATTGGGCAGAGGTCAATGTTCCCTGCATCTCGGCTGTTTACATTCCGGGGATACAGAACATGGAGGCAGACTCCCTGAGCAGGGGATGCGCTCGCCAGGGAGAGTGGTCTCTCAATCCCAAAGTCTTTCGGTTCCTTTGTCGCAAGTGGGGGACTCCGCGGATGGACCTGTTTGCTTCTCGTCACAACCACAAGCTTCCAGCTTTTGTGTCTCTATCCCAGGATCCTCTGGCAGTGGCAGCGGATGCCATGTCTCTGGCCTGGAAGGATCTGGGGTTCCTGTATCTGTTTCCCCTATTCTCCATGATAAGCAAGGTGGTGCACAAGCTAGTTCTGGAAGGGGCGCCAGCAATTCTGGTGGCTCCAAGAATTTGGTACGCAGACGTCGTAAGGCTGGCAGTGGATCAGTTCCATCTGCCTCTTCTTTCAGATCTCATCACCCAGGGGCAACTTCGTTACCCCAGTTTACCAACGCTGGCTTTGACGGCGTGGCTGCTGAAGCCTCCATCTTAAAAGAGGAAGGCCTTTCTGATGCGGTCATTCAGACTCTTGTTAGAGCTAGGAAGAAGTCTTCCTCTGTCATCTATTACAGGACTTGGAGGTCCTGTATTGATTGGTGCGAGATTAGGTCCTTGCCCTGCAGGGTATTTTCGATTCCCAGGATTTGGAAGTTTCTGCAACGGGGTCTGGATATGGGATTCCAGATTGGTACTTTGAAAGGGCAAGTCTCTGCCTTGGCAATTTTCTTTCAAAGGTCATTTGCTCTTCATCCTTTGGTTAATACCTTTTTACAGGGGGTCAGGCATGTGCAGCCTCCTAGAAAGCCCTTACTTCCAGTTTGGGACCTTAACCTGGTGCTTTCAGCTATGCAGGCTGCTCCTTTTGAGCCGTTGCAGGATATTCCTCTTCCTATTCTTACTCAGAAGGTTGCCTTTTTGGTTGCTATTACTTCTGTCCGCCGGGTTTCAGAGTTGGCGGCCTTGTCTATTCAAGTCCCTTACTTTGAGAGGCATCAAGACAAGGTGGTTTTCCGTTTTAAACCGGATTTCCTTCCTAAAGTGGTTTCTGCATCTAAACCTTCCTTGTGTCCTAAGCCTAGTAGTGACAAGGAAAGGGTTTTACATTCTTTTGGATGTAGTTTCGTTGCGTAAAATATTATTCGGTGACCACTTCGGCCTTCCGTAAGATGGATGCCTTTTTTGTTGTGCCCTCCGGATCTAGGAGGGGTTTGGCACCTGCCAAGTCCTCCATTAGTAAATGGATACGTCAGGCCATTATTGGGGCCTATTCTGCTAAGGGGAAAGTTCCCCCTTTTCGGGTTACTGCTCATTCTACTCGTGCTCTTGGGGCTTCTTGGGCTTTCTGTTGAACAAGTTCGCAAGGCTGCAACTTGGTCTTCTGTGCATACTTTTTCTAAATTTTACAAGGTTGATGTGCGGGCCTCAGCGGATGCTGCTTTTGGCCGCAAAGTTCTGCAAGCTGCAGTAATTTAAGTTATGCATTATTTCCTTGGTTGGATCCCCACCCTTTTTAGACACTGCTATTGGATGTCCCAAGTATCATGAATATTTTGGAAGCGGGGTGTGTGACATACTAGGAATAATACCATTTTGTGAGTACTCACCTGTAAAATGGGTATTACGAGTATGTCACACACCCCGCTTCCCCCGCCCTTTTTTGTTCTAGGGATCCTTTATATGGTGTATCTTATTTTTCAATTACATCAATTGATTTGGCTCTTCCTGGTTCCTCTCTGCTATCTTATGACTGGGGAATGAGTGGGAGGTCCCAGGTACTTATGGACCAGGAGGGGCTCCTTTTTTTTCATGTCATCTCTGCAAGATCGCCCTCTACAGGCCGTTTTCCCAAGTGTCATGAATATTTGGAAGCGGGGTGTGTGAAATACTAGGAATAATACCATTTTGTGAGTACTCACCTGTAAAATGGGTATTACGACTATGTCACACACCCCGCTTCCCCCGCCCTTTTTTGTTCTAGGGATCCTTTATATGGTGTATCTTATTTTTCAATTACATCAATTGATTTGGCTCTTCCTGGTTCCACTCTATCTTATGACTGGGGAATGAGTGGGAGGTCCCAGGTACTTATGGACCAGGAGGGGCTCCTTTTTTTCATGTCATCTCTGCAAGATCGCCCTCTACAGGCCGTTTTCCCAAGTGTCATGAATATTTGTTAGCGGGGTGTGTGACATACTCGTAATACCCATTTTAGAGGTGAGTACTCACAAAATGGTATTTTACAAACCCTGGCTTTGACGGCCTGGCTGCTGAAACCTCCATCTTAAGGGATGAGGGGCTTTCTGAGTCTGTGGTTAACACTCTAATCAGGGCTAGGAAGAAATCCTCTTCTACCATCTACTATAGGATCTGGCGGGCCTACATTGACTGGTGTGGGTCTAGGGTCCTTCCATGTCGGGTGTTTTCCATTCCTAGGATTCTGGAGTTCCTTCAGCATGGTTTGGATCTGGGACTTCAGCTCAGCACACTCAAGGGTCACGTTTCTGCCTTGGCTGTTTTCTTCCAGAGATCTTTCGCTCAACATCCTCTGGTCAAGACTTTCTTCCAGGGGGTTGCTCATGTGCATCCCCCTCGCAAACCTCTGATGCCAGTTTGGGACTTGAATTTGGTTTTGTCTGCCCTTCAGGGCCTTCCTTTTAAGCCTGTGCATGGGGCTGCTCTGTCTATTCTTACTCTTAAAGTTGCCTTTTTGGTGGCAATCACCTCGGTCAGGGGTGTTTCGGAGTTGGCGGCCCTTTCTATTCAGGCTCCCTACTTTGAGAGACACCAGGACAAGGTGGTTTTCAGATTTAAACCTGATTTCTTGCCTAAGGTTGTCTCTGCCTTCCATCTCCATCAGGACATTGTGCTTCCTTCCTTGTGCCCTAATCCTTGTAATTCCAAGGAGAGGATCTTACATTCCCTGGATGTGGTCAGGAATTTGAAGTTCTACTTGGTGGCTACTGCACCTTTTAGAAAAACTGATGCCTTGTTTGTGGTTCCTTCGGGTCCCAAGAAGGGCCTGGCACCTGCTAAGTCTACTATTAGCAAATGGATTCGTCAGGCTATTTTTAGGGCCTATTCTGCTAGGGGAAAGGATCCTCCTTTCCGTGTTACTGCTCATTCTACACGTGCTGTTGGGACCTCCTGGGCCTTCCAGCACCAGGCTTCTGTTGAACAAGTTTGTAAGGTTGCTACTTGGTCTTCTGTTCATACCTTTTCCAAGTTTTACAAGGTTGATGTTCGGGCCTCAGCGGATGCTGTTTTTGGCCGCAAGGCTCTGCAGGCGGCAGTGGTGTGAGCTGCACGTTGTTGCTTTTGGGATCCCACCCTGTTTACGGACACTGCTATTGGATGTCCCCATCTGTTATGAATCATTATCTGGAGCAGGACGTACTGCATACTTAGAATAATACAATTCTGTGATTACTCACCTTGTAGAATTGGTATTATAAGTATGCAGCACGTCCTGCTCCACCCCACCCTGTTTGCATTATCTTGGAACCTCTGTATGGTGATTGTTATCCTTGTTAATGTTGTTAATTTTCATTGGCTTCTCCTGGTTCTCCTTACTGCTTTTTTTATACTGGGGAATTTGTGGGAGCTCCCGGGTATATATGGACCAGGAGGGGCCTCTTTTTGCCATCTCTACAGTCAAGCAGAGGTAATCCCATCTGTTATGAATCATTATCTGGAGCAGGACGTGCTGTATACTTATAATACCAATTCTACAAGGTGAGTAATCGCAGAATTGTATTTTTTTAGGTTACTATCATGGCGCCGGCGTCTCACGTGATCTTTGGGGGGGGGGGGGGGGTTGACGCGTTTTGCATCATACTCTTGCGGTCTGCCCCTCTCGGTACTGCTGCCAGTACCATTTTGTGGCCTCGTCCTTGCGGTGCTGCGACGTGGTCTGGTCTCTGAGCGATCTGTCCGATTGGTCCGTGAGTCCCTTATGGGGTTTTTTTGTTTTATTGCTTTACTATGTATACGCTGGGGATGTTTGTGTGCTTATTGTGTCTTGCAGGTGGGTCACCTCTGACTGTGGTTCTCCCGGCCCTGCCCCTTACCATTCTCCCACCTTCCCTAGCAGGCTTTGGAGGGGCATCCCAAAAAGGGTGGCTATTGCTAGCTGTGGTCCTGTACTGGCCATTACGCCTGTATCTAAATCACCATATGGAGGCTTCCGGGGATGATGTGCTTGGGGTTCCTTCGGGACAAACCCAGCTGTGTGTTGCGTGTGGGGTATCCCCTGTTAGTGACGGTGTCAGGGTGTGTTTGACCTGTGCCCAACAGGTTCTTGCGCTGCAGCCTGCGTCCTCTGCTACGGGTCCCGGTGCTGCGCCCCTTTCTGCTTCGCCTACCCCTCCCATGCTTGCATCTGACCACCAGTGAGGGGCACACTAGCGGAGAGTCTCATTATAACTTGGCTTCACGGGTGGCCAGCATTGAAAAGCATATGGCTGGGTCAGCCCCGCCTAAGGCTTCTGCTAAGAAGCGGCATTTATCTCCTGCTGCTTCCCTCTTCCCCATTTTCTGGCTTTTACCCCTCGAGGAGGGGGAATTATTCTCTGATTCAGAATCCTCTGAGGAACAGTCTAAGTTATATGGTGGTACCGGGTCTCCCTTTGGAGAAGACCCATGGTCCTCAGATGACACTGGCAGGTTATTGACTCACATTTTTGAAGTGCTTTGTATTTCCCCTCCTGCCATGGCTCTGCAGCAGCAGGGTAAGCTTTTCCATTCTGTTAAACCACGCTTGGAGTTCCCTGGGCAGAATCACTTTAATAATCTGGTGCTCAAAGAGTGGGAACGCCCTAGTAAGCTACCTGGGGTGCCCAAGAGTTGGGACAGGAGGTATCCCTTTCCCGCTGATGTGATTAAGCGTTTGTCATGTCCTCCCGAGGTGGACGCGCCCTTCCTAGGGTTGTCTTAACACATCAGTCATGCATTCACCTGACACTACTACCCTGCGGGATGGTGAGGACCAGCGCTTGGACCAGCTGTCCTGCCATGCTTTTGCCTGTGTGGGGACTGCACTGCGCCCGGTTTGTGCCTCTGCCATAACGGCTATTGCTATTAAAGGGCTGCTTAAGTGTCTCATAGATGGGGCCTCTAATGACGCGGGAGGTGAGGATTATAGATCTCTCCTACTTTGCTATGAATTTGTTGCATATATCCTTTCTGCCATGGATGATGCTATTAGAATGTGTGGTAGGACTTCTGCCCTGTTGATGGCTATACAACGCTCTGTCTGGCTACGTCAGTGGGTGGCTGATAATGCTGCTAAAAAGGCCCTCACTGGTTTTCCCTTTGAACGCTTGGACCTATTTGCCAGGGGATGTAGGCTGCCTCAACGTAGGAGGCCGTCTCGGCCCTTTCGGGGGGACCGGTGCTTCTCTCCCCTCCTTCGTGCTTCCAGGGCTGGTCGAGGAGTTTCCTTTGCTGGGGCACGCGGAGACTATTGGGGCAGGGTTAGGGGACGAGGCCGTCCCGGGCTCTCATGGGGTCCCAAGTCCAAATCCTCCCCCCAAGCCCCCTCAGGCATGAGGAGGCGCCCTCACCCATCCGGGTGGGGGGACGGCTTCGGCTCTTTGCTCACGTCTGGAGGCTACGTGTAGCAGACAGATGGATTCAGGAGGTGGTGTCCTCCGGATACAAGATAGTTTGCAGCCTGTCCGCCCCCAAGATTTATCAGATCCCGGATGGCTCAAAACCCCCTGTCAGCTCAGGGATTGCGGCTTGCAGCTTTTGGAGTTGGGGGTCATCTGCCCTATGCCTGTCAGGGAAAGGGACAGAGGCTTCTACTGCAATCTATTCACTGTTCCCAAAAAGGATGGGCCCCTCAGGCCCATCTTGGATTTAAAGCACCTCAACAAGTTTGTCAGATTCAAGCATTTTCACATGGAGACCCTACGCTCAGCAGTCGCTACTCTGCGCCCGGGCGACTTCATGACATCCGTAGACATCAAGGACGCTTACCTTCATGTACCAATCTTCCCAGGTCATCAGAAATTTCTCAGGCTTGCCCTGGAGGATCGGCACTACCAATTTGTGGCCTTACCTTTTCAGTATCACCTCAGCTCCCAGGGTATTCGCCAAGGTGATGGCGGGTGTGATGGCTCTGTTGAGATCTCAGGGCATTTGCGTTCTTCCTTATTTGGATGACATTCTGATCTCGTCTCAGTCCTTCCATCAGGCAGAACTGGATGCCCAGATGGTGGTGTCCACACTGGAGTCCTTCGGGTGGGTGATCAACCATCCCAAGTCTTTTCTGTTTCCGTCACTGGTGAAGTCCTTTCTGGGCATTACTCTGGATACATCTCAGGTCAAGGTTTTTCTCCCTCAGCAGAAGGTGGAGAGTCTTCAAGCGCAGGCCCAGTTTCTTCTTTCTTGTCCTCATCCCTCCATCCGGCAGGGGATGCAACTGGTGGGCCTGATGGTGTCTTGCTTCGAGGCGGTACCCTATGCTCCATTTCACATGAGACCTCTGCAGCTACTCCTCTTATCAGTGTGGGACCGGGACCCTTTGTCCCTGGATCAGGTATTTGTTCTGTCCCCTCTGGCCAGACGGTCCCTCTCGTGGTGGCTGGACACATCTTGGTGGGAAGGACCTTTCTGTCCCCTTGCTGGGAGACTGTCGCCACAGATGCCAGTCTGACAGGTTAGGGGGGGATTCTGGAAGCCCTTGAAATTCTAGGGTCAGTGGGACCCCTAGGAGGCCCAAACTCTTATCAACATTCTGGAACTGAGGGCGGTAAGGTTGGTTCTTGCCCAATTGACCCGACACCTTCGGGGTCGGGCTGTTTAGATCCGCTCGGACAACCAGACGGCGGTTGCATACGTCAATCATCAGGACTCGGAGCAAGCGAGCCCTCAAGGAAGTGTCTCTGTTACTGGCCTGGGCGGAGGAGAATGTCCCCTCTATATTGGCAGTTTACATCACGGGGGTAGAAAACATGGAGGCAGACTCCCTGAGCAGGGGGATGTCTCAGCTGGGGGAGGGTGTTTCGCTCCCTGTGCCGTCGCTGGGGTCTGCCGAATGTGGATCTGTTAACGTCACGTCACAATCACAAGCTTCCATTCTTTGTCTGTCTGTCTCAGGACCCTCTGGCCTTCGCCACGGATGCGCTAGCTATGCCTTGGAAGGGGGTTCGGCTCCTCTATGTGTTCCCTCCGTTCCCTCTGTTGGGCATGGTGCTGCGCAAGATAGCCCAGGAAAGGGTGCCAGCCATTCTGGTGGCCCCCTGTTGGCCAAGAAGGGTGTGGTTCGCAGGCAGTAGATCAGTACGTCCTGCCCAAGGATCCAGACCTGCTCACTCAGGGACAGCTGTGCCATCCCAATTTACAAACGCTGGCTTTGATGGCTTGGCTGTCGAAACCTCCATCTTGAGGAAAAAGGGGTTGCCTGCCTCTGTTGTTGATACCATGATTAGGGCTAGGAAGAAATCCTCGTCCTTTATCTGCTACAGGGTCTGCATGCTTATATTGCCTGGTGTGAGTCCAAATATCTTCCCTGTCGGGTGTTTTCTGTTCCCAGAATTCTGGAATTCTTGCAACATGGTTTGGATTTGGGCCTTCAACTTAGTACCCTCAAAGGTCATGTTTCAGCTTTGCCAATTTTCTTCCAAAAATCTTTGCCAGTCACCATTTGGCAAAATGGTGAGGGCTGGACAGAGGAGGAGGGAGGTAGGTGATCCTCCGATCGCCTGCCTCCCCCTTCCTCTGCCCAGCCGTCACCTGCATATGATCGCCGCGGGACACAGGAGATGCAGATCGGAGGTGAGTAAAGTAAAAAAATATATATTTTTTTTTTTTCTAATAAAGTTTGTTTGAAAGAGTGTGTCTGTGTGTTTTTTTACTTTTAACCCTTTGTGAACTGGTAAGGGGTCCATGAGACCCCTTATACCAGTTCACAAGGCTCGGGGGTCTGGCAAGTCACCTGCAACTAGCGGGGGACTTGCCATTATCCCCTGGCCACCCAAATTACCTGCCTTCCCAAAGCCCAGGGGGGGGGCAGAAGAGCCGTGGCCCTAGGCTATGACGGCTTGTAGCCGGCAGGGCCAGGGGCCACTAAAGCTGGCCCCTGTGCCCTGTTCTACAAGCCCCCATAGCTGGTCACAGGCTGGTTACGCTGGGTAGGGGGGGACCTCACGCCATTTTTTGGGGGGGATTTTTAAGGGTTTTTAACCCTTAAAAATCCCCCAAAAAATGTAGTCCCCCCTCCTTGGGAGGGGGGACCCTAAGTCATTTTTTGTTTTTTAATTAACCCTATGTTACCTGTAACCCACTATGTATAAAAGGCTTCCAGCATCAGCAGGAGAGCAGAAGCCTAAGTGATCAGCGTGGGACACAGGGATGGATGGGAGTATTAAAAAAAAAATTATATAAAAAAAAAAAATTTTTTTTAATAAAGTTATTTTTAAAGTGTATCTCTGTGTGTGTGTTTTTTTAACTTTTAACCCTTTGTGAACGGGTAAGGGATCTATGAGACCCCTATACCAGTTCACAAAGCTCTGGGTCTGGCAAGTCACCTGCGGCTAGTGGGTGACTTGCCATTCACCCCGAGACCCCCCCATTACCTGCCTCCCAAAAAAACCCTTATATTCCCCCAAGAAATGGTGTCCCCCCCCCCCCCCCCCCGTGAAGGGGGACCCCACACCAATTTTTTTTTTTTTATTTAACCCTTTATTATGTGGATAGTAGTTGTATTTTATTTGTAAATGTTATAAAGTGCTCTTTTCAGTTTAGGGGATCACCTGGACAGGAACGGGGGGATACCGATACATATGTGGTATCATTGTAATCGGGAGAAATGGGGCTTTCACATGCAATATGGTTTTCTTTAATAAAATACATGTTTTTGTTAAAATAAAGGAGACAATTTATAAAATATATATATATATATATATATATATATATATATATATTATAATTTTTTTTTTTTTTTACTTATTTACTTTAAAATATATAAAAAAAAGTAGAAAAAATACAAACAAGACATTTCATGTTAAAGTCTAAACTCTGCCACAAAAAGAAAATATGCCATTTTCTTGGAAATTCCTGCAAAAATCACAGTTAAACATCACGCAAAATGGTGAAAAATGACCTGTCAGCAGAGGGTGACAAAATCTCAAGTAGGCTGGCAGTTAAAAGGTTACAGGTACCTATGCATGTCGGGTATTGTTCTGCTCGAGGGACCTTGCGCTTTCAGATTTAGCTTGTTTTTTCTTATTGGCATATTGATATTTTTGGAAAAGGTGTTTTTTATTCTGCTTTTTTATACATTTTTTTGTGAAACCCTGTGCAACCTAAGAATTCACCTAGATATTACTTGAGCCCACTACAACAAGCTGGGTACGCTTAGAAAGCTTAACATGTGTACTTTCAGGGAATATATGGTTTATAGGGGATATTCCAAATATAAAGGGTTGTTTTGGTAGAAAAAGCACAAGGTGCTCACTTTGTTTGCAGAGCTGAAATTTTGAAGTAAAATTACCATTATGCGCATGCTTTACTTTGGTGTGTTTGGCAACTCTCTCCTTGACAGAACCTATGCATGTTGGGTATTGTTCTGTTTGGAGGATGTTGCTTTTTCAGATTTTCAGTTTTTTTCTGGTTTGCATATAGTTTTTTTTAGGAAAATGTGGTTTTGATTCTGCTTTTTTATTCATTTTTAGGGAAACCCTGTGCAACCAAAGAATACATTGAGGGATTACTTCCAGAAAACTGCACCTATGTCAACAAGCCTGGTACGCCTAGAAAGCCTGAGGTGTATACTTCTAGGGAATATATATTTTGTTGGGGGTATTTCAAATGTAAAGGGTTGTTTTTCTTGAAAAACTGCAAGGTGCGCATATTGCATAGCATAGTTGTATTTTATCTGAAAATCTCCTAAAGCGTTGTTTCAGTTTGGGGGAGTCTCCTGGGCAGGAAAGGGTGTCTACCTATACATATGTGGTACCGCTGTAACCGGGAGAAATTGGGGTTTCACACACAATAAGATTTTATTGACAAACTTACATTTTTTATTACAAAAAAAACACTACAAATTGTAAAAAATAGTTTTTTTTATTTTTTTGCACAATTTTCACCCCGAAATATACACTTAGAAAATGTCAAACAAGACATTTCATGTTAAAGCCCAGACTCTGCTGAAAAAAACAATATATTACTTTCCTGGGAAATCCTTGGAAATCCCTTCAAAAATCACAGTTGAACATGGGGAGCGCAAAATAGTGCAAAATGGTCTGGCAACAAAGGATGACAAAATCTCAAGGAAGGCTGGCACTTAAAGGGTTAAATCTGGTGTTATCTGCTCTGCAGGGTTGTCCTTTTGAGCCTCTCCGTGAGGCTGCTTTGCCCATTTTGACTCTCAAGGTAGCCTTTTTGGTGGCTATTACTTCTGTCAGGCGTGTTTCTGAGTTGGCGGCAATTTCCGTAAAACCTCCTTATTTTGAGCGACACCAGGACAAGGTGGTGTTTCGTTTTAAACCAGATTTCTTGCCTAAGGTTGTGTCTGCTTTTCATCTCAATCAGGACATTGTCTTGCCTTCCTTGTGTCCTAATCCTGCTTATTCCAAAGAGAGGACTCTGCATTCTTTGGATGTGGTCAAGGTTCTGAAATTTTACTTGGTAGCTACTGAATCTTTCAGGAAGACTGATGCTCTTTTTGTTCTTCCTTCTGTTCCTAGGAAGGGTTTGCCTCCAGCTAAGTCCACTATCAGCAAGTGGATTCATCAGGCGGTGGTGCAAGCCTATTCTGCTAAGGGGAAGGAACCTCCCTTCCGCCTTACTGCTCATTCCACTCGTGCTATTGGTGCCTCTTGGGCTTTTCAGCACCAGGCTTCTGTTGAACAAGTTTGTAAGGCCGCAACTTGGTCTTCTGTTCATACTTTTTCCAAGTTTTACAAGGTTGATGTTAGGGCCTCAGCTGACGCTGCTTTTGGCCGCAAAGTTCTGCAGGCGGCTGTGGTTTAAACTGCACGCTTTTGCTCTTTGGGGATCCCACCCTACCTTACGGACACTGCTTTTGGATGTCCCAGACGTAAGGAATTACTGGAACAGGACGTGCTGTATACTTGGAAAAATACAATTCTGTGAGTACTCACCTGTAGAATTGATTTTATAGTATACAGCACTGTTCCACCCCTCACTTGTTATCATTTTTCCTGGTTACCTCTGTATGGTGATTGTTCAAGTTTATTTTGGGTTCTTATAAATTTTTTTTTTTGATTCTCCCGGCTTCTTGTATAACTGCTTGTCAACACTGGACATTGGTGGGAGGTACTTGGCTATTTATGGGGCCGGGAGTAGCCACAAGTCTTTCTGCAGTCCACTGCGCCACCTTGTGGTGGAATAACCCAGACGTAAGGAATTACTGGAACAGGACGTGCTGTATACTATAAAATTAATTCTACAGGTACTCACAGAATTGTATTTTTGTTGCCGTAAAGTGAGCTAAGCTGCCCACAATATGATGGTCACTAGCAGGATATTGAGCACTTTGTGACCAGTAAATGGGTATGTAACCAAACCTCCAAGATGCTGGGAGGAGTATTTCTTGCTTTGTCTTATCCACTGGTTTTAGACATGTTTCAGTTTAATAAGATTTACAAAATATATTTTTGGTTTTGGGCACAATTTAAAAATGATTATGTACCGTATATACTCGAGTATAGGCCGACCCGAATATAAGCCGAGGCACCTAATTTTACCCCAAAAAACCTGGAAAAGTTATTGACTCGAGTATAAGCCTAGGGTGGGAAATGCAGCAGCTACCGGTAAATTTCAAAAATAAAAATAGAATTTAATAGAAAAATAGAAATTAAAATCCTTCAAAACTGGATTCCTCCTCATCATCTGTATTTCCAAACAGCACTAGATAAGAGCCCATAGCAGGGGACCTTCTAGACTGTCAACTATCTAACCAGGACTACAAATGTAAAAAAAAATATCCAGGATGTGTTACACTGCAACCCTGCTGAATGTGGGGTAAAAAGACAGTTTATACTTTATGCTGGCCGCATACTTTACAGCTCGATCTGTACAATCGCTATACAATCTTACACCTATGTAGTACATATAGAAGAGGAGGGTGATATTTACTGTACAGTACCTATGCATACATTTTTACTGGAAATGTATAATGTATACCGTATATGTAATAAAAAAAAAACGGTACCTCCTGGATGCTGGACACCAGCCCCACGAGTGCTCCTGACCTGGACCCGGAAGAGGTTTTCAGGGGGGATGTCGCTCCTCGCGCTCCTCGCTCCATCAGATGGGGCTGCGCGGCCATGCGCGCGCACCTTGGATACTGTGGTGTGCGCGCGTGTGCGGCCTCGCACCTTGGATAGATGGACCCGGAAGAGGTTTTCAGGGGCAGGGTCGCTCCTAGCGCTCCTCGCACCGTCAGATGGGGCTGCACGGCCGTGCGCGCGCACCTTGGATACTGTGGTGTGCGCGCGCGTGCGGCCTCACCCCTTGGATAGATGGACCCGGAAGAGGTTTTCAGGGGGGGGGGGATGTCGCTCCTCGCTCCGTCAGATGGGGCTGCGCGGCCGTGCGCGCGCACCTTGGATACTGTGGTGTGCGCGCGCGTGCGGCCTCGGCCTCACACCCCCGCCTGCGTCTCCCTGCAGCATGAAGATTACTCAGACTGACCCCCGCTGGGGTCGCGGACCGCTGCGTCAGAGGGAACACAGCTCCATCCGCCCCTAAGGTAATCCGGCCCCGCCCCTTTTTCTCCTCCATTTTCCACTGACTCGAGTATAAGCCGAGGCAGCTTTTTTCAGCCCAAAAAGTGGGCTGAAAAACTCGGCTTATACTCGAGTATATACGGTAGTTTTCCTTTTTTCTTCTGCAGATGGTAAACTATTCCTTGGCTTACAGAATGATTCTAGCATTCACTCTATTATCTTGTTTTTTCTACTTTGAGTGAGGGGAAGCTCTTGGTTGTTTTTCTCCCTTGAGACAAAAATGCACCTGATCTGAATCCACATATTATGAAAAGATGCCAGGCTACATTCACTCTATGCACTTACAAAGCAGGTGCGTTTGGCAGAACAACTGCGTATTTGATATGTGTTTTTTTTTTTGTAGGTCTATCTATCTATCTATCTATCTATCTATCTATAGAATATTAAAGGATGATACTAGCTCATAAGCATCACATTTTGGCTCCTGGGCCAAATCTGGCCCACAGTGCCAATCAATCTGGTCTGCGGGCAAAAGTACAACAGCTTTATTCCTACTGCTGCCATCTGTCTTCCTAGAGAACATGCATAGCGGACAGCATCCGTACCTTTCAGAATCGCACAGCTGTCTGGGTTAGTGAAAAACCCTGGGTTTTGACTATCTTAGGTTTCTGTGGAGGGGGGCATCCTTTTTTGGATACCTACACCCATAAGCATTCCAATACAACTTTCAACTGGTCCACCATGTAAATCCATCTGGTCCTATGGCAGTGGTTCTTTCTGGTCCCAGGTCAGTAACCTGGGTTCCAGGAACAAGGCAATGCATGCGAGTCTGGGCAGTGTAATATTGCCACTACTGGGGGAGTTAGAAGTGGTATTTAGGTGCAGAAGTTAACTTGGGGTGGAGGTCTTTAAAAATTCTGAGGAGAGGCCTGTCCCACATTGAAATGCATAATCTCAAAACATTTAAAAGGGACCTTCCCCCTAATACATGCACTTTTGTTTTCAAGCACAGACCCCCAGTGAGTTATACCTTTAACCCAACTGGAAATGTCTGTAAACGCTACAGCCGCCCCACTTCCTGCAGTGGTTATCACGGAATTGTAGGCTAAATAAAAATCTTATCTTGCTATGTTTTCATAAACAGAAGTAGAACATCAGCAGGTTGTAGAAAGAACAGGCATCTGTCCTTGCAGTAATCCATTTTAAAGTGAAGTTGACTTTAGCCCAAAGAGTGTATACAAATATTAAAAATTTTTCATATAACTACTAGCAGGGGCGGGCTGGACATAGGGCATACCGGGCAAAATCCCGGTAGGCCAATGGCAGGGAAGGCCGCAACAACATGAATGACACGATGTGGTAGGGTGGGTGGTGGCCGGTCTGCCAGTCGCTGCTGTTCCCCAGCCGCCACACTTGCACACTTACTGGCTGTTGTGCACTGGTCAGTGGGCGTCTATGGGCGGCGTCCATTGTTTCCATTGCAACAGCCGACATGAAGACAAATACGGTGGTGCAACCTGAAATGAGGGGAGGAATGGCCGCAGAGGATGCGACAGTAGAAGGGATTGGTGGCGATACCTTGCAGACCGCAGGCAGGGCCGTGACTGGAGGTAATTGGGGGCAGCATTTAGATGGTGTCACCCCAGCTGTAGAGTGGGAACACCCCCCTGCGGATAATGGCAGCGCCCGGGGGCTGTCCCTTCTCTATGTTGCTGGCGTGAAGCAGGCGGGCGGCCTGAGGAGAGCGGGATATCGGCAGTATCCAGGACCAGGCTGGGAGGGTATGCAGGGGTGGCAGGAGAGATAGCCGGCGATTGGGAGGGTGCACCCTATATCGGGGCCAGTGTGCCGGCCTGAGGTGAGCTGGGGGTATTTGTGTTGCTCTCGCTTGTGTGTCTCTTTGCGTGTCTCTTTCTGCGTCTGTGTGTGTATCTCTTTTTCTGTGTGTGTGTCTCTCTCTTTCTGTGTGTGGCTGTACAGAGGGATGCCCCCCAGTGGCTGTACAGTGGGATGCCCCCAGTGGTTGACAGGCTGGGCCAGGAACAGTATAGCAGGGCCAGTATTTTTTAGTCCCAGTCTGGCCCAGACTACTAGGATGTGCTTTTCCTTCATACCAATTTCCTGGCTGCTGCTTCCTCTGCTCTACTGGCTATCTGCATATTATTTTCCTGGTATCCTGCTCGGGTTGCTTCATTCTTCACAATTGGGTTATCCACCACAAGGTGGCGCAGCTGACTGCAAGGCGAAACTTGTGGCTCCTCCTGACGTACTGGTCCCGGGGGGGGGGGGGTGTGGCCGCACTGGGTCTCCTGCATTTGCCTTGTCCGTGAGTCCGTTCCCTTACTGTTTTATTTTCTGTCATTATGTGTGGCTGCTATGCATGTGCTGTGGGACGCTCATTTTGTTCCCCCTTTTGTGTTTTTCAAGCGGGTCCCTTATTACTTCTGTGGTTTCTCCCGGTCCATCCACCCCCCCACGTCCTCCCCCTGGGCTTTTTAGGGACTATTGTGGGGGGATTTTCTGGCTTTGGGCCCCTAGCGCCTGTTACCCGTGGATTCCTGTTTTTTTCTTATCACCGTATGCCCTCTGAGCCCTCTGAGCGGTCGCTACACGATTTGTGTCCCCTGCACCCAGAGCGTCATTGCGGAACAGGATGGGGCGAGCGCCACTCTCCCCAGTCCTGTTTTGCCTGCGTCTTCGCCTGCACCCCGCGCTTGCATTTAGCCGCAGCGAGGGGGAAGCTTGCAGGGGGTCTAACTCTGATCTGGCGCTGCGGGTGGCCAGCCTAGAGCGGCAGTTGTCCCGCCTGCCCAGCGGCAAGGCCTTGGGTAAGAGGCGGCCTTTAGAACCGGTTTATTCCCTCTTTGCCGATGATGATTATGAGGCCCTTGGGGGCCGTGACTCTATGGAGGAGGGCAAATTATTTCATGATTCTGACTCCTCAGGGGGTCGACCGGGTGATTTTGATAGTGACCCCTGGTCCTCCTCAGACGAGGACATGTGGCTCCCCGATGACACGGAAAAACTATTGGCCGCGGTTTTTGATATCCTGCACATTGTTCCCCCGAAGGCGGCCAAAAAGAAACGGGGATCTTTTTCATCCTGATAGACAGTGCCTGTTTTTTCCTGAGCAAGGTCACTTCTCCAAAATGATTTTTAAGGAGTGGGAGAGACCTAACAAATTGCCTTCGGTGCCTAAGGCTCTGGACAGACGGTATCCCTTCTCGGAGGATCTGGTCCGTCTGTGGTCACTTCCGCCAGAGGTGGATGCTCCTGTTCTGGGGCTCCCCAACACCTCGATAATGCTGTCCCCTGACACTACAACCTTGCGTGATAATGCTGATAGGCGTATGGATCAACTTGCTCGCCACGCCTTCACATTTGTGGGTGCTGGTCTGCGTCCTGTCTGTGCCACGGCCATTGTTTCTATTGCCATCAAAAAGAAGGTAAGGCGCCTTGTGGATGTCGCCAGATCTCGCAAGCGAGCGAACGAGTATAAGGAGCTTTTGGCTTGCGCGGACTTCATTGCCTTTGTGATCTCAGCCATGCATGATGCTGTCTGGTTTGGCAGCAGGGCTTCGGCCCTGCTGGTTGCTCTTCGCCGGTCTATCTGGCTGCGGCAGTGGGCGGCTGATGCTGCCGCCAAGAAATCCCTCACTGGTATTCCCTTCTTGGGACTTCGTCTTTTTTGGGAGCGTCTTGATCTCTTGGCGAAGGATGGGCGGCTCCCTCAACACCGGAAGCAGGTACGGCCCTTTCGGGCCTCTTCTTCCTTTCGTCCCTTCCGAGGGGGACGAGGTTCTTCCTTCCCTGGGGTCTGCAAGGACTCCTGGGGACGGGGTAGATCCCACGGTCCTCCCAGTCCCTCCTGGGAGTCCAAGTCCCCTGCCAAGGCCCCCCAGGCATGAGGAGGCGCCCTCACCCATCCGGGTGGGAGGACGGCTTCTGCTTTTTGCTCACGTCTGGAGACATCACGTCTCGGACCGGTGGATTCAGGAGGTGGTCTCCTCCGGCTACAAGATATCTTCGGTCCCTGATTTCCCAGAACCCCTTGACGGCGCAGGGTCTAAGGTTGGCTGTTCAACAACTTCTGTCGTCCGGAGTGATTTGTCCTGTGCCTCGTCAGGAACGGGGTCGAGGGTTCTATTCCAAGTGCCCAAGAAGGAGACCTATCCTGGAACTGAAGGGTTTCAACAGGTTTGTCAGGTTCAAACACTTCCGCATGGAGACCTTACGGTCAGCGGTAAGTTCACTTCGTCCCGGCGACTTCATGACCACATTGGACATCAAGGATGCCTACCTGCACGTTCCTATCTTCCGGGGACATCAGAGGTTCCTGAGGTCGCTTTGGAGGATCAACACTACCAGTTTGTGGCACTGCCGTTCAGAATTTCTTCTGCCCCTCGGGTGTTCACCAAGGTGCTGGCGGGTGTCATGGCCCTACTGAGGAGCCTTCGCATTCCTTACCTGGACAACTTGTTAATTGCCGCTCAATCTCTTCAGCAGGCCGAGAGCGACACTCAGAAGGTGTTGTCCACTCTCTCGGTTGGGTGATTAATTATCCCAAGTCTTCAATCACTCCGTCCTTGGTGAGGTCCTTCCTGGGCATGACTTTGGACACTTCACAGGTCAAGGTGTTCCTCAGCAGACGGTGGAGGGTCTTCAGATGCAGACGCGGGCCCTGCTGTTGTGTCCTCACCCATCCATCCATCTGGGGATGCAGTTCGTGGGCCTCATGGTGTCTTGCTTCGAGGTGGTTCCCTTCGCCCAGTTCCACAGTTGAATCTCTTGACCGTTTGGGATCGGTCACAGGAGTCCCTGGAGCAGGAATTTGCTCTGTCCCCTCTGGCCAGACAGGTTGGTTCTCTTGACTCCCCATCTACGGGGTCATGCGGTCCTGGTCTGCTCGGACAATCAGACGGTGGTCGCATTCATCAATCATCAGGGCGGGGCTCGGAGCAAGCGAGCCCTCAAGGAGGTGTCCCTGATCTTGTCTTGGGTGGAGGAGAAGGTTCCCTGCATCTCGGCGGTTTACATCTCAGGGGTGGAGAACCAGGAGGCGGACTCCCTTAGCAGGGGCTCTGGGGGAATGGTCTCTCAGCAACAAGATCTTTCACGCCCTGTGTCACCGCTGGGGTCAGCCGGACGTGGACCTGTTTGCGTCCCGTCACAATCACAAGCTTCCAAAATTCGTCTCTCTGTCAAGAGATCCTCTGGCCTTCCCACGGACGTGCTAACAATTCCTTGGACAGGGTTCTGACTCCTCTATGCCTTTCCTCCCTTTCCTCTCCTGGGTCTCGTGTTGCATAAGATAGCCCAGGAAGGGGTACTGACCATCCTGGTGGCCCCCCGCTGGCCGAGAAGGTGCTGGTTCGCGGACATAGTCACAGATTTCAGTGGATCAGTTCGTCATGCCCGATGATCCAGGGCTTCTCACTCGGGGACTGCTACACCACCCCAATTTACAAACGCTGGCTTTGACGGCTTGGCTGCTGAAGCCTCCATCCTGATGGAAAAGGGGCTGCTGGCCTCGGTCGTGAGTACCATGATTCAGGCTCAGAAGAAATCCTCTTCCATGATTTATTACAGGGTCTGGCACGCTTATATTGCCTGGTGTGAGTCTAAGTTGTTTCCTTGTCGCATTTTTCCCTTTCAAGGATTTCGGAGTTCCAACAATATGGACTGGAGTCGGGCCTGCAACTGAGTACCCTCAAGGGACAGGTTTCAGCCTTGGCTATTCAAGACCTTTTTCCAAGGAGTTACCTATGTACATTTGCAGCGTAAGCCTTTGTTACCGGTGTGGGATTTGAACTTAGTGCTTTCTGCTCTCCAGGGCCCTCCCTTTGATCCCTTGTGTGATTCAGAGTCAAAATGGGTAAAGCAGAAAGTGGTCTTTTTGGTAGCCATCACTTCGGTTTGTCGCGTCGGCGCTTTCTATGAAGCCTCCTTACTTTGAGCGGCGGTGGTGGTGCAAGCATACTCTGCCAAGGGGAAGGTACCCCCTTTCCGTGTTACAGCTCACTCCACTAGAGCTATTGGTGCTTTTTGGGCTTTTCAGCACCATGCTTTGGTTGAACAGGTTTGTAAGGCCGCTACTTGGTCTTCAGTTCATACTTTTTCTAAGTTTTACAAGGTTGACGTTAGGGCCTCAGCTGATGCTGTTTTTGGCCGCAACGTGCTTTAGGCGGTAGTGTCATGAACTTTGCGCTGTTGCTCACTGGGGATCCCACCCTTTCTTGGATACAAAAGTCTTAAAGGAGCCACAGCACTCAACCCTGTTAGCTTGCAGGCCAGCCTATAACCTGTCTCTAAACTTGGTTAAAAACAGAGAACTCGGTCACACACATCTGCAGAAGTATGCTTAAGCTGCACCACTACGCCAAAGTGCCTCTGTGGGGTGCAGTCCTAACTCCAATCTCTGAGAGCCCATTTGGGACATACAGTGCAATAGATAAATTGGGAGCAGGCTTACCTGAGGTTGCCCTAAACCTCTCAAGTGCAAGCCATGGGGTGGAAGGGTCAAAGACCTTGCAATACAGCCTAGACCCCACACACCATGTGCTTGCACAAATTCAAAAGAAACAAAGGGGGGGTGGCACCCTTTCTTGGACACTGCTGTTGGATGTCCCAATTGTGAAGAATGAAGCGACACGAGCAGGATACCGGGAAAAATACAATTCTGTGATTACTTACCTTGTTTTTATTGGTATCTTGCTCGGGATGCTTCATCCCACCCTTGTTCTGTTATCCTCTTTTGCCTTTTTATGGTGGTTACTGTTTAGAGAGTTTATAGTGGGGCTGTGTGAAGTAACATGGTCCCTGGCCTCCCAACTTGTCTCTTTATTACTGCTTTCAACTCTGGGAATTATGGGAAATAGCTGTCCTTATATGGGGCGGGAGGAACCACAAGTTTCGTCTTGCAGTCAGCTGCGCCACCTTGTGGTGGATAACCCAATTGTAAAGAATGAAGCGACCCGAGCAGGATACCAATAAAAACAATTCTACAGGTGAGTAATCACAGAATTGTATTTTTAGGATTTTCCCACATGTAACATTTACATAGTAAAGCCCACCTTATTCTTAGTATACAGTACGTCCTGCTCCAGATAGAATACTTACAATCGGGTAATACTCCGCCAGATGGCGCTGGACTGCAGAGACATCGAAAATAGGCTCCTCCCGGCCCCCTCAAATACCCAGGGACCTCCCACAATCCCCAGATTTTCTCTGCAGTCTGGACTGCGAAGGACAAGAAATGGCTCTCTCTACTCGCAGGTGAGCGGGGCTATTAGCCTGCGGCCCCAGTAGGACTATTCCCACCCGTTCCATTAGTAATGTGCCTCCCAGCCTTGGCTGCGCTGGTCGGGTGATGGTAGGCAGCAGCGCTGTTAGGTGCTTAGGAGCGCTGCTCCACCGCAATTCCCCACCAAAGGGTAGGCGGTTCAGGCATATGGCGAGCCTCTATGGGATGCCACTCCCGCACTATTGCCCCCCGCCCCTGTCTATCGGTGGCGGCAGTCTCGGCCCTTTCGGGGTCAGGGTTCCTTTTCCTCCCCCTACCGTGGTGCTAGACAAGGGAGGGGGCTTTCCTTTACTGGGGCCCAGGGAGACTTCTAGGGTAGGGGCAGAGGACGGGGATGTCCTGGCTCCTCCTGGGGCCACAAGCTTAAGTCCTCTCCCAAGCCCCCTCAGGCATGATGGGGCGCCCTCACCCATCCGGGTGGGGGGACAGCTTCAGCACTTTGCTCACATCTGGAGGCTTCATGTCTCAGACCGGTGGATTCAGGAGGTAGTGTCCTCCGATTACAAGATAGTTTGCTGCCTGGCCGCCCCCAAGATTCATCAGATCCCGGATTCCTCAGGACCCTGTGTCAGCTCAGGAGCTAGTGCAGGCAGTGCAAAGCCTTCTGGAGCTGGGGGTCATCTGCAAGGTCCCTTTAAGAGAAAAAGGCAAGGGCTTCTATTCCAACCTATTCACAGTGCCCAAAAAAGATGGTTCTGTCAGGCCCATCCTGGACTTGAAGATCCTCAACAAATTTGTCAGGAGCAGGCGCTTTTGCATGGAAACTCTGCGCTCTGCCATCAGTTCCCTGCGCCCAGGGGATTTCATGACCTCTGTGGACATCAAAGATGCTTATCTTCATATTCCTGTATTTCCAGGTCATCAAAGGTTCCTCAGGTTCGCTCTGGAGGATCGACACTACCAGTTTGTGGCATTGCCCTTTGGTCTCACTTCAGCTCCCAGGGTGTTCACAAAGGAGCTGGCTGGCGTGATGTCTCTGCTCAGGTCTCAGGGCATCCGCGTGCTGCCTTATCTGGATGACATTCTCATCACCTCCCAGTCTCTACATCAGTCAGAATTGGATACTCAGCTGGTGGTGTCCACCCTGGAGTCATTTGGATGGGTGATCAACCACCCCAAGTCTTCACTGTCCCCCTCCTTGGTGACTCCATTCCTAGGAATGAATCTGGATACAGTTCAGGCAAGGATTTTTCTTCCTCAACAGAAGGTGGACAGTCTGATTGCGCAGGTCCAGTTCCTGCTATCTTGTCATCATCCCTCCATCAGGCAGGGAATGCAGCTGGTGGGCCTGATGGTGGCGTGCTTCGAGGCGGTCCCTTATGCTCAGTTCCACTTGAGGCCTCCGCAACTCCACCTCTTGTCAGTGTGGGACAAGGACCCAGCGTCCCTGGACCGGGTCTGTGTGCTTTCCCCCCTGGTCAGGCGGTCCCTCTCATGGTGGCTGGACTCCAGGAACCTGTTGGGGGGCAGATCCTTTCTGGCCCCCTCCTGGGAGACGGTCACCACGGATGCCAGTCTGTCAGGTTGGGGTGGTTTTTGGAATCCCTGCGGTTCCAGGGGAGGTGGGTCCCTCAGGAGGCCCACACACCTATCAACGTCTTGGAGCTGCGGGCGATCAGGTTAGTCCTGGCTCAGTTGACTACTCACCTTCGGGGCCTGCCTGTTCAGGTGCGCTCGGACAACCAGACTGCAGTTGCCTACATCAATCAGGGAGGGACCCGGAGCAAGAGGGCCCTCTGATCCTGACCTGGGCGGAGACCAATGTTCCCTGCATATCAGCTGTGTACATCCCGGGGTGGAAAATCTCCTGGCAGACTCTCTGAGCAGGGGAACCTCCTCGCCAGGAAGAATGGTCCCTATGCAACAGGGTGTTCCAATCTCTGTGTCACCGTTGGGGCCAACCAGATATGGATCTGTTTGCGTCCCGTCACAATCACAAGCTCCCGGCCTTTGTCTCCCTGTCCCATGATCCTCTGGCCTTGACCACGGATGCTCTAGCAATGTCATGGCAGTACTTTCAGCTCCTGTATGTCTTCCCTCCATGCCCCCTGCTGGCCAGAGAGATTGCTCTGGAAGGGGTGCCAGCAATTCTGGTGGCCCCCAGGTGGCCGAGAAGGGTGTGGTTAGCAGACGTGGTGCAGCTGGCAGTGGATCAGTGCGTTCTACCCATGGTGCCAGATCTGCTCACTCAGGGCTCCTTACGCCATCCCAATTTAAAAACTCTGGCTTTGACGACCTGGCTGCTGAAACCTCCATCTTAATGGAGAAGGGGCTGTTTACCTCGGTGATTGATACTATGATAAAGGCTAGGAAGGAGTCGTCTTCTTCCATTTATTACAGGGTTTGGCGTGCCTACATTGACTGGTGTGAGTCTAAGTCTCTTCCCTGTCGTGTGTTCTCTATTCCCAGGATTCTGGAGTTCCTACAGCATGGGTTGGAGATGGGGCTCCAACTCAGTACTCGGAAAGGTCAGGTGTCTGCCCTGGTTGTTTTCTTCCAGATGTCCTTTGCTCATCATTCTCTGATCAGGACTTTTTTCCAGGGGGTTACTCATGTGCGTCCCCCACGTAAGCCTATGGTGCCTGTTTGGGATTTGAACTTGGTTTTGTCAGCCTTGCAGGGTGCTCCCTTTGAACCTGTGCAGGATGCTGCCCTGGCTATTCTTACTCTCACGGTTGTCTTTCTGGTTGTCTGAGTTGGCGGCGCTTTCCATTCAGCCCCCCTACTATGAGAGACACCAGGACAAGGTGGTGTTCTGCTTTAAGCCAGATTTTCTGCCTAAGGTAGTGTCTGCTTTTCATTTGAATCAGGACATTGTTCTTCCTTCATTGTGCCCTAATCCTAGTAATGCTAAGGAGAGGTCCCTTCTGGTCCTAGGAAGGGTTTGGCTCCTGCCAAGTCTACTATCAGCAAATGGATATGTCAGGCTGTGATTCAGGCCTACTCTGCTAAGGGGAAGAATCCTCCCTTCCGCCTTACTGCTCATTCTTATACTTATTGGTGCCTCTTGGGCTTTTCAGCACCAGGCTTCTGTTGAACAAGTTTGCAAGGCCGCTACTTGGTCTTCTGTTCATACCTTTTCAAAGTTTTACAAGGTTGATGTTAGGGCCTCAGCTGATGCTGCTTTTGGTCGCAAGGTTTTGCAGGCGGCAGTGATTTAAACTGTCTGCTGTTACCTTTTGGGGATTCCACCCTACTTTATGGACACTGCTATTGGATGTCTTGATTGTAAGTATTCTATCTGGAGCAGGACGTATACTAAGAATAATACAATTCTGTGAATACTCACCTGTAGAATTGGTATTATGAGTATACAGTACGTCCTGCTCCACCCCACCCTTTGTTTTTGCATTATCTTGGATCCCCTGTATGGTGATTGTTATCATTGTTATAGTTACTAGTTGGGTTGTGTTATTTCTCCTAGCTTCTAGTTAAAGTGGACCAACACCCAGGGGGGATCGGCCCGGAAATCTATAAGATTCCCGGACCGAGCAGATCCCTCCCCGCGGGACATCCGAAATCGGGATGTCCCGCGGGGAGGAACCCCCCAGGAGGCCCACAATCCTCACCTTACCGGCGATCCGACGGCACATGCGCGAGACGCGGCCGCGTCTCTCGCTTCCCTCTAGCAGGGCGCGCTCCCGCGCCGGCCGTTTTGTGAATGGCCGGCGCAGGAGCGCTCCCTGTTAGAGGGAAGCGAGAGACGCAGCCAATGACAGCGCTCTGGTATGCGCGTCCAAGCGGCTTTGGACGCGCATACCAGAGCTGCTCTGAGCGCTGTCATTGGCCGGACGAGGTCACGTGGTAGCGGGGAGAGGTGAGTTTTTGCGGCGATCGGGGGGGTTTCAGACAGCGGGGCACCCCCGATCGGGGTGCCCCACCTAAGTGGACCAACACCCAGGATAGTCAAAATCCTGGGTGTTGGTCCACTTTAACTGCTTTTCAATTCTGGTGATTCTGGGAGGTCCCTGGGTATTTGAGGGGCCGGGAGGAGCCTATTTTCGATGTCTCTGCAGTCCAGCGCCATCTGGCGGAGTATTACCCGATTGTAAGTATTCTGTCTGGAGCAGGACGTACTGTATACTCATAATACCAATTCTACAGGTGAGTATTCACAGAATTTTATTTTTGTATCACTGCGTAGTAGAGCTGGAGTTAAAGCAAAATCTAGAAAAAAAATGACTAGTGAAAAACAACTTATTGTGTCAGTGTGCCTCTACCACTCAAGAGCCACACAGGTCCACCAGTGATCACTGGAGTTACCTGGGTAGGCTTACACACAGCCCCAAACATGCACGTCTGCCTGCACAAACTATCTAGGTAGCCGGTGGAGCAGGGAACATAAGTCGTACAAAGGCATGGAAAGTTAAAATAGTATTGGTCCTGATTTGGGATGCCCCGCTGTACATCTCGGCCTTGCAAGTCTCGTCACCGGCAGGTGGTACTCACCACTTCCTCTTTCCAGCATCAGCTGCTGCTCATGTGATGCCAGTGACCATTTATATTCGCAGGGCCTGCAGTCTTACAGTTATGTGCAAGGGTATCCTGCAAACCTAAATAACGCCAGTCATGTTAGCGGTAGCTGGTGCTCGCACAAGGGAGAGGTGAGTACCAAAGTCTCAGTGACTTGGCTTGCTAGGAATTCCAAAGATGGGTGCCTTCATACTGCGGGGTACATGGTACATTTTCTTTTTTTTTTTAAAGCGGTCCTTCACTCTGAATAAGAGTCTATCTTATATGTTCCCCACACCATGTACATACAGATTGTCCACATTAAAAATCATCCTACTTGCATCTACTGCATGTTATGAGCCTTTAAACACCCAAGATGGCAGCTTATGGAAGCCGCCATCTTATCAGGCAGCCTGCAAACAGGAAGTGCCTCCTGACTGTGCTGCTCTGCATTCTGGGACTGCTGACATTTACCTGACCCCAGCTCTGCTCTGTCTGAGCAAAGCACAGCTATAACCCCGCCCCCTGTACCTTATCCCACTCTCCTCTCCTCAGTAAGTGTGATGCTTCTGAGTCAAGATGGCGGCGCCCGTATCCTAAAGTCCTGAACAGAGTTGCAGCCCAGTGGGGGAAAGAATAATAAGTTAGTGACTAAAAACTTAAAATATATTAATTTTAGATGCTGGGGAATTGTTTTTTAAGAGTTTGGGCTTTTCATTAAATCGCGCTGAAGGTCCGGTTTAACTGTTGGTCCTCTAAGTATTTTGCTGAGTTTGGCCATCCTTTTAACTGGCGAGGCAGCCCTAACTAGCATGTGTTTTTGTTTTTTTACTTTCAAGCACTTTTATAAAGAGAAATAATACAAAACATCTCTGTATATAACATATACATCTCACAACTCAGGATGTGTATCTTTGAAGCACAAAATATAAGAGAATACACTAGTTGCACAAGCAATTAGTGGAGTATAGGCCAATCAAACATCTGCCAATTCTAAAGGGGAGTCAAAGCCACCAACCTTGATGTATGAGAATAGGCAGGATCCAACAGTGTGTAACCACTAAGATACACTAAATGGTAAAAAGAGGTAACAGCGGATAAGAAGAAAGAACACGAGGGACAAGAGGGCCAGAGCCAAGGCAATAAAAGAAGGGGATGCCTTCAGTGACGAGCAAACTAAATGGTTGCCAATGTACGATCAAATGTGGAAGGGAAAAAATGGGTATCCAGGCCTTTCAAAATTTGAAGATATTTGCTTAAGAACGTGTGGAGTGTTTAAAAAAACATTGTTCAGCTAGGCAATCTATTCACCCGGGGGATTCAAAGGTTTTTTTCTAGGTTCGAGCAATTAACTTAGCTACAGACGTTATATGCTTGATAAGACTGAATTGATTGAGTACACTACGGCAGATTATGATTGTTAGGCTACAAGTGGAGCTTTACGTATAAGATAGCAGATGCTCTATGCCAAAACTGCTTTACCTTCCTACACTACCACCAATTAGCGAACAGCCCCTAAAACATAATGGAGACTGCGCTCAGGCACTAGATACCACCTAAAGATCACATTAGTAGTCACTTCTAGGACATTCTAGCCATATTCTGTCAAGAGTTTCTGCAGACATTGACCCAGACCCAGTCTGAGTCACCAGATCTGATTCCCGTTTGGCTACAAAATTACCTTCTAAGAGGGAATTGTAGGTCAAGGAAATAAGCCCTTTGCCCGTGGGGTTATTATGGCAACATGTCTCCAAAGCTGTCACACGAAACTTTGAAATTCCTTAAGTTTAGACACCACACCGCCAGTCATTTTTTCTTTATTTTTCCACTGTTAAGACTATCTACAAAAACTTTACCTCCCTTTTCTCTGAGACATGGTAATGCAGCAGTTGTGTGGTCACAAGTCTCCTTTTCGAAGTATACAGCACGTCCTGTTCCAGTAAATTCCTTACACTTGGGTTATTCTGCCACAAGGTGGCGCAGTGGACTGCAGAAAGACTTGTGGCCTCTCCCGGCTCCATAAATAGCCAAGTACCTCCCCCAGTGTTTCTCTGCAGTCTGGACTGCGAAGATAGAAGATGGCTCTCTATTGCGCAGGGAGGGGGCTTTTCAAGCCTAGGGCCCTGCAGGCTTATTTTCACCCGTTCTGGACCCACTGCCTCCCAGCCTCAGCTGACGGTTCAGGTGAAGGTAGGACAGCACTAGGGTCAGGTGCTGAAGGAGCTCTGCTTCGGGCCGCAAGACCCTGTACCCAAGTGTATCCGGCGACAGGCTTTCTATGGTGAGCCTCATTGGGATGCCCCAGCCTCAAACCTTGGGTCCTTGTTCCCTTCACCCATCTCCCCTCCCCTCTAGAAGTTTGTGCGCGACCCCTTTGTTGTGGCCCGCTTGGTGGCAGGAGGCGCCGGGGGGTCTGTGATTTGTGTGTGTGTTATTTTATTGTTGGTGTGTGTGCGGTCGGTTGTACGGTGCTCCGTGGTGGTTGGCGCTATGCATTCTTAGTATACAGTACGTCCTGCTCCAGATTAGATTACTTACACTTGGGAAATACTCCGCCAGATGGCGCTGGACTGCAGAGACAGCAAAATTGGCTCCTCCCGGCCCCTCAAATACCCGGGACCTCCCACAAATCCCCAGATTTTCTCAGCAGTCTGGACTGCGAAGGGCAAGAAGATGGCTCTCTCTTCTCGCAGGTGAGCGGGGCTATTAGCCTGCGGCCCTGTAGGACTATTCCCACCCGTTCCATTATTAATGTGCCTCCCAGCCTAGGCTGCGCTGGTCCGGTGATGGTAGGCAGCACCGCTGTCAGGTGCTTAGGAGCGCTGCTCCACCGCAATCCCCCACCAAAGGGTAGGCGGTATAGGCATATGGTGAGCCTCTATGGGATGCCTTTGCCTGTGTGGGGACGGCGCTCTGCTCGGTATGTGCCTCTGCCATTACAGCTGTGGCTATTAGGACCCTGCTTAGAAGTATCCTAGATGGTGCTCCTGATGATGTGTCTAGTGAGGTGTTTAATGCTCTCTACCGTTGTGAGGTTTTTGTGACTTATGTCCTCTCTGCCTTGGATGATACCATTAGGATGTGTGGCAGAACCTCTGCCCTGGTGGTGGCTATACGCCGCTCAGTTTGGCTGCGCCAGTGGGCTACTGACAACGCTGCCAAGAAAGCTCTCACTGGTTTTCCCTTCAAAGGACTACGCCTGTTTGGGGACAGCCTGGACCTGTTTGCTAAGGGAGGCAGGTTACCCCAGCGCAGGCAGCAGTCTCGGCCCTTTCGGGGACAGGGCTCCTTTTCCTCCCCCTACCATGGTGCCAGACAGGGGAGGGGGGTTTCCCTTACAGGGGCCCAAGGAGATTTCTGGGGTAGGGGCAGAGGACGTGGACGCCCTGGCTCCTCCTGGGGCTCCAAGCTTAAGTCTTCTCCCAAGCCCCCTCAGGCGCCCTCACCCATCCGGGTGGGGGGACGGCTTCAGCACTTTGCTCACGTCTGGAGGCTTCATGTCTCATACCGGTGGATTCAGGAGGTAGTGTCCTCCGGTTACAAGATAGTTTGCTGCCTGGCTGCCCCCAAGATTCATCAGATCCTGGATTTCTCAGGACCCTATGTCCGCTCAGGCTCTAGTTTTGGCGGTGCAAAGCCTTCTGGAGCTGGGGGTCATCTGTCAGGTCCCCTTACGAGAAAGGGGCGAGGGGTTCTATTCCAACCTTTTCACCGTGCCCATAAGAGATGGGTCAGTCAGGCCCATCCTGGACTTGAAGATCCTCAACAAATTTGTCAGGTGCAGGTGCTTTCGCATGGAAACTTTGCGCTCTGCCATCAGTTCCCTGCGTCCAGGGGAGTTCATGACATCTGTGGACATCAAAGATGCTTACCTTCATATTCCTGTGTTTCCAGGTCATCAAAGGTTGCTCAGGTTCGCTTTGGAGGATCAGCACTACCAATTTGTGGCATTGCCCTTCGGTCTCACTTCAGCTCCCAGAGTGTTCACCAAGGTGCTGGCAGGAATGAGGTCACTGCTCAGGTTTCAGGGCATTTGCGTGCTGCCCTATCTGGACGACATTCTCATCACTTCCCAATCTCTACATCAGGCAGAGTTGGATACTCAGCTGGTAGTGTCCACTCTGGAGTCATTTGGCTGGGTGATCAACCATCCCAAATCTTCCCTTTCTCCCTCCTTGGTGACACCCTTCCTGGGAATGAATCTGGATTTTTTTCTTCCTCAGCAGAAGGGGGACAGTCTGCTAGCGCAGGTTCAGTTCCTGCTATCTTGCCCTCATCCCTCCATCAGGCAGGGGATGCAGCTGGTAGGCCTGATGGTGCCATGCTTAGAGTTGTCCGTTATGCCCAGTTCCACATGAGGCCTCTGCAACTCCACCTCTTGTCAGTATGGGACAAGGATCCTGCGTACCTGGACCAGGTCCTTGTGCTTTCCCCCCTGGTCAAGCGGTCCCTCTCGTGGTGGCTGGACTCCAGGAACCTGTTGGTGGGCAGATCCTTTCTGGCCCCCTGCTGGGAGACGGTCACCACGGATGCCAGTCTGACAGGTTGGGGGGGTTTCTGGAAGTCCCTGCAATTCCAAGGGTGGTGGGGCCCTCAGGAGGCCCACACACCTATTAACATTCTGGAACTGCGGGCGATCAGGTTGGTTCTGTCTCATTTGACTCATCACGTGCGGGGCCTGCCTGGTCAGGTACGCTCGGACAACCAGACGGTGGTTGCCTACATCAATCATCAGGGAGGGACCCAGAGCAAGAGGGCCCTCTAGGAAGTGTCTCTGATACTGGCCTGGGCGGAGGACAATGTTCCCTGCATATCAGCTGTGTACATCCCGGGGGTGGGGAATCTGCAGGCAGACTCCCTGAGCAGGGGGACCTCTCACCAGGGAGAATGGTCCCTCTGCAACAGGGTGTTTAAATCTCTGTGTCACCATTGGGGCCAACCAGATGTGGATCTGCTTGCGTCCCGGCCTTTGTCTCCCTGGCCCTGGCCGCGGATGCTCTAGCAATGTCATGGCAGGACTTTCAGCTCCTGTATGTCTTTCCTCCATTCCCTCTGTTGGGCAAGGTTCTGCGCAAGATTGCTCAGGAGGGGGTGCCAGCAATACTGGTGGCCCCCAGGTGGCCAAGAAGAATGTGGTTTGCAGGCGTGGTGCAGTTGACAGTAGATCAGTACGCTCTGCCCAGGGTGCCGGACCTGCTCACTCAGGGTCACTTACGTCATCCCAATTTACAAACTCTGGCTTTGACGGCCTGGCTGCTGAAACCTCCATCTTGATGGAGAAGGGGCTGTCTGCCTCTGTTGTTGATACCATGATAAAGGCTAGGAAGCAGTCTTCTTCTTCCATTTATTATGGTTTAGGGGTTGGTTTTAGGGTTTGGCGTGCCTACATTGACTGGTGTGAGTCTAAGTCTCTTCCCTGTCGTGTGTTCTCTATTCCCAGGATCCTGGAGTTCCTGCAGCATGGGTTGGAGTTGGGGCTCCAACTCAGTACTCTGAAAGGTCATGTTTCTGCCCTGGCTGTTTTCTTCCAGAGGTCCTTTGCCCAGCATTCTCTGATCAGGACTTTTTTCCAGGGGGTTACCTATGTGCGTCCTCCACGTAAGCCTATGTTGCCTGTTTGGGATTTGAACTTGATTTTGTCAGCCTTGCAGGGTGCGCCCTTTGAACCTGTGAAGGCCATTCTTACTCTCCAGATTGTCTTTTTGGTGGCTATCACCTCTGTTAGGTGTGTGTCTGAGTTGGCGGCGCTTTCCATCCAGCCCCCCTACTTTGAGAGACACCAGGAAAAGGTGGTGTTTCGCTTCAAGCCAGATTTTCTGCCTAAGGTTGTGTCTGCCTTTCATTTGAATCAGGACATTGTTCTTCCGTCATTGTGCCCTAATCCTAGTAATGCTAAGGAGAGTGTCTTGCATTCTTTGGATGTGGTTAGGTGTCTGAAGTACTATCTGGTGGCTACTGCACCTTTCAGAAAAACTGATGCTCTTTTTGTGGTCCCTTCTGGTCCTAGGAAGGGTTTGGCTCCTGCCAAGTCTACTATCAGCAAGTGGATTCGTCAGGCTGTGATTCAGGCCTATTCTGCTAAGGGGAAGACTCCTCCCTTCCGCCTTACTGCTCATTCCACTCGTGCTATTGGTGCCTCTTGGGCTTTTCAGCACCAGGCTTCTGTTGAACAAGTTTGCAAGGCCGCCACTTGGTCTTCTGTTCATACCTTTTCAAAGTTTTTCAAGGTTGATGTTAGGGCCTCAGCTGATGCTGCTTTTGGCCGTAAGGTTCTGCAGGCGGCAGTGGTATGACCTGTCTGCTGTTACCTTTGGGGATCCCACCCTACCCTATGGACACTGCTATTTGATGTCCCAAGTGTAAGTAATTAATCTGGAGCAGGACGTAATGTATACTAAGAATAATACAATTCTGTGATTACTCACCTGTAGAATTGATATTATGAGTATACAGTACGTCCTGCTCCACCCCACCCTTGGTTTTGCATTATCCTGGATCCCCTGTATGGTGATTGCTATCATTGTTATGGTTACTAGTTTGGTTCTTTTTAATTCTCCCGGCTTCTCGTTAACTGCTTTTCAATGCTGGGGATTTGTGGGAGGTCCCGGGTATTTGAGGGGCCGAGAGGAGCCAGTTTCGCTGTCTCTGCAGTCCTGCGCCATCTGGCGGAGTATTTCCCAAGTGTAAGTTATCTAATCTGGAGCAGGACGTACTGTATACTCATAATATCAATTCTACAGGTGAGTTATCACAGAATTGTATTTTTGTTACTGTCATGGCGCCAGCATCTCACGTGATCACAGTTTCGCGCTCTTTGGGGGCGCGGGAAACGCGGTTTGACGTGTTTTGCGTCATGCTCTCGCGGTCTGCCCCTCTAGGTTCTGCTGCCGGCACCATTTTGTGGCCTCGTCCCAGCGGTGATGTGACGCGGTCTGGCTGTGTCTTACCTCTCTGAGCGATCTGTCCGCTTGGTCTGTGAGTCCCTTACGGGGTTTTTATATTGCTTTACTCTGTATGCGCTGGGGATGTTTATTTTGTACCTATTGTGTCTTGCAGGCGGGTCACCTTTGACTTTGGTAAGGGGCAGGGCCGGGAGAACCAATCTCCCACCTTCCCTAGCGGGCTTTGGGGGGCATCCCAAAAAGGGTGGCTATTGCTAGCTGTGTCCCTATACTGGCCGTTGCGCCTGTATCTAAAATCACCATATGGAGGCTTCCGGAGACGATGTGCTTGGGGTTCCTTCGGGACAGCTGTGTGTTGCGTGTGGGGTATCCCCTGTTAGTGACGGTGTCAGGGTGTGTTTGACCTGCGCCCAGCATGTACTTGCACGGCAGCCTGCGTCCTCTGCTACGGGTCCCGGTGCTGCGCCCCTTTCTGCTTCGCCTACCCCCCCACGCTTGCATCTGACTCCCAGTGAGGAGCACACTAGCGGGGAGTCTCAGTATGACTTGGCTTCACGGGTGGCCAGCATTGAAAAGTATATTGCTGGGTCAGCCCTGCGTAAGGCTTCTGCTAAGAAGCGACATTTATCTCCCACTGCTTCCCTCTTTCCTGTGGAGGATGAGGGACTTTACTCATTTTCTGGCTATTACCCCGAGGAGGGGGAATTATTCTCTGATATTTCCCCTTCTGCCGTGGCTCCACAGCAGCAGGGTGATCTTTTCCACTCTGTTAAACCACGCTTGGAGTTCCCAGAGCAGAATCACTTTATTAATCTGGTGCTCAAAGAGTGGGAACGCCCTAGTAAACTACCTGGGGTGCCCAAGAGTTGGGACAGGAGGTATCCTTTTCCTGCTGATGTGATTAAGCGTTGGTCATGTCCTCCTAAGGTGGACGCGCCAGTCCTAGGGTTGTCTTAACACATCAGTCATGCATTCAACTGACACTACTACCCTGCGGGATGGTAAGGACCGGCGCTTGGACCAGCTGTCCTGTCATGCTTTTGCTTGTGTGGGGACTGCACTGCGCCCGGTTTGTGCCTCTGCCATAACGGCTATTGCTATTAAAGGACTGCTTAAGTGTCTCATAGATGGGGTCTCTAATGACGCGGGAGGTGAGGATTATAGATCTCTCCTACTTTGCTATGAATTTGTTGCATATATCCTTTCTGCCATGGATGATGCCATTAGAATGTGTGGTAGGACTTCTGCCCTGTTGGTGGCTATACGACGCTCTGTTTGGCTATGTCAGTGGGTGGCTGATAATGCTGCTAAAAAGGCCCTCACTGGTTTTCCCTTTAAAGGGCTGCGGCTCTTTGGTGAACGCTTGGACCTATTTGCCAGGGGATGTAGGCTGCCTCAACGTAGGAGGCCGTCTCGGCCCTTTCGGGGGACCGGTGCTTCTCTCCCCTCCTTCCGCACTTCCAGGGCTGGTCGAGGAGTTTCCTTTGCTGGGGCAGGGGTAGAGGACGGGCTCTCATCGGGTCCCAAGCCCAAATCCTCCCCCAAGCCCCCTCAGGGATGAGGAGGCGCCCTCACCCATCCGGGTGGGGGGACGGCTTTGGCTCTTTGCTCACGTCTGGAGGCTACGTGTAGCAGACAGATGGATTCAGGAGGTGGTGTCCTCCGGATACAAGATAGTTTGCAGCCTGGCCGCCCCCAAGATTTATCAGATCCCAGATGGTTCAAAACCCCCTGTCAGCTCAGGGCTTGCGGCTTGTGGTCTGAAACCTTTTGGAGTTGGGGGTCATCTGCCCTGTGCCTCTCAGGGAAAGGGGCAGAGGCTTCTACTCCAATCTATTCACTGTTCCCAAAAAGGATGGGTCCCTCAGGCCCATCCTGGATTTAAAGCACCTCAACAAGTTTGTCAGATTCAAGCATTTTCGCATGGAGACCCTACGCTCAGCAGTCGCTACTCTGCGCCCGTGCGACTTCATGACATCCGTAGACATCAAGGACGCTTACCTTCATGTACCAATCTTCCCAGGTCATCAGAAATTTCTCAGGTTCGCTCTGGAGGATCAGCACTAACAATTTGTGGCCTTACCTTTTCAGTATCACCTCAGCTCCCAGGGTATTCACCAAGGTGCTGGCGGTTGTGATGGCTCTGTTGAGATCTCAGGGCATTCGCATCCTTCCTTATTTGGATGACATTCTGATCTCGTCTCAGTCCTTCCATCAGGCAGAACTGGATACCCAGATGGTGGTGTCCACACTAGAGTCCTTCCGGTGGGTGATCTTCTGGGCATGACTCTGGATACATCTCAGGTCAAGGTTTTTCTCCCTCAACAGAAGGAAAGTCTTCAAACTTAGGCCCAGCTCCTTCCTTCTTGTCCTCATCCCTCCATCCGGCAGGGGATGCAACTGGTGGGCCTGATGGTGTCTTGTTTCGAGGCGGTACCCTATGCTCAGTTTCACATGAGACCTCTGCAGCTACACTTCTTATCAGTGTGGGATCGGGACCCTGTGTCCCTGGATCAGGTGTTTGTTCTGTCCCCCTTGGCCAGACGGTCCCTCTCGTGGTGGCTGGACTCAAGGAACCTCTTGGTGGACAGAACCTTTCTGTCCCCTTGCTGGGAGACTGTCACCACAGATGCCAGTCTGACAGGTTGGGGGGATTCTGGAAGTCCTTGAAATTCCAGGGTCAGTGGGGCCCATACTCCTATCAACATCCTGGAACTGAGGGCGGTAAGGTTGGTTCTCGCCCATTTGACCCCACACCTTCGGGGTCGGGCTGTTCAGATCCGCTCAGACAATCAGACGGCGGTTGCCTACATCAATCATCAGGGAGGGACCCGAAGCAAGAGGGCCCTCAAGGAAGTGTCTCTGATACGGTCATGGGCGGAGGAGAATTGTCCCTGCATCTCGGCAGTGTATATCCCGGGGGTGGAAAATCTGGAGGTGGACTCCCTGAGCAGGGGGACTTCTCGTTTGGGAGAATGGTCCCTCAGCAGCAGGGTGTTTTGCTCCCTGTGCCACCGCTGGGGTCAGCCGGATGTAGATCTGTTTGCGTCTTGTCACAATCACAAGCTTCCAGTCTTTGTCTCTCTGTCCAAGACCCTCTGGCCTTAGCCATGGATGCACTAGCTATGTCTTGGAAGAGCTTTCGGCTCTTCTATGTTCCCTCCCTTTCCTCTGCGGGGCAGGGTGCTGCGCAAGATAGCCCAGGAAGGGGTGCCAACCATCCTGGTGGTCCCCTGTTGGCCAACAAGGGTGTGGTTTGCAGACATCGTGCAATTGGCAGTAGATAATACGTCCTGCCCAAGGTTCCAGACCTGCTCACTCAGGGGCAGCTACGCCATCCCAATTTACAAATGCTGGCTTTGACGGCCTGGCTGCTGAGACCTCCATCTTGTTGGATAAGGGGTTGCCTGCCTCTGTTGTTACTACCATGATTCGGGCTAGGAAGAAGTCCTCGTCATTTATCTACTATGGGGTATGGCATGCTTACATTGCTTGGTGTGAGTCTAGGTCTCTTCCCTGTCGGGTGTTTTCTGTTCCCAGGATCCTGGAATTTTTGCAGCATGGTTTGGATCTGGGCCTTCAACTTAGTACTCTCAAGGGACATGTTTCAGCCTTGGCTATTTTCTTCCAAAGATCTTTTGCCAACCACCGTTTTTTCCAGGGGGTTATTCACGTGCGCCTGCCACGTAAGCCTATGTTACCAGTCTGGGATTTGAATTTGGTTTTATCTGCTTTGCAGGGTCCTCCTTTTGAGCCTCTACGTGAGGCTGCTTTGCCTATTCTGACTCCTAAGTAGCCTTTTTGGTGACTATCACTTCTGTTAGGAGTGTTTCTGAGTTGGCGGCGCTTTCCATTAAACCTCCTTACTTTGAGCGACACCAGGACAAGGTGGTGTTTCGGTATAAGCCAGATTTCCTGCCTAAGGTTGTGTCTGCATTTCATCTCAATCAGGACATTGTTTTGCCTTCATTGTGCCCTAATCCTGCTAATTCCAAGGAGCGGACTCAGCATTCCTTGGATGTGGTCAAGGTTCTGAAGTTTTATTTGGTAGCTACTGAATCTTTCAGGAAGACTGATGCTCTTTTTGTTCTCCCTTCTGGACCTAGGAAGGGGTTGCCTCCGGCTAAATCCACTATTAGCAAGTGGATCCGTCAGGCGGTGGTGCAAGCCTATTCTGCTAAGGGGAAGGAGCCTCCTTTCCACCTTACTGCTCATTCCACTCGTGCTATTGGTGCCTCCTGGGCTTTTTAGCACCAGGCGTCTGTTGAACAAGTTTGTAAGGCCGCAACTTGGTCTTCTGTTCATACTTTTTCCAAGTTTTGCAAGGTTGATCTTAGGGCCTCAGCTGATGCTGCTTTTGGCCGCAAAGTTCTTCAGGTGGCAGTGGTTTAAACTGCTCGCCGTTGTTCTTTGGGGATCCCACCCTACCTTACGGACACTGCTTTTGGATGTCCCAAGTGTAAGGAATTTACTGGAACAGGACGTGCTGTATACTTGGAAAAATACAATTCTGTGAGTACTCACCTATAAAATTGATTTTATAGTATACAGCACGTCCTGTTCCACCCCGCCCTTGTTATCATTTTTCTTGGTTACCTCTGTATGGTGATTGTTCAAAGTTTATTTGGGGTTCTTATCCATTTTTTATTCTCCCGGCTTCTTTTATAACTGCTTGTCAACACTGGAGGTTGGTGGGAGGTAATTGGCTATTTATGGGGCCGGGAGTGGCCACAAGTCTTTCTGCAGTCCACTGCGCCACCTTGTGACGGAATAACCCAAGTGTAAGGAATTTACTGGAACAGGACGTGCTGTATACTATAAAATCAATTCTACAGGTGAGTACTCACAGAATTGTATTTTTTTCGGTAACTATCAGTAAGTGATCTCCTAACCTCGTGATTTAGGAGACGAACATTATGTGGTGGTCTGTCCAGGCCTTGTTGATGGTACTGGGGGTTTCTTTTATAATTGCCTCTGGAGTACTGCAAGGTGGATAGGGGTGCAAAGGGTACATCTGGGTACCCACACCAGAGAGTGATTTTTTTTCTTTTCTCAAAGTCTTACAAAGGATGTTGTGTATTTTGCTGGTGACTATTAGTTACACTTGAAAATGGTAGTAGCTGCAGCATCTTTCATCTGCAATGACAGCCCTTCTTATTTCAATTAAACCCTTTTTTATGTGGATGGAGTAATCAAAAACATCTGCTAATTGTTACACAAAGACTCTTTAAACTGCCAGTAACGTAGCAGCAACTGGCATTCTTTTTGGCTCTTTCTAATTGTCGCTTAGCTTTCATATTTGAAAGGTTTAGGTATCGGGGTCCCCACACACCCAATAATATTGCACCAGGACAGATGGAATAAAGATAGGGCACTACCTCCTCATTAAGTAGTAAAGAATAATTTTATTATATTCTAAGCATGATTATAAAAACCAACACTAGACAATACAATTTAAAATACATATAGGCCACAATACTACAAAAACACACAAAAGGGGGGAGCCAGGGTATTATTAAAGTCTCATAGTAATATAGTTCCAATTGAATATATATGTGTAAGCGAAGTTAGAGAATTATAAAAACATTTGGTCCGGTAAAATATGTGAAAAAATGTGCAAAGAGAATCATATAATAAAATACAAACAGTATTAAAGGTGCCTGTGCAAGTAAATTCTATACAAGTTTGTCTATCCAATACATCATAGAAAAAGTTCAAACCAACCCAGATTATGTGAAAGAGACATGGAACAATAGATATATAATAATTATACCAACTGGACCTACCCCCATAAAAATCTGCCAACGCGTATCGCAGCGTCCGCGAGCTGCTTCCTCAGGGCAATTGTATAGCTGTGCCCCTGTATCCTTCCCTATATATATATAAACCCTTAATAGGGGTGATGTATAGGCCTCCAATAGGGGGCCAAGCCGATAATGGCGTAATCCCACCCACACTCCGCTCCTGCCCCCCTTCCTCCCCACACACCATACACATTCCCCATACACCCAACCACGCTGGCGCGCCCCTGGACAGGTGTAGTATAATTAATTCCAACAATGTAAAGACAAAGGCCAGTGTGATAGCATTCAGGAAGGCAGTGCAGCTGCGCGACGCACTCCGGCCGGAAGTGCGTCATCGCGAGCGCCTGCGTTCCAGCGCTACTGCGCGACGCACCCGGCCGGAAGTGCGTCACGCAGCAGCACAAAAGATCATAAAGACGATGTCAAATTCCTTCCACCATCACATATATAGAACATGCTGGCCTAGGGCGGTAGCCAGACTGCATACCGCTCGATAATAATGATAGAAAGAGATCTGTAAACAGGGACATGCGCACCACAGTGGAGGGGAGGGGGGCGGCGCGAGGCGGGGGCGGGGGAATGGAGGGAGAGGTGAAAGACATAGGAGAACAGGGGCTGACCGTGTGCGCGCGTGCACCGCACCGCCGCCCGCGCGCGCCCACCCCAGAGACATCCGGGTGGGCCGCGCGCGCGCGGCCGAGCAGAGCACCCGCGCAGGCGCATAAAGGTAAAAGGGGCCGCCACAGGGACAAGGGCACAGCAGAGGGGATGTAACAAAGCAATGGCAAATCATAAGCAACATACAACAAGGAGAAGGGAAATTACATATATACAGTATATACAATCTAATCAATTAGCATAATCAGAAAATAATAATCTAACATGTCATAGTTCTTGCCTATAATATCCATGGATGTGGAAAGTCTCTCAGTGACCACACCAAAGGGATTGGATCCAGGGGGTACATTGTAGTAAAGCTATATACATACATCTAATAATCATATTGGAAAGATAATCGTGGCATTAGATCAGTCCGATACTATTGGTCTGAGATCAAATAGGAGCTGGATCCCATAGGTACGTATAAGGGGGGTTTAAATTCTCATAAATGGCTACTTCCTAGCATTTCCAGTTGGCCATCCAGGTCAGGGCAACCAGGATCAAGTGGATCAAAGGGGGAAGAGGGGGAGAGGGGGGGGGGGGGAGGAGAGGGGGGGGGGAGGGGAAGGGAAGGAAGGAAGGAGAGTGGGGAGAGGGAGAGGGGAAGAGGGGAAAAGGAAGAGAAGGAACAAGGAGGAAGGAGAAGGGAGGGAGAGGGGGAAAAGAGGGGAGGGGGGGATGAAAGGAAAGGGGTAACAAGGGTAGGCGAAGGGAGGGGAGGGGAAGGGGGGGGGAAGGGAAGGGGAAAAAAAAAAAAAAAAAAAAAAGGGGGGGGGGGGGGGGGAAGGGGAAAGGGGAAGCGGGCACGTATGCCCAGGGTCTACATGTTCAAAAAACCATTCTATTTTTCATTTTCCACATTTGTCATAGAAATGGAATTCCATGCCAAGTTTCTTCCATCCCTGGATCACAATTTGGACCTCTAAGACCCGAGGAGCTGGCGTTTGGTGTTCAGTCACCTATCCCAATCCTGAAAAACATATATATAAATATAATTAATCCATGTGACTTAACAGAAGACGTGAGCCAGTGAACCAATCAGCAAATAAAAACAAGTGAGCAAAGCACAAGCGTGCAGTGTAGAAATAGGGTGAACATGCCAGAAAAACAAAAAATAAAAAATATATGTGTAACAAAAATCAGTGTCATACCATAAGAGGTGTAGTGAATAAACCCATAGGGGCAGCCCCTAACAACTAAATAAACCACCCCCCTCCTCTACCCCACCCACCGCATGCAGCACCCCCCCCCCAACCCAAAAAAAACCAATATATATCCATCCCACTTAGGTACCCCCTAAAAACGGAGTGAAGGCCAGGTCCTCGTTGAGGCCCTTAGGGGCTTGTGTATCCAAGAGATAGATCCATCTCAATTCTTGTTGTTGTAATTTAGGTTTAATGTCTCCCCCCCTAGGCCCCACCCTAACCCTCTCTATTCCCATGATCCTCAAACAATTATGGTCACTATTATGTGCCTCTAAAAAGTGTTGGGCAACCGGTGTGATCCTTTTCCCCTGTTCCAGATGTCTAGTAGCCAATCGAATACTCGATATATGGGCCTGTAGTCTAGCCTTCAGAGTGTTCCTGGTTTCCCCTATATACATTTTTGGACATGTACACCACAATGCACCCGGATGTCTCTGGGGTGGGCGCGCGCGGGCGGCGGTGCGGTGCACGCGCGCACACGGTCAGCCCCTGTTCTCCTATGTCTTTCACCTCTCCCTCCATTCCCCCGCCCCCGCCTCGCGCCGCCCCCCTCCCCTCCACTGTGGTGCGCATGTCCCTGTTTACAGATCTCTTTCTATCATTATTATCGAGCGGTATGCAGTCTGGCTACCGCCCTAGGCCAGCATGTTCTATATATGTGATGGTGGAAGGAATTTGACATCGTCTTTATGATCTTTTGTGCTGCTGCGTGACGCACTTCCGGCCGGGTGCGTCGCGCAGTAGCGCTGGAACGCAGGCGCTCGCGATGACGCACTTCCGGCCGGAGTGCGTCGCGCAGCTGCACTGCCTTCCTGAATGCTATCACACTGGCCTTTGTCTTTACATTGTTGGAATTAATTATACTACACCTGTCCAGGGGCGCGCCAGCGTGGTTGGGTGTATGGGGAATGTGTATGGTGTGTGGGGAGGAAGGGGGGCGGGAGCGGAGTGTGGGTGGGATTACGCCATTATCGGCTTGGCCCCCTATTGGAGGCCTATACATCACCCCTATTAAGGGTTTATATATATATAGGGAAGGATACAGGGGCACAGCTATACAATTGCCCTGAGGAAGCAGCCCGCGGACGCTGCGATACGCGTTGGCAGATTTTTATGGGGGTAGGTCCAGTTGGTATAATTATTATATATCTATTGTTCCATGTCTCTTTCACATAATCTGGGTTGGTTTGAACTTTTTCTATGATGTATTGGATAGACAAACTTGTATAGAATTTACTTGCACAGGCACCTTTAATACTGTTTGTATTTTATTATATGATTCTCTTTGCGCATTTTTTCACATATTTTACCGGACCAAATGTTTTTATAATTCTCTAACTTCGCTTACACATATATATTCAATTGGAACTATATTACTATGAGACTTTAATAATACCCTGGCTCCCCCCTTTTGTGTGTTTTTGTAGTATTGTGGCCTATATGTATTTTAAATTGTATTGTCTAGTGTTGGTTTTTATAATCATGCTTAGAATATAATAAAATTATTCTTTACTACTTAATGAGGAGGTAGTGCCCTATCTTTATTCCATCTGTCCTGGTGCAATATTATTGGGTGTGTGGGGACCCGATACCTAAACCTTTCTTTCTGTGGCTTTTTAGCACCAGGGATAGAGAGCACACCTTTTGATATTTAGACTGGTGCGGTCCGTGCATAGTATCTCTTTGGTTTCAATTAGCTTTCATATTTGCTCTTTCTTTTAGATCTGGAACATGCAGGTAACTTTTTTTTTAAATTTATTTTTACCTTTTGACAAAGATGGAGAATGCTGCAATTGTCCAGACTTCTGTGTAACTCCACCAGCATTGGCAGGGCTCTCTCTCCTAACTTGTTCCTGTACCAATGTGCTTTGTTATTACTAATATTACTGTATATGCATTTATTGTCCTGTTTCTGTTACATACGCCTCATAATCTGTAAACTGTGAACCACCTTCTTAATTACAGGATTAAAGGAATATCTCTAAAAATACTACAGTGGGCAAACCTGCTGGAACCTGGATTGTTGATTTAGGATAAAAGTCCATTTAAATGCCTTGAATATTGGCATTATTTTTGTTTCGCCCTTTAACTGCCAATCTTCCTGGAGATTTTTTTCAATCTGTTGCCAGGCCATTTTTTATATTTTGCAATATACGTGTTCTACTGTTGTTTTAATGGATTTTCAGGGATTTCCCAGGAAAAGTTTATATAGTTTTTTTTTTCAACACTATTTCAACATGTCTTGTTTGGCCTTGTTTTAGAGTGTATTCTCAATATTTTTGGGTGAAATGTGTGACAAAAAAAATCTATTTTTCACAATTTGTAGGGTTTTTCAATATTGCATGTAAAAGCCCAATTTCTTGCAGTTGCAACGGTACAACATAGGTATTGGTAGACATCCTTTCCTACCCAAGAGACTCCCCCAAACTGAAACGGCGCAATTTACAAATAAAATACAACTGCTTTGCACACCTTTACATTAGAAATACCCCCACAAACTATATTCTCTGAAAACACACCTTAAGCTTTCTAGGCATACCAGGCTTATTGATGTGGGCACCATTTTCTGGAAGTAATCCCTGTTAATTCTTTGGTTGCACACGGTTTCCCTAAAAAAAAAAAAAAAAAAAAAAAAAAAAAAGCTGAACCAAAGCCACATTTTCCTTTAAAAAAACAATATGCACACAAGAAAAAACAAGTTAAATCTGAAAAAGCTAGGTCTCCCGAACAGAACCATACCCAACATGCATAGGTACAGTCAAGGAAAGAGTTGCTTAAAGTAAAGCATGAACGTAACGGTAATTCTACTTGAAAATTTCAGCTCTACAAAGTGCATACCTTGCAATTTTTCAACCTTCAACAACCTTTTACATTTGGAATACCACACAAACCATATATTCCCCCGAAAGTACACGTTAAGCTTTCTAGGCGTACCCTGCTTGTTGTAGTGGGCTCATCTTTCTGGAAGTAATCCCTTGAAGAAAAAAGTGTATAAAAACGCAGAATAAATGCACATTTTCCTAAAATATGAATATGCAAACAAGAAAAAACAAGCTAAATCTGAAAGCACAAGCCCCCCCCTTCCCCTCAGCAGAATAATACCCAACATGCATAGGTACTGTTAACCCTTTTAACTGCCAGCCCACTTGTGATTTAGTCACCTTCTGATGACAGGTCATTTTCACCATTTTTGCGCCATGTTTAACAGTGATTTTTTTCCTGGTAAATTACATTTTTTACAGCAAAATTTAGACTGTAATTTAGACTAACTTTTTTGTTTGTAATTTTTCCACTATCCAGCATAACCAACCCGGGGACCTGCTATGGGGGCTTGTAGAACAGGGCCAGCCTCAGGCTACAAGTCTGCACAGCCTAAATGGCCCTGGGCTCTACTGCCCCCCCGGGCTTTGGGGAGGCAGGCTAGCGCAGGTGACTTGTCAGGCCCCTAAGCCTTGTTTACTGGTATAGTTGCCCCATAGATCCCTTATAAGTTCACAAAGGGTTAACAGTAAAAAAAAAAAAAAGAGACCACACCTAAAGAACTTTTTGTTAAAATGTTTTTTGCTTCACTTACCTCAATCGTCGGCTCCCCTTTCCACTGACGATTTTGATGACAGTTGCGGTGATCACTGGGGGAAGGGAGGCAGGGGATCAGAGGATCCCATGCCCTCCCTCCAGAAGAGGAGACCTGTCGGGAGAGATCACGCACGGAGGTGTGTAAATGTTATATATATATATATATATAATTACAAGAGATGCTGCCGGCGACTGAAGCGCGGGGGGGTATATTCCGGGCCCTCTTCAGAAGCTGGAAGAGCCCCGACCCGGGAACGTTGGCCCCCCGGCTGAATAAGAGACCCGGCCAGATCGATAGAGGGGTGACTTTTTTTTTTCCGGCTGCTGGGGGGGGCTGAATGTCAGGCGTTTAGCAGTCAGAGGAGGCGGCCACATACGTTTTACATGGCTGGCAATAGAAGGGTTAGTTATAAAGTGTCATTGTATTTTGTGGCACTGTTCAGCAGGAGGGTAGGATGAGTAACACAATACACAGGTCATTAACCGTCACATGTAACAGAAATATGACATACTGTACACATTCATTGTCATTGTGAGATAGGCCAACACTCGTCCGGATGTGGACACTGCTTCCAGGATCTGCTCACGTCATTGGCATGTGTTAGAGTGACGTACTAGCCCAATGCAAATGGCTGTACGGTTGTGCCCCACAGGGGGTCTTGGAACCTACAAGATGAGACTGGGCTCCACGAGAATCACACTGTTAAAGTGGCATGCCAGGCACGTAATACGTGGCTATGTGGTCGCAGGCACCCTGGGTTAAAGCTAAAGATCCCTCCCTCCTAAATAACTTGGGTGGTGCACTTGAGTAGGGCAAATCGACAAATGTTAACAGCACTCACCCTGGTAGCCATTAATCAATCCTATCTCAATCTCTAAAATCTAATTAAAAACAAATAAAAAAAAGTTGGCACACTTATAAGTATATAAGTATAAGTTTTAACTGTATGCGGCAGTGGTATTTTGTTCCGCATCGAGTGGCCAGGTCTAACGTGGGGTCTTCACCTTTATGCTCAAGAGCAGGGATGTACAACCTATGACCAAGAAGGCTATATGCAACCTGCACTACTGTCTGTTTTAGCTCCTGCAACTTCTGCCTACCTCTACCCACCTCACCTTTGCTTACCTCTGTCCTCTAATCATCTCACCTCAACTCACGTGACCTTTTCCTACCTAACTGCCCACTTCTCACTTTTTTCCACATCACCTCTGCTTACCTTACCTCTACTTCTCTACTCATCTCTACTTACTTCTGCTTTTATAATGTTATGCACTGCTATAACCTCCCCTTCCATGTAGAGTCCAGGTCTGTGGTACCTTTACCCACCCACTATTGCGGCTACCTAATTTAATATTTGGTCCTACCAACCTGATGTACAAGGCAAGTCTGTCCAGCCTTGATTTGTGATCAATTGTGGCCTTGGTATGACATTATCATACACTTTCTTGCCTTTCTTAGCATTTGACCTCACAAGGAGGAGGGGAAAAATCAGTAATAACATTGTTAGGGTGGACCAAAATCTGTGATTTTTCACGATCTCTGGATGCCTCGCTGTGTGAAACCCCCCCGATCACCTGACCTACATACCTTGCCAGAGTTCCCAAGGGGCTGGATGTGGCTCTCCTCCAATGATCTTTTTCAGCCCTGCATATTAATCCTAGCCGCACTGATCGGTGCTGCATCCCTAGGCTGTGCACAGGCATGCTAGCCATTCGGTTACATTGGGTGTAGCCGGGCAGAGCCCGAGAATGGTGCCCCTGTTGGCTGCACATGACCCATGGGCTTGTTGGATAGTTAAGAAAATCGGGCAACTGGCAGTGTCTTATAGACACTTGGTCCAGTTTTGTTCCACTTTACTTAACCAGCAGGTAAGTATAGAATACTGTAATAAAGAATGCAGGCATATAAAATACAGATATTAACAGACATTTACCCTTTAAAACACTTTCTTTTTGGTGGCATGACGGCACACCTCTTAGGTAAAGAAATACATCCTACAATTCTGGAGACCCAGAACCAGCTGCATGCTGCAGTGCCACACGCCCCCTGGTAATGGAGGTATGTCTGCCGCCCTTATACACAGCAGTCAATGGATCCTTTTGCCTTTCTGGCAATCCACCTGTGCATGCTTGGGTCATGGTGGCATCCCTCAGGCTGATGCGCTCCCGCTATCTGAATGCTGGTTTACACAGCCAGAGGGGTTTGACCATAGAAGGATGCTTTTTGCTGATCCCTATGTTTATTCAGTGTTCTATTTTGTTCACTCATATGCACTGCATAGAATGCTGATCGGGCGCTATGGGATCTCCAGCAAGATCAGTATACTAGGTGAACCGGGGGTTTCGCACAGCAGGAGCATCCAAAATCATGCCACTGCAAAAGATGGCACACGAGGGCTATACGTAAATGTATATGCATGTCATACCCAGAAGCTGCATATTTTTACAGTAAAAAGCCATAGCTAGTTGTAGATGGAAAGTTCATATGTAATGGAGAATTCTCATGTGAATTTCATGCATAAATCTGCTAGGCAGTGACATCACTTAAAGTGGACCAATACCCTGCCTGATCGGCCTGGGAATCCCGCTGTGTGAAACCCCCCAGGACACCCCATTCACCTTACCTTACTCCCGGTCCAACGGCGCATGCGCGGGCTGCGGCCGCATCTCGTGCTTCTGCGCGGGCACACTCCCTGTTAGAGGGAAGCGCAAGATGCGGCCGCCAGTGATCGACGTGCCCCGCGGGAGTGGAACAAAACCCAGGATAGTGAAAATCCTGGGTGTTGGTCCACTTTAAGACTTTTTAAAATAATCACATTTGGTGTCTTGTCGCAGCCGTTTTCATCATATTAACCATTACTATGTGACAAATTGGGTTATGCTATCTGTTTTTATTCTAACATGCTACTAATCCTCGGTGCGCAACATACCAGACGTATACTTGGAGCTTTTAGGTTATTCATCAAATATGGCAGCAAAGGATATGGAGTCTGTAAGCCAAATTTCCAATGCAGACTCCCTGATTTTATCATGCGCCAGCTCCTACTCGGGCTCCTGCTCCCTCATAAATGGCCAATAATTTGTGATAACAAATCTACTGTAGTAAAATTATTCTTATCATTATAAAAGGTATCAGACTTACCTTTAGAACCTAAAGCATATTTATTAGAATATCATTTTTGAACAAATGGCTGACAAATTTCTGTCCAGTCAATAGTATAATAAAGTATAAAGTAATAAATAAATCACTAGACCTACATCAACATGGCTTTATGGCCTCTAGCACACCTAATCTATTCATTGCAATAGAGGATGTGCTAAGGCCAGGTGTCCTGAACCCACCTTGGCACTGCCTTTCCATTGCAATAAATGGAGTTGGCAAATGGGGGTGTAAACAAGGATTGATAGACGCCACCATGACAGATAGAATCCCAGGCTTGAGTAAGTATGAAGATTCCATTGCTTTACAGTGAATCTGCAGGGGAACAACAGACCTAAACAGAGGAGCTGCCAGGCAGTGAGTATACGCTTTTGTTTTGCTTCTGCCTTGACAACCCCCTTAAATTCTTTTCGGGCATTGGAACTAAGGGAATTGGGGCAGCATGAAGATGCCTAGTAAAAGGGACGGGAGATTCAGAGAACTTGTTATCTATGATGTCTAGCACACCGTGCTGTTGCATATCATTGATTTTGAATATATATATATATATATATATATAAGATTTTTAAACTTCCGATGGAAATTACATTAATTATACAATACTAATACGATAATTGGCCTAAATTTCAGCATAGGAGCATTTCAAATGAAGAATAGACATTTAAGCATGTCACGTTGTTTGCTCTATAAACTCCAGCTACAATCAGCTTTTACTTATGGAAGAGCACAAGAGAAGAGAGAGGAAATTCATTTGGCTAAAGTAGGCAGTGACGACATGTTGTTCCTAGAAGATTGTCTTTCAGCTAATTATATACAGCATTTTCACCTCCTAAGACGCACCTAGGATTTGGAGGAGAAAAATGTAAAAAAGAAATATTCTGAACCGAATGGTGCACTAAAATCACCTTTCCCAATCACCCCATTACAGTATACAGAATCCCCCCTATCTCCCCATTACAGATGCCACATAACAGGCAGTGTGTGTGGCATCCCACATAACGGGCAGTTTATGTGTGTAGCATCCCACATAACGGGCAGTTTGTGTGTGTGGCATCCCATATATAGGCAAATATAGCATACCAACCGGGTGGGCATGGCCTGTGACTCGTGGCAGCGTCCAGTGATGCAGGCCACGCCCATCCGGGAGCCAAATACGGCACCTTGCAGACTTGTATGTATGGAGGCGGTGACAGACCCTGGTATTGTATGTGTCTATGTCGGGGGGGAGACAGCTGCTGCGACCTGAAAGTATGAGAATTAACTTTTTTTTTTTTCTTGTTTTTAACATTTACCTGTACCGAATAGCAACCAGGGAAGCCTTTTACTCTCTTGTAGCTTTGCAGCCCCACGTGATGTATGCGCTTCCTTCCATATATGTGTTATTATCCTATGTCTTGTGTGAGAGTGTTAAGGTCCGCTGGTGGCGTACTGTGAAAATGCATAAGCTTCAATGACCTTTTCTCTCTCCTCAGATGTTATGGCAGTAGCTTAAACTCATCAGGTTAAAGCCTCCTGCTTTTTATGCATGAAGTGAAATAGGTACTCTCTACTGTGGCCTTGGAGCTTGTGAATCCTGCTCCCAAGCCTCCACGTTCACTCCACTTTGAAACTTTAAGCCACTCTATTTCTGCTTTTAGATTCCTCGCTGTAGTACTTCTGCTGCTGAATAGAGCCGCCGGCCAGTGTAAAGAGAAGCCACCAAGCAAGCAGTTGATCTTCAAAAAACAGAGCAATATTTTTTATTTTAAAAAACAGCTGTATCAATAAAAGTTTTGAGCTCCGGATATGTACTTGGTTCCGTACAATCTGTTTCTCTCTGGTCATTTTAGTCAGTCTCTAGTTAGCAGAGCAAGTTGCTGTATCCAACGCATGTTTCGTCAGGTGATCTGTCCTCACTATTCCAAGTGTGTCTCACACCCTGCTTCGAAAATATTAATTACACGTGGGTTATGGTCCAGAAGGGAGCGAACTTCTGCAGAGATGACTAGAAAAAAAGAAGCCCCTCCCGGTCCATAAATACCTGGGACCTCCCACACATTCCCCAGTCTTTGTCTCTGCAGACGGCGAGCAAGTCAGAAGATGGCTGTCTCCTTCCTTACAGGTAAGCCGGGTTTACACCCGGCCAATTATTGCCCTATTTCTGCCCGGACCTTGTTTAAATAAATTACCTATGCCTCCCAGCCTCGGCTGTAGGTCCGGGCGAGGGAAGGTTACACCCTAGTGGTGTACTAACTAGAAGCCATGCTCCTCCGTGAGACCCCCACAAAGGGGTAGGTGGACACCAGGTTTCGGGATCCTGGTTTGGGATGCCCTGTCCGTTTTGTCCCTGCGCCGCATTAGGTGGCTTGGGTACCCCCCCACCTGTTGCTCCCTGTCCCTGGTTCGCGGGGGGGGGGGGGGGGGCTGTCCCTCTGTTTTAATTCAGCTTGCCCTGGCCAGATAGCTGTCAGTGATTATGATTGTTGTGTGTGCATGTGATGTCACTTGTTGCCAGGCCGCGTCTGGCTGGACGGCGGCCTGGGTCCCGGGGCAGGCTCCGCAGCACGGCTGGAAGCGCGGCTATGGTTTCTTTCTTCTCCTCAGTTAGGAGAGGAGGCGGGGCCGGGCGCGCTGACGCGACCCGCCCCCCTCTCCTTGGCGCCCTCGTAGGTCCCAACCAATGGCTGGGAAACGCGCTTCTGCTTCTCTACAGGAAGGGGCGGGGCCATGCGCGGCACGCAATCCGCGCTGGCCCGCCCTTCTCGTTCACTCGGCCTTGCTGCTGGTGTGGGTTGGTCGCCATTTTGTTTCTTGGTCCTAAACTGTGAGTGCCCTGCGGGGCTTCTATGCATTACCTGTTTGTTTGCTGTACAAGCGGGATGTATATATGTATGTCTAGGCATATATCTGGAAGTATGCTGGCTGTAATGGCGTTTTTTGCTTATGGTACCCTTTTTTATTATGTCTTCCAGGGGGATTACCTTCCTTGATAGTAAAAAAGGGGGTTCTCCCGGTCCTTAGGTCCCTCACTCAAATTGGGGTTTTACAAATCCTCCCACTAACGGACGTTAAGGGGCATCCCGGGTGGCTTACTAGCGTAATTCCCACTGGTCATTGCGACTACCATAAAAAATCACCATATGGAGGCTTCCCAGGATACCGGGCTCGGGATCCTTTCGGGGCAACCCCGGCTGTGTGTGGTTTGTGGGGTATCCCTCGCTGGGCATGATGTGCTTATTTGCATACCATGTGCACAGCAGGCCATTACGCGGCAGTCCGGGCCCCCGGGGTCCGGTTCAGCGCCACCGGTCTCATCACCTACACCACCATGCCTGGCTTTGACCCCAGGTGATGTTGTCACTGGCGGGGAGTCGCATTCTGTTGTCTGTGCTAGATTGGCCAACATTGAGAAATTGATTGCTAGCGCTGCGGCCAGGAAGGCCCCAGCTAAGAGAAGGCATTTGGCACCGGCTGCGCCGGGATTTGATTATGAGGAATATGACTCCTTTGATTGGTCTGATTATTCCCCGTTGGAAGAAGGGGAATTGTTTTCAGAATCTGAAGGCTCTGATGATCAGCAGTTCTTGGATACTGATGCGGGGCAGGAGCGTGGGGATACTGTTGATACTCCCAGACCACTGGCCCATATTTTTGAGGTGCTTGCTATTTCCCCTCCTGCGGAGGCCCCTCCGCAAAAGGGGGAATTTTTTGGGGTCACTAAGCCTCACTTGGAGTTTCTGGATCAGAAGCATTTTGACAAATTGATTCTTAAGGAATGGGAAAATCCCAGCCGGATTCCTGGTATACTTCAGGGGTGGGATAGGAAGTATCCCTTTCCTGTGGACAAGGTAAAGCGTTGGTCGTCACCCCCAGAGGTTGACGCTCCAGTTCTGGGTTTGTCCAACACATCGGTTGTGCACTCACCAGACTCCACTACTCTGAAGGATAGTGAGGACCGACGTCTTGATCAAATGGCGTTGCATGCCTTTGCCAGTGTGGGTTCGGCCTTGCGCCCTGTTTATGCTTCAGCTCTCACGGCTGTGGCTACCAGATCTGTCATTATGGGCCTGTTGAATGGTCCCCATCTTAACTCTGCTAGCGATGAATTTGCAGCACTTACGCGGTGTGATTTGTTCATGACCTTTGTCTTAGCTTTGGATGATACAATCTGCATGTGTAGTAGAACCTGGGCTTTGCTTGTGGCTATACGGCGATCGGTTTGGTTGCGCCAATGGGCAGCTGATATTGCTGCGAAGAAGGCGCTTACAGGGCTACCCTTCCTGGGTATGCGCCTGTTTGGAGATAAGTTGGACTCGGTGGCGAAAGGAGGTAAATTGCCACAACGCAAAAAGCAGCGCCGACCCTTTCGAGGTGCAGGCTCCTTTAATCCTTCCTTTCGCGGCTCTCGAGCAAGCAGGGAAGTTGCTTACTCTGCGTTCAGAGGTGATTCCTGGGGTAGGGGCAGAGGACGTGCCCGTCCCGGGACTGCCTGGGGTGCCAAATCCAAGACTGCTGCCAAACCATCTCAGCAATGAGGGGACGCCCTCACCCTCGCGGGTGGGGGGACAGCTACGGCTCTTCGCCCAGGTCTGGACCCAGGAGGTCACGGACAACTGGATCCTGGAAGTGGTCTCTTCCGGGTACAAGCTGGAGTTCGAGTACCGACCTCCTCCCAGATTCCTCAGATCTCGGGTTCCTTCGGACCCCCGGCCACGCAGGGGATTTTCATGGCAGTGCAAAACCTTCGGGACATGTGGGTCGTCTGCCCGGTGCCCTCCACAGAGAGATGTTGGGGCTATTACTCCAACCTTATTCTCAGTGTGCCACACACCCCGCTTCCCCTTTAATTCTTCACGATTGGGTTACTCACCGCCAGGTGACGCTGTTGCAGAGAGGAAGTCTTGTAACGAGCCCCCTTCCGGCCTATATATACCTGGTACCTCCCATTTAACACCAGTGTTTTTCTCTCTGCATGACGACAAGACAGAAGAAAGAAGTCTCCTGCTTGCAGGTAGCCGGGGTCTTACCCCGGCACCCCCTTTGGGTCTATTTCTGCCCAGTTTGATTGTTTGTTACCTATATGGTTAAATGGAAGCCTCCCAGCCCAGGCTGCTCACTGGGCAATTGGTAGATGGCACTATAAGTGCCTAGGAGCTTATCTCCTCCGCTCGACCTCTTGTGGGGGGCAATGCGGCTATCCGGCATGGTGATCCGGATTTGGGATGCCCCTGTCCTGAGGTTCCCCTTGGCCCCTTGCTCTCCTGTTACGGTCCCTTCTCCCTTCACTATGGGGGGGGGGGGGTTGAGGGATGTGTATATGCATGTGGTGTTTTACTTGTGTGTTTACCGGCCTGACTGGTTATCTCTCTCTTTTTTACGGATTGCCCACACTGATTAGTCCTCTCTCCTCTCGCTGGCAGCTCCGCCATTGTGCGGGCTGCTGGTGGGCCTGAATGGCCTGAGTTTAGTTCCGCTTTAGGGCGGCCGGGGCGGGCCGCGCTGTGGCAGGCATGGCTGATGCTGCCTGTGACGCTCTTCCCCCCCCCCCCCTCCTCTTCCCTCCCTTTGACTGGGCGTCCTCTCGTTTTTTGGCACCACCGTTCGGCGGGCCGCACTGTCGGTGCTTTAGGCGCAGGGCCTCAAGCTCCCTAGCAAGGGCTTCCCTCCCCCTCCGTTTACTGGGGGCGTCGGGCGCCCTCTTGTTTTGCGGCACCGCCGTTTGGAGGGGGCACTGTTTGAATCTAGAGGGGGGCGGGGCCCGGATGACGTCAGAGGGAGCGTGGCTGGAGCGGCGTCGATGTGCAGCTCGGCCCCAGCCGCACTTCCTCCCTCTCATCAGAAGTCAGCTGCGGGGCTCTCATCTCTGCTGCTGCTGTCCTGGTTTTTCAGCCTTGCTTCAGCCTTGGGCAGGTAAGTGGCCTCACCTCATGTGGGGCCGTTTTTTCTTATATTCATGATTGATTTTTAAAAAAAAGTTTAACTGGTTCAAATTCTTTTTGACCTCTTTAAGCACTCTGGGGTGTTTTTACTATGTGTTTTTACTACGTGTTATACTGTTGCATGAATGTTGTACTGCATACTGCCCCCTTTTTCTCTGGGGATCTTACTGTTGTTTTTCCCCACAGATCCTGGGATTCCCTCAATGCAGTGGCTTCCCGGTTCTATTATACCTGGCTAGTCCTATTACTCTAAATTGGGACATATATATATATATATATGTGTAATAGGAATATATATATATATATATATATATATATATATATATATATATGTATGTATGTATATATATATATATATATATGTATATTTAAAAAAAACAAAAACAAAGGGGGGATAATTATAATCATAAATTAAATCCTCCCTCCCGGGACATTAATTTAAAGGGGCATCCCGGGTGGCTTATGCCTAAAACCCACGGTTGTGCGAATACCATAAATCACCATATGGTGGCTTCCAATAATACCGGAAATGGCTCTTCTGGGCCATCCAGGCTGTGTGCGGGCTGTGGGACTCCGCTCCCAGGCGATGTTATATTATGCATTCTTTGTGCAAAGCAGAATATTGTGCGTCAGTCCGTCGCTCTGGCTTCTGGCTCCTCGCAACTTCCATCATCTCCTACCCCTCCCTCCCTGTTCCGGACCCCGTGTGACATTGTCAAAGGTGGGGATTCGCAATCCGAGGTGTCTGCACGATTGTCCAACCTCGAGAAGATAGTTTCCGTTAAAGCAGGGTTGAAGGCCACTGCGAAACGGAAACACCTTTCTCCTGTAGCTCCTGCTTCACAGGATGAGGAATGTGAGCCTGTGGATTGGTCCTACTACTCCCTGGACGAGGAGGGGGAACTCCTTGTGGAGTCAGATGAGCCTGCAGATCAGCTTGAGGTCGATGCTATTGGGGATCTGGCTGCGGGGGTTTCCTTTGACACCCCCTCCATTCTGGCTCACATGTTTAAAATTTTGAATTTAGATCCGCCTGAGGCTGTCGCCCTGCCAAAGGGTGAGTTGTTTAAGGTGCCTCAGCCGCTTTTGGTATTTCCCAGACAACAACACTTTGAGAGGGTTGTGCTTAAGGAATGGGAACATCCCACGCGGTTAACTGGAATTCCTTCCAGTTGGGATAAACGCTATCCTTTTCCGCCAGAATTGGCGAAGCTTTGGTCGGTTCCCCCTGACGTCGATACCCCTGTGCTAGGGCTCTCTAGCACGGCTATGGCGCAGTCTTCTGAGACCTCTGCCCTTAAGGATGGTGAGGATCATCGGATTGAACAGTATGCTCGCCATGGTTTTATTAGTGCCGGATCAACAATTCGCCCGTGTGTGTGTGTGTGTGTGTGTGCTTTGGCGCTTCTTCTATTGGCGGTTAGGTCCGTTATTCAGGATCTATGCGTGGATCTTGATCCCGCTTGTAATGAGTTTACTGCTCTTAAGCAGTGTGAGTCTTTTATTTCCTATGCTCTGACCGCTCAGGACGATGCGCTGGCTATGAGTAGCAGGACAGCGGCAATGCTGGTGGCTATTCTTTGGTCAGTATGGCTGCGCCAGTGGTCGGCGGACTTAGTTTCTAAAAAGGTGCTCACAGCACTTCCCTTTTTGGGCTTGCGACTGTTTGGTGATAAAATTGATTCAGTTGCAAAAGGTGGTAAAATGCCTCAACGCAAGAGGCCTCATCGTCCCTTTCGGGGGGCAAGTACGGGTCAGAGCGGGTAGGGGGGCTTCCTTTCCCGCTACCAGAGGTGCAGGTTGGACCCGGGGGAGGGGCCATGGCCATCCCGCTCAGTCCTGGGGCACCAAGCCCAAGCCTGCTGTTAAGCCCGCTCAGCAATGAGGGGCTGCCCTCACCCGTGCGGGTGGGGGGACGATTGCGCCACTTCTCCCAGGTTTGGGACCATGAGGTTCCGGACAGATGGATCCGGGAGGTGGTGTCGTCCGGTTACAAACTGGAATTCGAGTCTCGTCCTCCTTCACGATTCTTTCGGTCTCGGGTGCCCATCGATCCTTTAGCCGCACAGGGGCTCCTGGTGTCGGTAAAGAATCTGTTAGAAATGGCGGTCATCCGGCCGGTACCGCACTTAGAGATGGGCCTCGGTTTCTACTCCAACCTTTTCGCAGTCCCCAAAAAAGACGGGTCGGTTCGTCCCGTCCTGGACCTGAAATTACTCAACAAGTTCATCTGTATTGGGAAGTTTTGCATGGAAACTTTGCGTACGGCCGTCGGTTCCCTTCGGCAGGGGGACTTCATGACGTCCATAGACATCAAGGATGCTTATCTTCATGTTCCCATCTGCCAGGCTCATCAACGTTTTCTTCGATTCGTGATGAAAGATCAGCATTTTCAATTCATGGCACTTCCGTTTGGCCTTACCTCGGCTCCAAGAGTGTTCACCAAGGTGCTGGCAGGGGTGATGGCCATTTTCAGGTCTCGGGGCATTCGTGTCGTACCTTATTTGGACGACCTTCTCATCATGGCTCCGTCGCTCAATCAATCCGAGACAGACACCAGGATGGTGGTCTCCACACTGGAAAGCTTTGGTTGGGTGATCAACTTCCCCAAGTCCTCCCTCGCTCCGGCCAGGGTGGTGTCCTTTCTGGGGATGCAGTTGGACTCTCGTCAACACAGGGTGTTTCTCCCCCAGTACAAAATTCATCTGATTCAGGAGTTGGCTCGGGTCCTACTTTCCAATCCTCGGCCGTCCATCCGTCTGGGGATGAGGCTGGTAGGGTTGATGGTTGCCTCCTTCGAGGCAGTTCCTTTTGCTCAATTTCACACGAGGACGCTTCAGCTTTATCTGTTGGCGTCCTGGGACCGGCAGCCTCGGTCGCTGGATCAGCCCTTCCAGTTGTCCTCCCGGGTCCGGCAGTTCCTCCAGTGGTGGTTGGTCTCGGCCAATCTCGTGAAGGGCAGGTCTTTCCTGACCCCTCTTTTTGAAATTGTCACCACGGACACCAGTCTTCCGGGATGGGGGGGGATTCTGGAAGGAGCTTCAGTTCCAGAACATTGATGGGTAAGTGGGCCTCTTGAGGTCCCCACTGCCCCTGGAACTGAGAGCCATCCGTCGGGTTCTCGCTCTCCTGACTCAACATGTTCTGGACCTTCCGGTCCAGGTTCGTTCAGACAATCGAACAGCGGTTGCTTACATCAATCATCAGGGAGGGACCCGCAGTCTGGGTGCTCTCAGAGAGGTGTCCCTGATCCTGACCTGGGCGGAGGCCCATGTTCCTTTTCTATCGGCGGTATACATTCCAGGGGTGGAGAACCAGGAAGCGGACCGGTTGAGCAGGGGCTCTTCCCGTCTGGGAGAATGGGCTCTCCATCCTCAGGTTTTTCGCTCACTGTGTCTCCGATGGGGGACGCCGGAGGTGGACCTGTTTGCCTCTCGTCACAATCACAGGCTCCCGAACTTCGTGTCGCTCTCCCAGGATCCTCTGGCTCTGGCAGTGGACGCCATGTCCCTTAGCTGGGGGGATCTGGGGTTTCTATACCTGTTTCCTCCGATACCCATGCTGGGCAGGGTGGTTCGGAAGTTGGCTCTGGAAAGGGTGTCCGCCATTCTCGTGGCCCCAAAGTGGCCAAGGCGAGTCTGGTTCGCAGACATCGTTCGGCTGGCAGTGGACCAGTTAGTTCTGCCTCTTCGGCACGATCTGCTCACTCAGGGCCGGTTGTGTTACCCCAATTTACCAGCGCTGGGTTTGACGGCCTGGCTGCTGAAACCTCCATCTTGAAGGAGGAGGGTCTTTCTGACTCAGTCGTCAAGACTCTGATCAGTGCCCGGAAGAGGTCTTCTTCTATCATCTACTATAGGACTTGGAAAGCCTATATCGCTTGGTGTGAGATTAGATCTTTTCCTTGTAGGGTCTTTTCGGTCTCCAGGATTCTGGAGTTTTTACAATCTGGCCTAGACTCTGGTCTTCAGCTAAGTACGTTGAAAGGGCAAGTTTCTGCCTTATCTATCTTTTTTCAGAAGCGTTTTGCGCTTCATCCTTTAGTTAAAACTTTTTTCCAGGGAGTTACGCATGTGCGGCCCCCCAGGAAACCATTACTCCCTGTTTGGGACTTGAATTTGGTTCTTTCTGCTCTTCAGGCTCCTCCTTTTGAGCCTTTGCAAGATATTGCTTTGTCTACCCTGGCTCAGAAGATTGTCTTCTTGGTAGCTATCACTTCGGTCCGGCGTGTCTCGGAGTTGGCGGCCTTGTCTATCCAGGCGCCTTACTTTGAGAGGCATCAGGATAAAGTGGTCTTTCGGTTTAAACCAGACTTTCTTCCTAAGGTTGTTTCTGCTTTTCATTTGAATCAGGATATTGTTCTTCCCTCCTTGTGTCCTAATCCTAAGAATGACAAAGAGAGGGTTTTGCATTGTTTGGATGTAGTACGCTGTGTTAAGTACTATTTGATTATTACGTCTCCTTTTCGTAAGACGGATGCCATTTTTGTTGTGCCCTGTGGGCCTAAGAAGGGTTTGGCACCGGCCAAATCTTCCATTAGCAAATGGATACGTCAGGCCGTTATTGCGGCCTATTCTGCTAAGGGGAAAGTTCCCCCTTTTCGTATCACTGCTCATTCTACTCGCGCCGTTGGAGCGTCTTGGGCTTTTCAGCACCAAGCTTCTGTTGAACAGGTTTGTAAGGCCGCCACTTGGTCTTCTGTTCATACTTTTTCTAAGTTTTTTACAAAGTTGATGTGCGAGCCTCAGCGGATGCTGTTTTTGGCCGCAAAGTTCTGCAGACTGCAGTCATTTAAGTTATGCTTCATTTTTGCCTTCGGATACCCATCCCTTGTGGACACTGCTTTTGGATGTCCCAATCGTGAAGAATTAAAGGGGAAGCGGGGTGTGTGGCACACTGAGAATAATACCATTTTGTGAGTACTCACTTGAAAAATGGATATTGTCAGTGTGCCACACACCCCGCTTCACCCCCACCCTTTTCGGTATCCCAAATCCTTTATATGGTGAAGCTTTTATTTATTTTGAGGTTACTGTTAGATTACTGGTACCTTGTCTTTCTGCTTTTTAAATCACTGGTGTTAAATGGGATGTACCAGGTATATATAGGCCGGAAGGGGGCTCGTTACAAGACTTCCTCTCTGCAACAGCGTCACCTGGCGGTGAGTAACCCAATCGTGAAGAATTAAAGGGGAAGCGGGGTGTGTGGCACACTGACAATATCCATTTTTCAGGTGAGTACTCACAAAATGGTATTTTTACAGTCCCCAGAAAGGATGGCTCCATAAGACCCATTCTGGATCTAAAGATTCTCAACAGGTTCATCAGAACCAAGAAATTTTGCATGGAGACTCTGCGCTCGGCCATCAACTTTCTTCGTCCAGGGGACTTTATGATGTCCATAGACATCAAGGACGCTTACCTTCATGTGCCGATCTTCCCGGGACACCAACGGTTTCTCCGATTTGTGGTGGGAGAACAGAACTATCAGTTTGTGGCTTTTCCTTTTGGGCTGACCTCGGCACCAAGGGTGTTCACCAAGGTGTTGGCGGGTATAATGGCCCTTCTCAGAGCCCAGGGCATTCGCATTGTGCTGTATCTGGACGACCTTCTCATCACGGCATCCTCTCTCGATCAAGCGGAGCTGGACACCAGGTTGGTGGTGTCAACGCTGGAGAGGTTCAGTTGGGTGATCAACTATCCCAAGTCCTCTCTCTCCCCGTCAAGGGAGGTTTCCTTTCTGGGTATGAATCTGGATACCATTCAGACCAGGGTGTTCCTATCTCCGTCGAAGGTGGAGACGGTTCAAGATCTGATACGTCTTCTTCTGTCCATCCCTCGCCCGTCCTTCCGGCAAGGGATGAGGCTGGTGGGATTGATGGTGGCCTGTTTCGAGGCGGTTCCCTTTGCTCAGTTTCACATGAGGCCTCTTCAACTCCATCTGTTATCGACTTGGGACAGATGCCCTCTGTCCTTGGATCAGTCATTTGTGATGTCTCCCCTGGTCCGGCATTCTCTTCGGTGGTGGCTTGAACCGAGGAATTTGCTGAGGGGCAGATATTTTCTGGCCCCTTGTTGGGAGACGGTCACCACGGACGCCAGCCTGTCGGGCTGGGGGGGGGGGGTTTCTAGAAGGAACATCAGTTCCAGGGGCTGTGGGGTCCTCAGGAGGCGCACATCTCCATCAACATCCTGGAGCTGAGGGCAATTGTCGCACCTGACGCATCATCTCCAAGGCTTACCGGTTCAGGTTCGGATCAGACAATCGGACTGCGGTTGCTTACATCAATCACCAAGGAGGGACTCGCAGCAGGAGTGCCCTCAATCACCAAGGAGGGACTCGCAGCAGGAGTGCCCTCAGGGAAGTGTCCCTGATTCTTGCATGGGCCGAGAGCAATGTTCCATGCATCTCGGCGGTGTACATTCCAGGGGTGGAGAACCTGGAAGCGGACTCTCTGAGCAGGGGGTCCTCTCGCCGAGGGGAATGGTCCCTCAACTACGAGGTATTTCTATCCATTTGTCACAAGTGGGGGTTCCCAGAGGTGGATCTCTTTGCCTCCCGTCACAACCACAAGCTCCCTGCTTTTGTGTCTGTCCCAGGATCCTCTGGCTCTGGCAGTGGATGCCATGTCCCTTGCCTGGCGGGATCTGGGTCTTCTGTATCTGTTTCCCCCCTTCTCCATGGTAGGCAGGGTGGTGCGCAGGCTGGTTCAAGAGGGGGTGCCAGAAATCTTGGTGGCCCCAAGGTGGCCAAGACAGGTGTGGTTCGCAGACGTAGTCCGGCTGGCGGTCGATCAATTCAGGCTGCCTCTGGTTCCGGATCTGATCACACAAGGTCAGCTTTGTTACCCCAATTTACAAACGCTGGCTTTGACGGCGTGGCTGCTGAAACCTTCATCTTAAAGAAAAAGGTTTTTGTCTGAAGCCGTTGTCCAGACTCTTGTCAGGGCTAGGAAGACATCTTCCTCTAATATCTACTACAGGACCTGGCGGACCTACATTGTTGGTGTGAGGCTAGGGCCTTTCCTTGTCGGGTGTTTTCCATTCCTCGGATTTTGGAGTTTCTTCAGCATGGTCTGGACATGCTGGCGGTTTTCTTTCAGAGATCTTTCACTCTTCATCCTTTGGTTAAGACCTTTTTTCAGGGGGTCACTCATGTGGGATTTTCAGCACCAGGCCTTTGTTGAGCAAGTTTGTAAGGCTGCTACTTGGTCTTCTGTTCATACTTTTTCCAAGTTTTCTAAGGTTGATGTGTGGGCCTCAACGGATGCTGTTTTTGGCCGCAAAGTTCTGCAAGCTGCAGTGGTTTAATTTGTGCACTATTGTCTGTCGGAATCCCCACCCTTTTTGGACACTGCTATTGGATGTCCCACGTGTAATTAATATTTACGCAGCAGGGTGTGAGACATACTTGGAATAATACCATTTTGTGATTACTCACCTGTAAAATGGGTATTATAAGTATGTCTCACACCCTGCTTCGTCCCACCCTGAGTTGTATCTTGGATCCTCTTTTTGGTGAATTTTTTTTCTCATAGATTTTATTGGCTCTTCCTGGTCCCCTTACTGCTTTCTTATACTGGGGAATGTGTGGGAGGTCCCAGGTATTTATGGACCGGGAGGGGCTTCTTTTTTTCTAGTCATCTCTGCAGAAGTTCGCCCTCTACTGGACCATAACCCACGTGTAATTAATATTTCCGAAGCAGGGTGTGAGACATACTTATAATACCCATTTTACAGGTGAGTAATCACAAAATGGTATTTTTGTACTCTGGCACTCTGTAAAGTAATGATGCTACTTGTTTTCAATAGAAACGGATAACTGTACACACTTTTTCATTCTGCTTTCACGCACCTGGTATTACTTGTACTAAATACATTTATTTATATTGCTTCTGGGCAATATAGTTATTGAAAATCGGTCATAGAATTATTAAATCGTGAAATCATTTTATCAAACAATCCTTTATAAATGAATCTTATATATTGGTTTCATAATTTCCTTAGAAGCCGATAATATAGCATCGGATGATCCTTTCACAAGGTAGTGTAGTACAGTCAAATAGTATTCCTTATATGTTAAAATGTTAAAATAGATATTATAATAGATATTTAAATATTAGTAACCATATATGTATAAATGGATTTCTAGAACTCTGAAAGTATCTGTTTTATGCCTAGAATTGTTTTAATTCTTCAGTAAGGAATAAATACCCCTTACTGTTGCCAGGGGGCGGCAGTTTGATGAAGGGCAAGCCAGGCTGTTTGTGTGATCACTGGGGCCCGCAGGCAGAGAAGCAGTGCAGAGCATGTGTCTTCCTGATTGAGGAGGCTCCGCCCCACCAGACGCATCATCACACTGCTGCCTGTGTGTCCTGGGCTGTGAGGAGGAGAGAGGAGGAAGTCTGCAGTACTGCTAAGCTTCATGTAGGTAGATCTGTGTGTCTGTCTGTGTTTCTGTGTGTGTGTCTGTCTGTGTTTCTGTGTGTGTGTCTGTCTGTGTTTCTGTGTGTGTGTCTGTCTGTGTTTCTGTGTGTCTGTGTTTCTGTGTGTGTGTCTGTCTGTGTTTCTGTGTGTGTGTCTGTCTGTGTTTCTGTGTGTGTGTCTGTCTGTGTTTCTGTGTGTGTCTGTCTGTGTTTCTGTGTGTGTGTCTGTCTGTGTTTCTGTGTGTGTGTCTGTCCGTGTTTCTGTGTGTGTGTCTGTGTTTGTGTGTGTGTGTGTCTGTCAGACTGATGGGCAATGTAACAGACAGACAGACAGTCTCTCTCTCTCTCTCTCTCTCTCTCTCTCTCTCTTAGACTTTATATGTATTTACCATTTAATAAAGCACTGACCAATTTGGCTATGGTTTGCATGATGGGACCCTGATTAAAGCAGAACAAAACCCAACAGTGGCTGGTAAGGAATCTAAAAGATTACAGGGCCAGCCACTGTTTTTTCCCCGAATTGGAATGCCCCACTATGCGACACCCTTCCAGGCGCCCTTTCGCCACTCCAAGGGCACATGTGCAGGCTCCCGTCCAATGAGAGCTGTCTGCTTTGACATAATTGTTTAGAATAGAGAGCATGTGCTGCCACATTTCTGGTGTCCTGTGGGTGATGCCACTCCAGCCATTCCGATCGGCACGGCCAGGCAGGTGAGTATTTTGTCTTCCCGGGGGATTTCACACAGCAGGGCATCTTACTGAAAAGCTTTATGGAGGTGAAGTTTTCATTTTTCAGCACGACCTGGCACCTGCTCACAGTGCCAAAACCACTGGTAAATGGTTTACTGACCATGGTATTACTGTGCTCAATTGGCCTGCCAACTCTCCTGACCTGAACCCCATAGAGAATCTGTGGAATATTGTGAAGAGAAAGTTGAGAGACGCAAGACCCAACACTCTGGATGAGCTTAAAGTGGACCAACACCCAGGATTTTGACTATCCTGGGTTTTGGTCCACTTCGGCGGGGCACCCCGATCGGGGGTGCCCCGCTGTGTGAAACCCCCCAGAAAGCCCCAAAATCTTACCTGTCCCCGCTCCCACGTGACTGGACGGTCCAATCCCCGCCAACGTCCAGGCGGGGATCAGGAACGTCCAAGCGGCTGCCGCCGCCTCCCTCGCGCCACTTTCGGCGGGCGCGCGCATGCCTACAGGGGCGCGAGGGAGGCGGCGGCCGGCCGCCGCCGAAGATCAGGTAAGCGATTTGGGGTGTCTGGGGGTGGGAGGTGATCGGCCCGGGAATCTTATAGATTTCCGGGCCGACCACCTCTCGGTGTTGGTCCACTTTAAGGCCACTATCGAAGCATCATGGGCCTCCATAACACCTCAGCAGTGCCACAGGCTGATTGCCTCCATGCCACGCCGCATTGAAGCAGTAATTTCTGCAAAAGGATTCTCGACCAAGTATTGAGTGCATAACTGAACATAATTATTTGAAGGTTGACTTTTTTTTTATTAAAAACACTTTTCTTTTATTGGTCGGATGAAATATGCTAATTTTTTTAGATAGGATTTTGGGGTTTTCATGAGCTGTATGGCAAAATCATCAGTATTAAAACAAAAAAAGAAAAATTTCAGTTGGTGTGCAATGAATCTCAAATATATAAAAGTTTAATTTGTATCATTTCATTATGGAAAATAATGAACTTTAGCACTATATGCTAATTTCTTGAGAAGGAACAAAACAAACTATTTTGTTTTCTTGGGTTTTGTTCCACTCTGGTAGGGAATCCCGGTTTGGGATGCCTCGCTGTGTGTATCACTACAAATTGCCCAAAAAAGCACCTCTTCCTTGTTCCCATGTGGGTCACTCAGCCAATCAGCAGCGCTTGTTCCTTTCAGATTTCCTTTGCCACACTGATGTCAGTGCAGCAAGAGGATCTGAATGGAGCAAATGCTGCCGGCCACATCCCTGCTCACTTCTAGCATGCCATTCAGAAAGGCCTGGCGGGGGGGTGCACCCCAGATAGAGGCATGCTGGAGATACAGTCACAGTGCAGCGAGGGCTCCAGGGAGAGTTAAGGAAATAGGGCGATCCAGGAGATTTGACACAGAGGGGCATCCCAATTCCTAGGCCGTTCCGTGGCTTCTCTTTAAGGTGGATCAATACCCTATCCTCCTGACACTAGAGTCTAAAAAATTCCAGGGTGGGGTAAAAGCCCTCCCCAGTGGTATCCCAATTTGGAGTGCCCAACTGTCAAACCCCCCCCAGAATCACTGCAAATCTTTTCTCACTCCTCGCTCCCACTCCCACCCCTACCAGGCATAACTGAATGGCCGGTGGGTGCGCACACAGCCAGCAGGCGATGCCCCAGGAAAGATTTCATTATTCTGACTGGAGAAATATCTGAGAATGTGTGCTGCGGGAGCATGGAATGAGGTAATATGTACAGCTATCCAAGGGGCATCCCAAATCAAGGTGCCCTTGTGAAGCAGACCAAAAGTCAGCAGGGTGAAAATCAAGAGGCTTGGTCCACTTTAATAGACTCTGTATCTACTGTATATTGCTGTACATATATTGGTCATGCTGATTTTAGACAGACCAAAACCCAGGATTTCGACTATCCTGGGTTTTGGCCCTTGCCCCTCAGGCACCCTGATCGTGTATGCCCTGCTGTGTTAATCCCCCCCAGGTTGCCTGATCTAACTTACCCTTCCCCAGACCTACTGCGCCTGCCTGGCATCTTGTCCAATCAGCGCGATCTTCTAAACAATCGTCTTAAGAGAACAGATCCGACACACATCCCCCAAATAGATTCCAGGGCCGTCCGCTGGCTTTCCCCCAATTCGGGATGCCCCGCTTTGTGAAACGCCCCAGGACGCTAGTAACTCACCTTTCCCCGGTCCAATGGCACATGGGCCAGCTCTCATCCAATCAGATGCCAAAAGGAAAAGGGGCTCTGATTGGACGAGAGCCCATGCTTGTGCCGGTGGACCAAGGAGAAGTGTTACTGGGAAACTGGGGGCTTATATAGCGGGCCATTCCAATTCAGGATGCCCCAGGGGCACAGAACAAAACCTGAGAAAGTCCATCAGGCACGCTATTCTGAATCTTTGCCTCGGGTACAGAAAAGTCTAGCTACACCTCTGCTCTATTGGTTGCGTTCTACGTTCTTATAATGATATACATATATAATTATCTCCAAAAAATAGTATGAACAATTACTAATATATGATTAACTTCTTTGTTTCAAGTAAAGAATGTTCAGTAATTTGCATGTAAGCTCTCCTATAGTGGATGGAAAATATATATATATTATAGCTAGTTCTTCAAAAAGTTGATCTCAGGCTGCTAGTAATTAGATGTCTGTATTATTTTTCTCCACTGCTTGTCACACTGCATGTGCTTCTGGAACATTGTTTCTCAACCTGTGGTGTACTTACCCTACGGAATACATGACGGTGTTCAGGGTTACACCAATGGGGGGAGGGTTTCTGATGAGTACTATTTTTAATTAATCACCCCCTTCGCGGCCCTTGGTTGAATTTCATTGTCGCTAGGGGGTACTTGGCGTAAAAAGGCAGAGAAACCATTCAGGTCAATGTTTAGTCCCTTGGGGCTAAAGAGTATCCAACTCATATACCTGATACGCTTGGATATTTCTCTAACAATGTTGGTACCCCTCAAATTTGGCTCTATTTTTTCAATGATCCTATATTTTGGTTCATTAGGAACAGCACCTTAATGTTGAAAAAGGTGAGAGGATAGGTTCTGGGACATTGGTCTATTCCTTATATTCCTAATGTGTTCTCCTAATCTTATTTTAAATTGCCTTTTTAGTACATGCAAATTACTGTAAGGACACTGTAGCCAGTAGACCACACACTTACATGAAGTCTCTTGAGTTTGTGTTCTCGGTTGTTCGCCGGGTTAATAAAGCAATTCCGGGGATCTTGTACAGTACATTTAAGTAAGCATATATGTGTATACCATTATTTTATTCTTTTTACAATGTCCTGACCCTGGCAGTGGATGACTCTTTTGCTGCTCCTATTTGTGCTTGTGAGAGGTGAATAATATGTAGATATTTTTGCTGCAGACAGTTGATCTCTAGTTTGGCTTTGTGAAAATGGAAAATAAGCACAGCATCCAAAGTCCATTCTTCACAAGGTTTTAGGCCGTGCTTTGCTATACTCCTTGGAAACCCTGAATCCATAGCAGGAAAATTATTATTATTTAAATAAAGCTTCAATAAATGCAACAGCTAAAAATCATGCATGTGTACTCATTTTGGCTTAACAAAGCAGGGAAAGGTTTGTGGAGATTTTCACCTTCACAATGCCATTGGCTGATTGGCTAAGTTAGTAGTGAGCCTCCTACAAGGGGTACAAGTTAGAAATAACTCTAAATGGCTGACCACAGGGACCTCACCATGCGGCTTTGCAGCTGCTTTAAGGACTGATGTGTGACATTCAGTGTCCTAATTTATGTCCTGATTCCCGCGCTGCCTCATCCCTTGCATTCCTACAAGCATGCTATTAGAAAATAAATGTGGTTATTCAGAGCCTCCCTGACCAGGGGGCCATAAATACGAACCAAACGGTTAGACGTGTCTAGCATCCTGCAGACACCGTAATAAGTGTTATCTGACGGTCAAATGGGTGCCCCATATTTGATATTGGTCTCTATGTGGGCACAGGAAGTTCCTTACTTCCTTACTGACCAGGACATGCCAGCCATGCCAATTAGAAAGCTTACATCCCGAGGGTGATTATGAACCCCATATTAAGCAAGTGGGGCCTTCCCAGCCCAAGTTAGGGCTCAAATTATAAATCGTTCATTTCCCCTTTCCCCCCGGGCTAAAGCCTAATAAAATCAGCCTGCCCCCAGCTCCCACCCAGAGGGACGGAATCTGTCTTCCAGCACTTGGAATCTAGCATAAGTCCAGGGGGAGAAACTAGTTGTATACATACACATCTTGATCATGGTGTGTCTGATCCAACTGCTCTTCCAGCCCCCGGAATCTGAAGATTTTGTATCACTTCATGAGGTATACTTTTTTCAGTGGTTTCTCTCACTTATTTTATAACTTTTTTGCACATTTGTGTGTATATGTTTTTTTTGTTTTGTTTTTTTATTTGTAATTAACATTTTTTCAACTAAGCACGGGCCTACCTTTTGGCACTTAGAAAATTCCTAATGTAGTTCAGTTGAAGCTATGAAAACTATCCTGGTTTCTTGTATTTGTTCGTAAGTGTGTATTAACCCACAGACTGTAAGATCAATTGTACTTAATCTGTTGTATGATTGGGTAAGCATATCTAATCATATAATCGTGTAACAAGGATGAATGACACAAAACATGCTGCACGGTGACTATGTCAACAAGCAGATTGCAAGCTGATTGTATCTGATCGTTCAACAGAACTGATCAGACTCTCCTCGGGGTATGTGTGGGATGGAATCAGTGTGGATTGCCTGTGCCCTGCTTGTATGTGGGAGAAGGGTGTGTGGTGATCATTGTGATTACTCACCAGCATGGATGGTGATTAGCTAGGTTTCACTGGCCCAGTTTAATAGTTTAACCCTTTAACTGCCTATTTTGCGCTACACATGTTCATCTGTGATTTTTGAAGAGATTTCCCAGGAAAATTATATATTTTTTTTTCACCAAGGTCTGAGCTTTAAAGTGAAATGTCTTGTTTGTCATTTGTGCTCTCAATATTTTCGGGTGAAATATGTGCAAAAAAATAAAAAATCAGTTTTTCTAAATTTTTTGTGTTTTTTTCTGTAATAAAAAATGCAATTTTCAATAAAATGTTATTGCATGTAAAAGCAAAAATTCTCCCGGTTACAGCGGTACCAGATATGTATTAGTCGACACTCTTTCCTGGCCAGAAGACTCACCCAAACTGAAACAGTGCTTTAGGAGATTTTCAGATAAAATTCAACTGCCATGCGTGCCTTACAGTTTGTTAAAAAAAAAAAATAACCATTTATATTTGAAATGCCTTCGACAAACGATATATTCACTGGAAGTACACACCTCAAGCTTTCTAGGCATACTAGGCTTGTTGATGTGGGTGTAGTTTTCTGAAAGTAATCCCTCAATCTGGAAGTAATCCCACATTTCCTAAAAAAAAAAAAAAATAAAAAAAAAAAAAAAAAAATATGCAAACAAAAAAGAGTTAAATCAGAAAAAGCAAGGTCTCCCGAACAGAACAATATCCAACATGCATAGGTACTGTCAAAGGAAGAGTTGCCAAACACCCCAAAGTAAAGCATGCCCATAACGGTAATTTTACTTGAAAATTTCAGCTCTGCAGGCAAAGTGCGCACCTTGCAATTTTTCAACCAAAACAACCCTTTACATTTGGAATACCTCCCACAAACTATTCCCTGAAAGTACACATGTTAAGCTTTCTAGGCGTACCCAGCTTGTTGTAGTGGGCTCATCTTTCTGGAAGTAATCCCTTTAAGAATTCATTGGTTGCATAGGGTTTCCCTAAAAAATGTATAAAAAACAGAATAAAAACATCTGGGATTAGAGTGAAGCAGGAGCAGTAAAAATGGGGAGCAATTCCGGAGCAAGCGTGTTAAAAATGTGGCTTTTGGTCCACTTTAAAAACAATTGTCACAAAAATTTACAATTATATATTACATGGGGAGTCTCCTGATCATTGTGAAGCTGTGTGAAAGATAGAAAACCATTTGGGGGTTCTTGGCGCCAGAGTCGCTTTCAGAGATTTACCATTTTAAACTGGAAAATTTGAGCCAAATTTTTGCTTACTAAAGCCATTTCCATATGGAAACATTAATTTTTCACTCGCTTTTTTTTCTGGCCGAATTTAATTATCTTTGTTGAATAGCTCGACGTTACCTTTTTTCTCGTGCAATACCATTTTCCAACCAAAAATGTTTTTTTCTATGTTTGTTGAATCAAGCCCAATGGCAGTGTTTTGCTTTGGTATAATATTTCCTAAATTTTGCAAGTATATTTGCAGCCCTTAAAAGTATAAGGCAAGGAAACAAAAATATGCACTTTAAAGAGTTATTTATACCCTGCTTGCTAAAAATACACAATACAATAGAAAACTTCATGTTCTGTCACAAAAGAGGGGCAAAAGCAAAAACATATGATCTGGAGGAGAAATCTGCAGGCCTCACCATTGCTGCTATGCTGATCTGGTCAGTTCAGATAAATAAATGATTGTTTATGCCTGTGCTTTAAGACTGTCCTCTAGTCTCAACTGCTGTGCTGCGTCCCTCCCCAGTGCATTTTAGATTGCTGCACATTAAAATTCCTTGTCCTGTTTTTTTATTAGACAGTAGATAAGGCAAGCTTTTGGGCAGTGAAGCCCTTCCTCAGATCAGTTTTGGTAAGTAAAACACATCATCGGGCACGCTCGGGTCTTTTCAAGAGCAAAGCACCGCCGATCACATGACCGCATCTACAACCAATAGGTTGCACCAAGACGCTTAGTTGCCCTTCTGATGTAGGCGCTGCCATATTTACTGAAGGAACATACAGCACGATTTGCCCTTCTGATGCGTGCCGTCATCTTGGATTAAGAAACGGACAGAGCCGACTTTCCGTGACAGTCTAAAACCTCCCCTGTGGTTGTTCCCCTATTATGAAGAACACTTGTTTACTATTCTGCTATTCAACTTTACTGGTTGTTAGTTATACAGATGGTGCCTAATGTACTTCCATTGTGGGCATACCTAACAAACCAGCTTGTGTCTTAGCTGACATTTAAAGAGAAAATGTGTTTTACTTACCAAAGCTGTCCTCAAGATGGTATTCACTGCCCTCCACTGCGAAAGATATTCTAAGTGTGCCATACACTCCGCTTCGATCTTCATGACATGTGGGTAATCTCCAGTAGAGGGCGAGCTTGTGCAGAGATGAATATGCAAAAAAAGAAAGCCCCTTCCGGTCCATATATACCTGGGACCTCCCACCAATTTCCCAGTTCCTTCTCTGCAGGGAAGGCGACAAGACAGAAGATGAAGACTTCTTTTACTTGCTGGCCCGCCTCCCTTTCTCTTCCTGCTTCTTCCTGATCACCTCAGAGACGGACGCCATATTGCTGCATTGCTGCTGCTGCTGCTGCTGTCGTTTCTGGGGGACGGTAAGGGCCTGGTGGCCACTTCATTAGTTTTTTGGGGGGTCCCTCTCTGGTGGGGGGCCCCCCTATGCTGTATAGTAACTAATATGCCTTATTGTGTGTTGCAGATTGCTTCATAATAGTGCATATTAAGGGGTTCCTCTTGGTCCTGGGGTCCCTAGTGTTAAATTGATCACCTTAAATCCTCCCACCGGGACTTTTAAGGGGCATCCCGGGTTGCTTAGGCATAATTCCCTGCGGTCTTGCGACTGACCACAAAAATCACCTTATGGAAGCTCCGCAGGATACTGGGCTCGGGCTCCCTCTGGGACAATCCGGGCCATGTGTGGGGTATCCCTTACGGGGGAGAATGTGCTGATTTGTATACCATGTGCACAAAAGGCCATAACGCGGCAGTCCGGTACCCAGCCTTCTGGGTCGGCTCCTCCCGATTCATCGCCTTATCCGTACCCCAAGTGTCATTGGTGCCAGCGGGGAGTCGCACTCTGATGTTTGTGCTAGGTTATTCAGCATCGAGAAATTTATTGTTAGCACGGTGGGCAAGAAGGCCCAGGCTAAAAAGAGACATTTGTCGTCAGCCCAGCCCTTGTGGGATGTTGACGATTCCATTGATTTGTCGGACTATTTCCCTTTACAGGAGGGGGAATTGTATGAGGAAAAGGAGACTATGTACAGTCTGGTGATGCTGATGTCGGGCAGGCGCTGGGGGATGCCGTTGATACGGCCACTGTTTTGTCACATCTATTGGAGGTGTTGGATATTGACCCACCTGAGGCGCCTCCTCTCAAGAAGGGGGAATTTTTTGGGGCCCGCAAGTCCCGTCTGGAATTCCCTACCCAGGGTTATTTTGATGCCCTGATCCTGAAAGAATGGGAAAGGCTTAGTCGGCTTCCTGGTGCTCCTCAGGGATGGGATAGGAAGTATCCTTTCCCGGTGGAGGCAGTTAAGCGATGGTCTTCTCCTCCCGAGGTCGATGCTCCAGTTTTGGGTTTGACTTACTCTTCTGTGCTGAACACCCCTGACGCCACTTCCCTTAAGGATGGCGAGGATAAGCGCCTTGTTCAGATGGCGTGTCATGCATTTTCCAGCGTGGGCTCGGCCCTGCGGCCTGTTGTGTGCATCTGCCCTAGTGTCGCTTGCTACCAGGTCTATTATCAGGGACTGGCTGAATGACGCTCAGTTTGATCCGGCTAGCGTTGAGTTCGCTAACCTTAAGAGATGTGAATTGTTCAAGGTTTTTGTCTTGGCTGCTATGGAAGATTCTATTGTCATGTGTAGCAGGACTTCAGCCCTATTGGTGGCTATGCGCAGATTGGTCTGGCTCCGACAGTGGACGGCGGATTTTGGGGCCAAGAAGTCGCTTACAGCTCTTCCCTTCCTGGGTGCGCGGCAGTTTGGAGAGAAATTGGATGCTGTTGCTAAGGGAGGTAAATTACCTCAGCGGAAGAAACAGGGCCGTCCCTTTGGTGGGGGGTGGCTTGTTCACTCCTTCCTTTCGAGGGGCCAGAGTGGCTAGAGGTTTGGCCTTCTCGGGTGGCAGGGTCTCGTCCTGGAACAGGGGCAGAGGTTGGGCACGTCCCGCGGCTGCCTGGGGTTCCAAGTCCAAGCCCGCCGTTAAACCGGCTCAGCAATGAAGGGGCGCCCTCACCCGAATGGTTGGGGGGGACGGCTGTGGCTCTTCTTCCAGGTCTGGGCCCGGGAGGTCACAGACAATTGGATTTTGGAAGTGGTCTCCTCCGGGTACAAACTGGAGTTCGAGTACTGGATGCCTCCAAGATTCTTAAGGTCTCGGGTGCCATCGAACCGTCAGGCTGCACAGGGGCTCCTGTTAGCAGTAAAAAACCTGCCCGGTGCCTCCAACCTTTTCACGGTTCCAAAAAGGAGGGTTCGGTAAGACCCATTCTAGATCTCAAAGTTCTCAACAGGTTTATCAGAGCCAAAAAGTTCCGCATGGAGACTCTGCGCTCGGCTCTCAATTCCCTTCGCCAAGGGTTTTTTTTGACATCCATAGACATCAAGGATGCATATCTGCATGTTCGATTTTTCCAGCGCATCAGAGATTCCTCCGGTTTGCGGTGGAGGATCAACATTTTCAGTTTGTAGCCCTTCCCTTCGGACTGACCTTGGCGCCGAAGGTCTTCACCAAGGTCTTGGTGGGAATAATGGCTCTGCTCAGAGCTCGGGGCATTCGCATTGTGCCTTATCTGGATGACCTGTTGATCTCAGCTTCTTTCCTCCGTCAGGTGGAGCTCGACACCCACCAGGTTGTGTCGACTCTGGAGAGGTTCGGGTGGGTGATCAACCGCCCCAAGTCTTCTCTCTGTCACAAGTGATTTCATTTCTGGGCATGAATCTGGATACCATTCAGGCCAGAGTGTTTTTGCCGGCTTGGCTGCTGAAACCTTCATTCTGAAGGAGGAAGGTTTGTCTGCGGCCGTTGTTCAGACCTTGATTAGAGCTAGGAAGCGGTCCTCTTCTGCCATTTACTATAGGACTTGGAGGTCCTATATTGATTGGTGTGAGGCTAGGGCCTTGCTTTGTAGGGTGTTTTCGATTCCTAGGATTTTGGAGTTTCTTCAGCATAATCTGGATCTTGGGTTCCAGCTTAGTACTTTGAAAGGACAGGTTTCTGCTCTGTCGGTTTTCTTCCAGAGGTCTTTTGCCTTACACCCGCTGGTTAAGACCTTTTTCCAAGGGGTCACGCATGTGCGGCCCCCTCGGAAGGCTGTGGTTCCTGTTTGGGATTTGAATTTGGTTCTTTCAGCTCTCCAGGGTCCTCCTTTTGAGCCGCTACAGGATATTGCTCTTTCGGTTCTCACTCAGAAGGTTGCTTTCTTGGTGGCTATTACCTCTGTTCGGCGTGTCTCTGAGTTGGCGGCTCTGTCGATTCAGGCCCCTTACTTTGAGAGACACCAGGGTAAGGTGGTTTTTCGTTTTAAGCCAGATTTCCTTCCTAAGGTGGTGTCTGCTTTCCACCTCAATCAGGATATTGTTCTCCCTTCCTTGTGCCCTCTGCCTAACAATGAGAGGGTTCTGCACAATTTGGATGTTGTTCGCTGTGTGAAGTACTATTTGGTGACTACTTCTTCCTTCCGCAAGACGGACGCTTTTTTCGTGTTGCCGGCGGGCCCAGGAAAGGTTTGGCGCCTGCTAAGTCTACGATTAGCAAATGGATTCATCAGGCCATTGTTGGGGCCTATTCTGCTAAGGGGAGGACTCCCCCTTTTAGGGTCACTGCGCACTCGTGCTGTTGGTGCATCCTGGGCTTTTCAGCACTAGGCTTCTGTTGAACAAGTTTGTAAGGCTGCTACTTGGTCTTCCGTTCATACTTTTTCCAAGTTTTACAAGGTTGGATGTGCGGGCTTCAGCGGATGCTGTTGCCGCAAGGTTCTGCAAGCTGCAGTGGTTTGAGTTGGTACATTGTTTACTGTTTCTGGTTCCCACCCATGACGGACACTGCTATTGGATGTCCCAGATGTCATGAAGATCGAAGTGGAGTGTATAGCACACTTAGAATAATACCGTTTTGTGAGTACTCACCTGTAAAATGGGTATTATGAGTGTGCCGTACACTCCACTTCGCCCCACCCCTTTTTTTCAGGTATTCTGGAGCTTTTATATGGTGAACCATTGGTTTTGATTGTTAAGGTTATAATTGGTTCTTCCTGGTCCCCTTACTGCTTTTTTACACTGGGAAATTGGTGGGAGGTCCCAGGTATATATGGACCGGGAGGGGCTTTCTTTTTTTGCATATTCATCTCTGCACAAGTTCGCCCTCTACTGGAGATTACCCACATGTCATGAAGATCGAAGTGGAGTGTGTGGCACACTCATAATACCCGTTTTACAGGTGAGTACTCACAAAACTGTATTTTTCCTATTGTGTATGAACTTTTGTCTAATAAAACACTGTGACGAGGACCCCACAAGCAGACCCAAACTTGTATGTGCCTTTCTTTCTTTTTAAGCCTCTAGTACAACCCAGGCACACGTTATGCACTTTGGAGCAGGATCAATTGATTTTAGTTAATTGGTCACATCAGTGGATGAGATTGTCTGGGCATGCGCTCTTATTCTCAGGTCTGAGAGGGATGCAAGCAGATGGGCTAAGCCAAGGGATCGAGCCTGCAGAGGCTGGCAGGTCGTTGTATTTTTTTCTAGTTCTCCCTTTAAAGTAGAACAAAACATGGGATCTTTACTATCCTGGGTTTTTGTTCCTCTTCTCGCTGTGTGAAAACCATTGGCTAGCCTAATTTATTCAACATGTACAGGTTCGTCTCCAATAAGCGACTAGTGCGCTATTAAACTTAGTAAAGCTGAATGGTGGACTTGCTGGCCTATTCATTTCGTCATTGCATGCCCACACCAGCCATTCAGAAATGCCTGGCATAGGTGGCCTCATCAGCCAGGGATTCGTCCCAGCCCATTCATGTGCTGTGAGTTTGTTGCTTGAGTATACTAGGGGATTTGGGGGCATCCCAAATCTGGATGCTATAGGGATAGGGAATTGTCGGGCCTTTTTCCCCTTTTAAGCATTAGAACTGTATCCATAAATGTATTCCTTCACCTTCTGTAGTTGCCAGTGTCCTTAAAGTTGGTGCTATTTTAGTGCCATGTTCTATGATTTTATTCTGCACTGCTGTCATGTTGTGAGTCAGTAAATCCTGACTGACTGGTAACCATGGTGATTTCAATAGGCTTGTAACAGTATCTGCTTTTTATCAACTTGCTTTGTACAGGGATCCTTAAAGCTGAATGTGTGCCATGATGGCGTCAGCGCCGGAGGGGAGATGTTATTGACAGAATCTCACCATAGTTATATTCATAGCTCATTGCTATGTGTCGGCATGTTTTGGAACATACTAGATTTTCTTCCCTCCTTGTCTTGTTGATGGTGTTTTCCATGAAGAAATGTGAATTTCTTTGTCAGTCATAATGAAATATTACAAAAAGAAAGGTCCAGAGTATGGTGGCAGGGTAACAAATGAGTAAGGGACTTGTGGGAGGAATGAATAATACATTCATTTGGATGGATGTGTGCAGTTTGAGCGCATTGCACAGCCTATAACTATATTTGGCCAAAGCTTTTGGCAATACGTAATTCTTATGCATAAATATCAAAAGCATAGATTGCCAGAAACTTTGTGCAGAAAAACACTATTGAATTGATGCCTATTTTTTTTTTAGTTGAGCTTTGTAGTGATGTGTCAAATGACTGCTTGCCAGCAACAGCCTTCTGTTATCTTTTCACTGACTTTACTTAATGGCTTCACAGAGCCTTTAAATGAACCTACAGATCAGGGTTTACCAACCTTTTTCTTAATGGAATTCCGGTTTCGATTTGACAATTCTCACCTACCACCACTAATAAGACTTCCTCAGGAGGGTAGAGGTCCTATACTCGTCAAGCAATGCAAGCTCTTTAAAAAGCATCCCAAGATCACCAGCTTTTTCACTTGGCCATCTATACATTTAAAGCGGACCTTCACTCTGAATAAGAGTCTATCTTATATGTTTCCCCTACACTGTACATACAAATTGCTCACATTAAAAATCATCCTACCTGCATCTACTGCATGTTATGAGCCTTTAAACATCCAAGATGGCGGCTTATGGAAGCAGCCATTTTATCAGGCAGCCTGCAAACAGGAAGTGCCTGCAAACAGGAAGTGACTGTGCTGCTCTGCATTCTGGGACTGCTGACCTTTCCCTGACCCCAGCTCTGCTCTGTCTGAGCAAAGCACAGCTATAACCTGCCCCCTGTACCTTATCCCACTCTCCTCTCCTCAGTAAGTGTGATGCTTCTGAGTCAAGATGGCGGCGCCCGTATCCTAAATCCCTGAACAGAGTTGCAGCCCAGTGGGGGAAAGAATAATAAGTTAGTGACTAAAAATGTAAAATATATTAATTTTAGATGCTGGGGAATCGTTTTTTAAGAGTTTGGGCTTTTCATTAAATCATGGTGAAGGTCCGGTTTAAATCAGTAGCTTGTCTGCTGTGCCTCATGTCCCCCCACTTTTACTTACAACAGCCTTGAGTAACACCCGAGCATAACTCTATGAACGCCAGTGATACTAACATTAATGACCGTGAATCGCTGTGTTAAATATATGGACCAATATACAGTATATTCCAAAGCTATATTCATTAAAAACAAATTGCAATATATCGTCTTTGAGACAGAATTGGGATATATTGTATTGTCATACGTGTATCGTGATACAATGAGTTCTTGTCCAATGAGAGCTGCCTGCTGTGACTACATAATTTGGCAGGCTGCTCTAATTGATTTGAATGGGGACCATGCACTGCCGCATCTCCAACCATGCACACACTCCCGTCCCCAGCCTATCCGAATGGCTTGCGCGGGCCCATGGTGGTAGGATTCAGCATTGTGTTCTCCCAATTGTAAACCGTAGGAACCACCTGATAAAATATGTAGTCACAGCAGGTGGCTCTCATTGGGGAAAGTGCCCGCGCATGCACCATTGAAACTTGCACAGGTAAGTTTTTGTTGGTGAACTGGGGGGCTTCAGACAACGGGGCATTCCGAATAGGGGATGCTCCATTAAAAAAAGTCTGGCCCTGGAATCTTTTAGATTCCGGGCTGGCCACTGGTGTTTAAAAGGTTTTTTGGACTGATAGGATTAGAATGATTTTTGGTCAGAGGTCACAATATACTTTTCCCAGAAGAGTAAATATACTCCTCCCAAGTATTCTTGAGGAATATTTTTAGCCGACAAAGAGTAAAAATAATTAGGACATATAAACGGAAAATGCATAACTCAATATAATTGTTTGATTGAACAAATAATCAGATTTGAGCATAGGGTAGATAGGGCAGTAGTGGTGATATTTGCACTGGGAGCAGGGTAAGGAGGCACTAGGGATGTCCACACTGGGAGCTGGGTATGGGGGTGAGATGGGGCAGTAGGGGCACTACTGGTGACTGTACAGAAAGCAGGGTATAGGTGGTATAGGGAAGTATGGATGCCTGCACTGGGAGCAAGGTTTAGGGTGTGGTATGGAGTAGATGATGCAAGAGAGGGGGCTGACTGCTCTGGGAGCAAAGTAGAGTGGGTGGCATTGGGTGGTTGGGACAAGTAGAGATTACTAGTAAAACCTGCACTTGGAGTAGTGTATAGGGGGTGGTATGGGGCAATAGGGATGCCTACATTGGGAGCAGGGTATAGGGCAGGGGTACTCAACTACTTTCAGTGGAGGTCCACTTACCAGGGTCTGCCGCGGGATGAAGGTCCGACCTACACACCGACAGTAAAGAACCCTGGTCCCCTAGCAATAAGGCCAATTTGGTATGAGGGAGTCGGGGGGGGGGGGTAAGTAAGAGTGCATGTCACGGGCTGGGAGAAGGGTTAGGGGAGGGTGCAGATCAGCTGCTGGGGGGGGGGGGGTAGGTGAGGGTCAGTGGATGTGTAGAAGGGTTAGGTGAGGGGTGCAAGTCAGCAGCTGGGGAGAAAGTTAGGTGAAGGGTACAGGTCAAGGAGCTGGGGTGAGGGTTAGGTGAAGGGTACAGGTCCAGGAGCTGGGGTGAGGGTACAGGTCCAGCAGTTGGGGTGAGGGTTAGGTGTCTGGCAATAATGAATTGCAATCAACAGGTCCACACACTGGCTGCTTTCATGCTCCATCAGGCCTAGAGTGAGTTGCTTAGGCGGTGTTCCCCTTTAACGGGCATGGCTTATCTGCAAATAAATTTCTGGCCCTTTTATATTTTGGAAAGTATGGTTATGGGGGAGGAGGGGCCAATGTGGTGGAAACTGAGGCCCCCATTTCTTATATAGGATAGATGGGCCCTGGGTTTGGGTTGCCTTGGGTCCCAGATGACACTCAGAGCCGGGTATATAGGTGACAGGGACAGACACCATTATTCATCATCACCACAAGCATTATGGAGGCAGCAGCAGTCATCTGACCACGAAGCACACATACTGGATACTGGAGTCTTGGCTCTCAATGCACTGATGGAGGCCCTGGGGTGTTACCATGGAAAAATCTGAGCAGTCGCCTGCTTCCTATTGGCCACTGAGACTCCTCATTACCGCTATTAAACCCTTATCTCCCAGGAGCCCCCTGCTGTAACCTGGAGGGGTAAAAGCCACCAAGGCTCAGAGACAGAAGGAAGCCAATGTGCCCCTGCGGAGAAGAGCCGAAAGAGCAAGAGAAGAGGGCGGGAGACTCACCAGCCAATCACAGGTGTGTGCAGCGGGCTCTGCTTGCCGCCCGAAGCCTCCGCCAGCTCCGCGCTCTCGGCTCCTTCCTCCTCCCGCGCCTCTTCGTCTCCACTCCTCCCCCCCCCCCCCCCCGCCTACGAGGCCCGAGCCACTTCCACCTTCCCCGGCCTGGCCACGCCCATGTGCCCGCCCCCAGCTCGGACAGCCCCGGCCGGCAATTGGCGCCGGCGGATCCCGGGCTGGGCAGCGGTCCGGACAAATGGCGTCTGGGTCCGGATTCGGACCGCGGTCCGCCATTTGAGTACCCCTGGTATAGGGGATGTCATGGGGTAGATGGAGAAATAGAGGTGCATGCATTCTAGGCAGGGCCATGTTGCTATAGACACTGGTGGCAATTCAGCATTTGAACAACTAGGTCTCCCCTTCCCTACAAGAACCAGTGCTTGTACGCATTCCACCGCACGGCAGTTAAGATTGCTGCACGTAAAAATTATTTGCCGCTGGGTTTCCAGCTGATATGCATTGTGGGTTACAGGCCTTCTGCAAAGAGGAAATGCTGATGGGATTGTTGGTTATGTTGGTTAAATCCAGGCTGCAGCACAGCTGGAAAAGGAAGCCTCATGGACGCTTCAAAATGGCTGCTACTAGGAGAAAATCTGTGTCAGCTTTGACTGGATGCAGGAGCAAATGTAAGTGCTGACAATTATTCAATATCAGTCATGCAGACAGGGCAAGGGAGTTTTGGGAAGTTTATTTATTGTTGGAAGTTTATTGTTGGTCCTCCGATGCCCAGTGCCTCTCCCTACACACGCACACACAACAGCATAACTTAAAGGCAGTGCTAATCACTGGACTATTATAGGCCATGCCAACCCGCCAAAGCTATAAACTCGATCAGCGCCACAGGAGCCGAGAAGTTATGGCGTTTTGTGTGCATGTGTGTGGGGAGCACTGTGTATTGGAGGTCTGGCAGGCAGCAACCGGGGGGGGGGGGGGGGGGGGGGGCTGTGCACACTGTCTGTATTGGGGGAGGGGGTGATCAATTGTTTTCTTATTTTCCTCATCTAAACCATGCGTGTCTTATGGAGCGAATCATACAGTAATCAAAATTCTCACTTGCCTAATAATTGTGTACATAGTTAAATCATGATTAGAGCTGTAGCTACTTTTAAAAGTTCCTAGGGTCTTCTAACACGTTATCCTCTTGTTTTCTGGAAACGACTTAACTATTATACACCTACTGTAAGTAGGTAAATAATGTTCATATTTCGTCACTTGAAGGAACGCCTATTATGAACTTGTCTAATATAAGAAATACATCAAGTTTGTAGTTGGTTTCGTCTACTGGTAGACATATAAGGGCTGATTCGTCACAGTGAAATTGTATATATAAAATAAGTATACAGCACGGCCTGTTCCAGAAGATATTCCTTACACTTGGGTTATACATCCAGTAGATGGCGCTAGACTGCAGAGACAGAAAAAGTGGCTCCTCCCGGCCCCATATATACCAGGGACCTCCCACAAAATCCCCAGTTCTTCTCTGCAGTCTGGGTTGCGATGACTAGAAGATCCCTTTTGTTGCCTCCCAGCTTAAGCTGCACTGGTTCAGGTGAAGGTAGACAGCACCGCTGCTAGGTGCTAAGGAGCGCTGCTCCAACCGCAGTCCCCCACCAAAGGGTAGGTGGTACAGGCCCATGGTGAGCCTTATGGGATGCCCCTCCCGCATCTTATGCCCCTCGCCCCCTGTCCCCGCAGTTGGCTCCCTTAGGCTGGCCTTCATTTCCATTTCGTTCTCCCTGGAGTGTATGTCTTATGTATGTATACATACATGTATATACATACAAATATGTTTTATGTGATGATCCCTGTTTGAATTGGTTGCACTGGTTTCTTTTGCCGCCGCACGCTTGTGTCATCATTGGCTGGTCTTGTCACATGGACACGTTTTCGCGCTCTTCGGGGGGGGGCGGGCCTTGCGGCTGACGCGTTCTGCATCACTGTCTCGGCGGCCCACCCCTCCAGGTATATGCGGGCGCCATTTTAGTTTTCTGCTGCGTGTGTCTGGTGTCTCCCTATCGCGGTCCGTAAGTGCCGCTGCGGGATGATTTTTTTGTATTCTCTGTATTGCTCATTGGTTAAGGGATCTTTTTGCTTATGTCTTGCAGGCGGGTCAAACTTTAGTGGTTTCTTACGGTCCTATCCCCTCTATTTAGTGTTAACTCCCTATTGGAGGGCTCTTGTATTTTATATCTCCCACTTCCCTAGCGGGCTATTGGGGCATCCTGGGTAGCCTTATTGGCGTCAATCCCAATTGGCCTATTGTGCCACAATAATTGCCATATGGAGGCTTCTCAGGATAATGTGCTCGGGGATTCCTTCGGGACAAGCCCGGCTGTGTGTGGCGTGTGGGGTATCCCCTATAAGTGATGATGTCAGGGTGTGTGTTCCCTGTGCCCAGCAGACGCTTGAATTGCAGTCTGGGTTACCGGTGGCTGGGCCTGCGCCCCCTCGGGCTTCGCCTACCCCCACACGCTTACATCTGACTCCCAGTGAGGTGCATACCAGTGGGGGTCTCAACCTGATTTGGCTGCTCAGGTGGCCAGCATTGAGAGACATATTGCTGGCTCTGGCCCACGTAAGGCTTCTACCAAGAAGCGGCATTTATCACCTGGTGTTTCCCTCTTTCCTATGGAGGCAGAGGAAATTTTTGATGTTACCGGTTATACCCCCTAGAGGAGGGGGAATGGTTTTCTGATTCAGAACATCCTAGAGAGTATGGTGCCGATTCTGGGCATGACCCATGGGCTTCAGATGATACTGACAGACTTTTGGCTCACATTTTTGATGTACTCTGTATCTCTCCTCCTGCCGTGGCCCCGCGGCAGCAGGGGGAGCTGTTTCATAATGTCAAACCACGCTTGGAGTTTCCTGAACAAGCTCACCTTAATAATCTGGTGCTCAAAGAGTGGGAACGGCCTAGCCGGCTTCCCGGGGTACCAAAGAGTTGGGATAAGAGGTATCCCTTTCCTGCTGAGATGGTTAAACGTTGGTCATGTCCTCCCGAGGTGGATGCACCAGTTCTGGGGTTGTCTAACACATCCGTCATGCATTCCCCTGACTCTACTACACTGAGGGATGGGGAGGACAGGCGCATAGATCAGCTGGCTTGCCGTGCCTTTGCCTGTGTGGGGACCGCGCTCCGTCTGGTCTGTGCCTCCGCCATTACGGCTGTTGCTATTAAAAGCCTGCTCAGGGGTCTCTTAGATGGGGCTCCTGATGATGCAGGTAGTGAAGAGTATAGAGCTCTTCTGTGTTGTGAGGAATTTGTTGCATATGTTCTCTCTGCCCTGGATGATACCATTAGAATGTGTGGCAGGGCATCTGCCTTGTTGGTGGCGATACGCCGCTCGGTCTGGCTGCGCCAGGGGGCAGCTGACAATGCTGCTAAGAAGGCTCTTACTGGGTTTCCCTTCAAGGGGCTGCGCCTCTTTGGGGAACGTTTGAACTTGTTTGCTAAGGGAGGCAAGTTGCCTCAGCGTAGAAGGCAGCCCCGGTCCTTTCGGGGTTCAGGTGCCTTTTCTCCTTCCTTCAGGGGCTCCAGAATTGGACGGGGAGCTTCCTTTGCTGGAGCCTGAGGAGATTTTTGGTGCAGGGGCAGAGGACGTGGCCGCGCTGGCTCCTCCTGGGGTTCCAAGCTTAAGTCCTCTCCCAAACCCCCTCAGGCATGAAGGGGCGCCCTCACCCATCCGGGTGGGGGGACGGCTTCGGCTCTTGGCTCATGTCTGGAGGCGTCATGTCTCAGACAGGTGGATTCAGGAGGTAGTTATAGGCTATAGTTAGGCTATTATTCCAATATTTTCATTTTTCAATATTTTCAATTTGTCAGATTCAGACACTTTCGCATGGAGACTCTGCGCTCAGTTGTGACTTTCCTACGCCCAGGGGACTTCATGACCTCTGTAGACATCAAGGATGCTTACCTTCACATACCTATCTTTCCAGGTCATCCCTCAGGTTCGCTCTGGAGGATCAGCACTACCAATTTGTGGCCTTGCCCTTCGGTCTCACCTCGGCTCCCAGGGTATTCACCAAGGTGCTGGCAGGAGTGATGGCCCTGCTGAGCTCTCAGGGCATTCGCATTCTTCCCTACCTGGACGACATGCTTATCGCTTCTCAGTCCTTCCATCAGGCAGAGCTGGACACTCAGCGGGTGGTGTCCACACTGGAGTCATTCGGCTGGGTGATCAATCACCCCAAATCTTCCCTGTCTCCTTCCATGGTGAAGTCTTTTCTGGGCATGATTCTGGATTCAGCTCAGGTCAAGATCTTTCTAGCTCAGTAGAAGGTGGAGGTCCTTCAAGAGAAAGCTCAGCTCCTGCTGTCTTGTCCTCATCCATCCAACAGGCAGGGAATGCAGATGGTGGGCCTGATGGTGTCCAGTTCCACATGAGGCCTCTTCAGCTTCGCCTCTTGTCAGTATGGGATTGGGACCCTGTGTCCTTTGATCAGGTGTTTGTCTTGTCCCCTCTGGTCAGGCGGTCTCTAGCGTGGTGGCTGGACTCAAGGAACCTGCTGGGGGGCAGGTCCTTTCTGGCCCCCTGCTGGGAGACTGTCACCACGGATGCCAGTCTGACAGGTTGGGGGGGATTCTGGAAGTCCCTGAAGTTCCAGGGTCAGTGGGGCCCTCAGGAGGCCCATGCCCCTATCAACATTCTGGAATTGAGGGCGATCAGGTTGGTGGAGAATCTGAAGGCAGACTCTCTGAGCAGGGGGACCTCTCGTCTGGGAGAATGGTCTCTCAGCAGCAGGGTGTTTCGCTCCCTGTGCCACCGCTGGGGTCAGCTGGATGTGGATCTGTTTGCGTCCCATCACAATCACAAGCTTCCAGTCTTTGTGTCTCTGTCCCAGGATCCTCTGGCCTTGGCCACGGATGCCCTGGCAATGTCTTGGACGAGGTTCCAGCTCCTGTATGTGTTTACCCCATTTCCACTGCTGGGCAGGGTGCTGCGCAAGATAGTTCAGGAAGGGGTGCCAGCCATCCTGGTGGCCCCCTGTTGGCCAAGAAGAGTGTGGTTCGCAGACATCGTGCAGTTGGCAGTAGATCAGTGCGCCCTGCCCCGGGTTCCAGATCTGCTCACTCAGGGACACCTACGCCACCCCAATTTACAAATCTTGATGGAAAAAGGGCTGCCTGCCTGCCTGCCTCGGTGGTGAATACCATGATCAGGGCTATGAAGAGGTCCTCTTCTTCCATCTATTACAGTGTTTGGTTACTTACATTGACTGGTGCGAGTCCCACTCGTTTCCCTGTCGTGTGTTTTCTATTCCTAGGATTCTGGAGTTTCTCCAACATGGTTTGGATCTGGGTCTTCAGCTCAGTACTCTGAAAGGCCATGTGTCTGCTTTGGCTATTTTTTTCCAAAGATCCTTTGCTCAGCATCCCCTGGTCAAGACCTTTTTCCAGGGAGTTACTCACGTGCGTCCCCCACGTAAGCCTATGTTACCAGTCTGGGACTTGAACTTGGTCTTATCTGCCCTGCAGGGGTCTCCCTTTGAGCCCTTGCAAGGGGCTCCTTTGTCCATTCTCACGCTTAAGGTGGTCTTTTTGGTGGCTATCACTTCTGTTAGGCGTGTTTCTGAGTTGGCGGCGCTTTCCATCAGGCCTCCTTATTTTGAGAGACACCAGGACAATGGGGTGTTTCGTTTTAAGCCAGATTTTCTGCCTAAGGTTGTTTCTGCCTTTCATCTTAATCAGGACATTGTTTTACCTTCTCTGTGTCCTAATCCCAGTAACACTAAGGAAAGGGTTGGGAAGGAGCCTCCCTTCTGCCTTACTGCTCATTCTACTCGTGCTATTGGTGCCTCTTGGGCTTTTCAGCACCAAGCTTCTGTTGAACTAGTTTGCAAGGCTGCTACTTGGTCTTCTGTTCATACTTTTTCAACGTTTTACAAGGTTGATGTTAGGGCCTCAGCTGATGCTGCTTTTGGCTGCAAGGTTCTGCAGGAGGCAGTGGTTTAAACGGTCTGCTGTTACTTTTGGGGATCCCACCCTACCTTACGGACACTGCTATTGGATGTCCCAAGTGTAAGGAATATCTTCTGGAACAGGACGTGCTGTATACTTAGAATAATACAATTCTGTGATTACTCACCTGTAGAATTGGTATTATATGTATACAGCACGTCCTGTTCCACCCCACCCTTGTTATCATTATCTTTAGTTACCTCTTTATGGTGATTGTTCTTATGTTCACATTTTTATATAATGGTTATAGTTCTCCCGGTCTCATTTTAACTGCTTTTCAATACTGGGGATTTTGTGGGAGGTCCCTGGCATATATGGGGCCGGGAGGAGCCACTTTTCTGTCTCTGCAGTCCGGCGCCATCTACTGGATGTATAACCCAAGTGTAAGGAATATCTTCTGGAACAGGACGTGCTGTATACATATAATACCAATTCTACAGGTGAGTAATCACAGAACTGTATTTTTTGTATTCTGCACAGAGGATCACTGGGGCTCTTATATTACTCCACCTTGGATCTTATATCAGCTTATACCTAGCTATGCATTTCCTTAGAAACCCTGTGCTAATCCTCTAAACTGAAATCATGCTACCTAATACTGGTATGAATGTATAAAATCTCTTGGTGTTACTAGATATACTGCAATGCCACCTTGTGGCTAAATTAAACTACAGCTGTGGTTTTATAGCTACATAAATGCAGGTTAGACTGTGAAAATACTAACCTCATCTGTAGCAGTGGAGCAGAATACCACAGAGCGCTTGGGTGCCGTGTAACCTGCTACCTCTGCCATTTATGGGCTTGCAATTCCTCTCTCCAGGGATGTTACTCTTTGCACATTCATTCATTGGCTGAGTATTTTCTATTGCGGTTTGCACTATTGTATGTTTTTTTTTTTGCACTTTATTTTAATGGATACTTATTGATTGTTTTTTGATAATGGAATTGAATGCTTATATTAGATTAATTGTAACTTCAAATTATTTAGTGTGTTTCTGGAGTGTAAATATAAATTGCTGTTCATTCTGTGGCCCTGGGTGGCACTGTAATCATTGAATTGCCTGTTTAGTTCGGGGTTGTTATGCACCTTTGTTTGTTTTTCAATTAGTCTTGCCTTCTTATGTAATTTTATCTTGTCTGTGCTTACAATAGGACCAATAACAACTGAACTTTAATTTTATTACCTTGGTGTGCAATCCTCCGGTTTGCCCTAGTGTTTCACTACGCCATTTTATTTAAAAAAAAAAAAAAAAAACCTGTATATCGATGTACTTTATAAACCACTCTAATGTTTTTCTGTGTATGTATCCAAATTTGAACCACTTTTTATGGAGCTTTTATTAAATCTTTATACTTTATAGCATTACAACTTGGTGAGCGGAAATGTTTTAAATATTGCTGAGGTCTAAAGGGACAAGAAAAACAGCATCTCAACTTGCCAAGCGTTCCTCCAGTGCTACCGCCTCCTTTAGGCTTGGCACCCTGAGTGAGGAAATATACTCCCTTATCTGCTCCTCGGCACCACTTTGCCACTGTGTGGTCCACCAGTACTAGCTGAAGTAGCTAGTCCATACCACGCCCCCTTCTGTATTGATGGCTTAAATTGCACTATTCCTAGTATGTCACACACCCCGCTTCCAACATTCATGACACTTGGGATATCGGCCTGTAGAGGGCGATCTTGCAGAGATGACATGACAAAAAGGAGCCCCTCCTGGTCCATAAATACCCGGGACCTTCCACTATTCCTCAGTCTTTTCGTCTCTGCAGTCGGCGAAGCATTCAGGAGATGACTCTCCTTCCTGCAGGTAGCCGGGTTACCCCGGCCTTTTTCTATTTCTGCCTGAAGCCACATTTTTGTATTGTGATATGTATGTTATGCCTCCCAGCCTTGGCTGATGGGCTCGGGCAAAGGTAGATACACCGTTGGGTGTATATGGGAGCTTGCTCCCTCCGTGAGACCTCAAATAAGGGGTATGCGGAATCCGGGTTGGTGTCTCCCGGCATGGGATGCCCCGTCCCTTTAAATCTCCTTGTGCCTATTGGGTGCTTATTGTTTTCCCCCCTTTTGGCCCTCCTGGACCCTGCTGGGGTAAAGGGGGGGGGGGGTTCTTTATTTAGGGAGTATCTTTTGGCCTATGCATTTGTTTTAAAAAAAAAAATAAAAAAAAAAAAAAAAAAAAAAAGGAAAAGATAAGAAAGTGACATGCCTGTTTTGGGTTTTTTAAATTTCACTCTCTTTTTTTCGTTCGGCCCCGTTCTATGAAGTCATGCTATTGTCTTTGGCTGACCCGCCCTCTGCTCTCTGAGCAGTGCTAGGTGGTGGGCGGGGCTTCGAGTCGGCGTCGCATTTCTGCTTCCTCTTCCTGTTTGACATGTGGTTTGCTGGTTCCTGTTCTGGTGCTGGCCTCCACTGGTCCTGGCTGCTGCGTTGGTGCCGCTGCTGGGCTTTTCTTATATTGATTGGTCGCAGGGCTGTCACTGGGCCGTTGTGGTCACTGTGAGTACCCTTTAGTTATACTAAAGGGAAATCTTTTTTATTTACTGTCATTTCTTTCTTGCATATGCATGTTGTTTAAAATCCTCCCACCTAGGGACTATTAAGGGGCATCCCGGGTAGCTTCGGCTGTAAAAATCCCATATACTTGGCGACTATTAAAAAAATTAAGTATTTTAATAAACACCATATGGAGGCATCTCAGGATACTGGCTTTTCAGTACCTGCGGAACAGACTCGGCAGTGTTTGCGATGTGGAGCATCCCTTGTTGGGGATAACGCATTTTTTTTTGTGTATCTTGTGTTCAATTGGTTATAATGCAGCAGTAAGGGGCCCAAGCCTCAGGGTAGGTGGCTCCTGCCTCTTCCCCCACACCGCCTTGTCTTGTTCATACCAGGGCTGTGGAGTCGGAGTCGAGAAGTCGGAGGAAATTTGGGGTACCTGGAGTCGGAGTCGGCAAACAATGCACCGACTCCGACTCCTACTAAATTTTGATTTAGCAAGTTTAAATGTCCCAATTCACAAAAAGTTATAATTAATGACTTCTCTATTGTAAGAATAAAGACCAATGCATGCAGTGCCTCACGTAACCACAAAACGAACACGTTAAGTGACCGTGAAGAAGCATGCTTTTCATGTGCTTCACTATATGGCACGCAACGCACAATTAGAAGCGGCAATACTTATACTTTGCATAGTGTTGTGTTCTGCTGTTACAGGGAACCCATGGGTAACCTAGCCTCTCACTGATAATGGATTAAGTAAATATGTTTTTTGCAGGACTAGAGACACTTGTATAAGTGAAGGGAATGGAGGATCAATAGTTCAATACTGAAGCTGTACCATTGGAAAAACTGCTGTAATTCAGCAAAAGGCTATAAAAACTTGTAAACTTCGATTGTTAGCTTAAACTTTAAAGTGGACCAACACCCAGGATTTTGACTATCCTGGGTTTTGGCCCACTTCGGCGGGGCACCCCAATCGGGGGTGCCCCGCTGTGTGAAACCCCCCAGAAAGCCCCAAAATCTTACCTGTCCCCGCTCCCACGTGACTGGACGGTCCAATCCCCGCCAACGTCCAGGCGGGGATCAGGAACGTCCAAGCGGCTGCCGCCGCCGCCGCCTCCCTCGCGTCACTTTCGGCGCGCGCGCGCCCCCGCCGGCCATTCGCAGACGGCCGGCGCGGGCGCGAGCACGCCTACAGGGGCGCGAGGGAGGCGGCGGCGGCCGGCCGCCGCCGAAGATCAGGTAAGGTGTTTGGGTTTTTTTTGGGGGGTTTCACCCCGCGGGACATCCCGATCTCGGATGTCCCGCGGGGTGGGAGGTGATCGGCCCGGGAATCTTATAGATTTCCGGGCCGATCACCTCTCGGTGTTGGTCCTCTTTAAACATGACTATGGGATTCTACTAGGGAAATCATGTTTTATAATAAAGGCCCCTTTCTGGATCCTCCCACTGCCCTATCTTCAGCAGAAGATCAGCACACAGAAAGGAGAAGGCAGCTTCTGCCCAACTACCTCTCTCTGCTAGAAGTAATGACATGTATGTTGCCTTTCTTTCCTTCAAGGAATGTATGAAAATACATTCACATATTAATACAGAGGAGTCGGGGAGTCGGAAGTACAAAAAAACGAGGAGTCGGAACATTTATCTACGGACTCCACAGCCCTGGTTCATACCCCCAGTGATATTGTCATGAGTAGAGAGTCGCTTTCTGATGTATGTGCCTGATTGGCTCGCATTGAAAAAAAATAAATGTCTAGCTCTGTGGCCACGAGGGCCTCAGCTAAAAGAAAACATTTAGCTCTGGCCGTTGAGGCAAATGAGCTTGATTGTAGTGAGCATTTTTGATCTCCGTTTGAAGTAGGAGAATTCTTTGAAGAATCTGATGTTTCAGATGTTCAGCAATTGTGGGTATTGACACTGAACAAGGTGAAGGGGAGAATTTTGACACCCCTAAAGCTCTTGCTCAATTATATGAGGTCTTGGCTATCGATTTTCCAGAAGCAGTCCCTCCTCAGAAAGGGGAGTTCTTGGGAGCCTCCAAGCCTCGTTTTGAATTTCCTAATCAGAAACATTTTGAAGATATCATTCTTAAGGAATGGTTAAGCCTGCACGGCTTCCTGACATTCCTTTGGGCTGGGATATTAAAAAAAAATAAAAAATATCCCTTTCCTGCAGACACTGTAAGCGTTGGTCATCCCCCCTGTGGTGGATTCATCTGTGCTCAGTTTGTCCAATTCCTCTGTTTTGCATTCTCCGGAATCTACTTCCCTTAAAGGATGGGGAGGACAAACGTATTGAACAAATGGCTTGCCATGCATTTGCTAGCGTTGGCTTGGCCTTGCGGCCTGTGGGTGCCTCGGCACTTATGGCAGCCGCTATTTAGGTCTGTTATTAGAGACCTATTGAATACCTCAGGGCTTGATCCAGCCTCTGATGAGTTTTCTGCTCTCAAGCGATGTGATTTATTTGTGTCTTTTGTACTTTCTGCTTTAGATGACTCCATGGTCTTGTGTAGCAGAACTTCTGCCTTGCTTGTTGCGATTCGGCGGTCTATTTGGCTACGCCAGTGGGCGGCTGACACGGTGGCAAAGAAGTCGCTTACAGCGCTTCCCTTTGGGGGATTAAGCCTCTTTGGTGAGAAGTTGGATTCTGTCATTGAAGGAGGCAAATTGCCTCAGTGTAAGAAGCAACGTCATTCCTTGTGGGGATCAGCTTCCTTTTGACCCTTCCTTTCGTGGTTCCAGAACGGGCAGAGGATCGGCCCTTTTCAGCCCCAAGGGGGGCTGCATGGAACAGAGGAAGAGGATGTGGCCGTCCAGGTCAGAGTTGGGGATCTAAGCCCAAGTCCACTTCCAAGCCTGTCCAGCAATGAGGAGGCACCCTCACCCGTACGGGTGGGGGGGGGCGGCTGCAATTCTTTTTTCCAGGCTTGGGTCAAGAGGTATCAGACAGATGGATTCTGGAAGTTGTGTCCTCCGGTTACAAGCTGGAATTCGAGGTTCGGCCTCCTCCCAGATTTTTCAGGTCTCGGATGCCTGCAGATCCGGTGATCGCACAGGGGCTCCGGGCAGCTGTGGCGAACTTTTTAAACATGGATGTTATCTGCCAGGTTCCTCCAGCGGAAAGAGGTCTGGGGTTTTACTCCAACCTATTCACGGTTCCCAAAAAAGGACGGCTCTGTTCGGCCTATTCTAGATCTGAGACGACTAAATCAGTTTATACGTTTTCGAAGGTTCCGCATGGACTCGTTGCGTTCAACGATCAACGCTCTCCGCCAGGGGGACTTTGACGTCCATAGACATCAAGGATGCTTATCTGCACATTCCTATTTTTGCCGCTCACCAAAGGTTTCTCAGATTCACAGTAGAAGACCACCATTTTCAGTTTGCGGCTCTTCCATTCGGTCTCACTCCATCCCCAAGAGTGTTTACCAGGGTCCTGGCAGGAGTAATGGCTATACTCAGGGTCCAGGTCATTCGCATCGTGCCATTGCTGGACGACTTGCTCATCACAGCGTCATCTTTCAATCAGACGGAACTGGACACCAGAACAGTGGTGACTACACTAGAGAGGTTTGGTTGGGTGATAAACACGGAACTGGACACCAGAACAGTGGTGACTACACTAGAGAGGTTTGGTTGGGTGATAAACCATGCCAAATCCTCTCTTTGTCCCGTAAGGGAAATTCCCTTTCTGGGCTTGATTCTGGATACCCTTTAGGCCAGGGTATTTCTTCCTCAGTCCAAGATTGTTCTGATTCAGGATTTAATTCATCTGTTCCTGTTCAATCCTCATCAGCCTATCCGCTTGGGGATGAGATTAGTGGGGTTGATGGTGGCCACGCTTGAAGCGGTTCCTTTTGCTCAGTTCCACATGAGGACGCTTCAGCTCTTTCTCCTGGCGAAGTGGGACAAGCGCCCGTTGTCTTTGAATCGGACTTGTCTGTTGTCTCCCCTCGTCCTGCATCCCCTTCAGTGGTGGCTGATTTCGAGCAATCTCAGGGACAGCAAATCATTTCTGACCCCTTGTTGGGAGTTGGTCACCACAGATGCCAGCCTTACGGGCTGGAGGGGGCATCTGGAGGAGACACCGGTTTCAGGGGTTGTGGGGGCCTCTGGAGGCTCATTCCCCAATCAATTTATTGGAACTTCGGGCCATTCGTCTTGTGCTGCTCCGACTGACTCATCTCTTGCGGGGTTTGCCGGTTCAGATTCGGTCAGAGAACCGAACAGCAGTTGCATACATCAATCACCAGGGAGGGACTCGCAGTTGGGGTGCCCTCCGGGAAGCGTCTTTGATCCTTCAGTGGGCAGAGATCAATGTTCCCTGCATAGCGGCAGTTTACATTCCGGGGATAGAGAAGGTGGAGGCAGACTCCCTGAGCAGAGCATGCGCTCGCCAGGGAGAATGGTCTCTCAACCCCGAGGTCTTTCAGTTCCTTTGTCACAAGTGGGGGACACCGCGGTTGGACCGGTTTGCGTCTCGCCACAAGCTTCCAGCCTTTGTGTCTCTATCCCAGGATCTTCTGGCAGTGGCAGTGGATGCCATGTCTCTTGCCTGGAAAGGATCTGGGGTTCCTGTATCCTTTTCCCCCATTCTCCATGATAAGCAAGGTGGTGCGCAAGTTGGTTCTGGAAGGGGCACCAGCAATTCTGGTGGCTCCAAAGTGGCCAAGACTCCTGTGGTTCGCAGAGGTCACAAGGCTGGCAGAGGATCTGTTGCCTCTGCCTCTTCTTCCAGATCTCTTAAACTCGGGGTCAGCTTTGTTACCCCAATTTACCAACGCTGGTTTTGACGGAGTGGCTGCTGAAATCTCCCTCTTAAAGGAGGAAGGCCTTTCTGATGCTGTCATTCTGACTCTTGTTAGAGCTAGAAAGAAGTACTTCTTTTTGGTTTATTACAGGCTTCGGAGGTCCTATATTGACTGGTGTGAGTCTATGTCCCTGCCTTGCAGGGTATTTTCTATCCCTAGGATTTTGGAGTTTCTGCAACGGGGTCTGGATTTGGGCTTCCAGATTAGTACTTTGAAAGGGCAGGTTTCTGCTTTGGCTATTTTCTTTCAAAGGTCATTTGCTCTTCACCCTTTGGTTAAGATTTTTTTCCAGGGGGTCACGCATGTGCGGCCTCCTAGAAAGCTCCTACTTCCAGTTTGGGATCTTAGTCTGGTGCTCTCTGCTATGCAGGCGGCTCCTTTTGAACCTTTACAGGAGGTTCCTCTTCATATTCTCACTCAGAAAGTTGCCTTTTTGGTTGCTATTACCTCTGTCCGTCGGGTTTCTGAATTGGCGGCCCTGTCAATACAGGCTCCTTACTATGAGAGGCATCAGGATAAGGTGGTTTTCCGTTTTAAACCAGATTTTCTTCCTAAAGTGGTGTCTGCCTTCCGCTTAAATCAGGATATAGTTCTTCCTTCATTGTGCCCTAATCCTAGTAATAACAGGGAGGGTTTTACATTCTTTGGATGTTGTTCATTGTGTTGTGCCTTCTGGGCCTAGAAAGGGTTTGGCACCCGCCAAATCTTCCATTAGTAAATGGATTCGTCAGGCCATTGTTGGGGCCTATTCTGCTAAGGGGAAGGTTCCCCCTTTTCGTGTTACTGCTCATTCTACTCGTGCTGTTGGTGCGTCCTGGGCTTTTCAGCACCAGGCTTCTGTTGAACAAGTTTGCAAGGCTGCTACTTGGTTTTCAGTTCACACTTTTTCTAAGTTTTACAAGGTTGATGTGCGGGCCTCAGCGGTTGCTGCTTTTGGTCGCAAGGTTCTGCAAGCTGCAGTAATTTAAGTTATGCCTTATTTTCCTTGTGTGATCCCCGCCCATTATAGACACTGCTATTGGATGTCCCAAGTGTCATGAATGTTGGAAGCGGGGTGTGTGACATACTAGGAATAATACCATTTTGTGAGTACTCGCCTGTAAAATGGGTATTACGAGTATGTCACACACCCCGCTTCCCCCACCCTTTATTCTAAGCATACAGTACGTCCTGCTCCAATATAATACTTACACGTGGGTAATCCTCCGCCAGAGGGCGCTGTTCACTGCAGACATGCAAAAACAGGCTCCTCCCGGCCCTTCATATACCCAGGGACCTCCCACAAATCCCCAGATTTCTCTGCAGTGCTGACTGCGAAGACATGAAGTATCAACTCTCTCGCAGGTGAGTGGGGCTTTTACAGCCTGCGGCCCTGCAGGGCTACTACCATCCGTCCTCTTCGATAAGGATGTGCCTCCCAGCCTGGGCTGCGCTGGTCGGGTGAAGGTAGGCAGCACCTCGTGTGCTCACGGAGCTACGCTCCACCCCAATCCCTCACCATAGGGTAGGCGGTTTAGGCCGATGGTGAGCCTCCAATAGATGCCCCTCCCGCATTATTGCCTCGTGCCCCTCATAGCGATGAACCCTGGGTGCAGGTCCGCTTCTCCCTATTGCCGTTGACTTTTCATTTAAACTCGGGTGTCAGTGCCGCGCTCCTTGCCCCACATAAACCTTGTCTGGTTGTGCGCGTGTGTGTCCTTTTCATTTCAGATTTATGTACCCGGGGTCCCTCTGGGACATGACCGGATGTGTACAGTGTGTGGTCAGCCCCATGCTGATGCTGACAGAGCACGGGCCTGCGGACCGTGTGCTGAACAGGCACTGACCCTGCAATCAGGTTTTCCAGTGGCTGCACCTCACTTCAATACACCTGTCTCCCCGGACCTAAATCTCACTCCTGATGAGTCTCACTCGAGCGGGGATGACCAGCAAGTCGTGCCGCGCAGGCTGCCTACAGCTGAGCAGGTGCTGTCTAGTTTGGCGGAGCGCTTGGGCCCTGGAAAGAAGCGGTCCCTGACGCCTCCTGGTTCTCTGGTTCCTAATGATTCTGATGAATCTGCTGCTATGCAGGACCTTGATCCTTCTGCTGAAGGTGAGCTATTCTCCGATTCGGGCTCCTCGGATGAGATGCCCTGGAGCCGTGATGATTCTGGGCCCGGTTCTTGGGGCCTGTGTGACACAGATGAACTACTTATTAAGATCTTTGAGGTTTTGTCTATCTCCCCTCCTGGAGAGGCTCCCAAGCCTAAGAAGGAGAGTTTCCACACAGCGCCACCGCGCTTGGAATTCCTGGAACAGGAGCATTTCCAGAGTCTTATATCCCAAGAATGGGAATCGCCTTGTAAACGTAAAGGGGTCCCAGGGGTCTGAGATTGGAAGTACCCTTTCCCTCCTGATGTGGTTAACTTTTGGTCAGCACCTCCTGTGGTGGATGCACCGATTATAGGGGTTACTAACCCCCCTTCATGACTGCTCCTTATTACCGTACCCTTCGGGATGCTGAGGACCGGCGCATTGACAGACTGGCTTCCCACGCCTTTTCGTGTGCAGGGACGGCTCTGCGCCCGGTCTGTGCCGCGGCCATCACTGCGGTGGCCGCCAGGACTCTCATTAGAAAACTACTTGACCACCGACCTGAGGACCTCCCCTGGGGGGTCTTTAATGCGCTCTCAGATTGTGATGTGTTTGTGAGGTTTATCCTCTCAGCGCTGGATGACACCATTAAAATGTGTGCTAGAACCTCTGCCCTTGCAGCTATTCGCCGCCTGGTCTGGCTGCGACAGTGGGGTGCTGACGATGATACGAAAAAGGCTCTCACTGGCCTTCCTTTCAGAGGACGGCATCTTTTTGGGGCCCGCTTGGACCTTTTTGGAAAAAGGGGTAAGGCACCCCTACGCAGAAGGCCGTCTAGGCCTCCTCGGGGCAGGGACACCTCTCCCCCTCCCTACATTAGTGTCAAACACGAACCTGAGGTGTGCTTCCAACTTTTCGGAGTAGATTTCCACCACGGAGTGGGCAGGCAACGCCCTGGGCCTTCTGGCAGGGCTAAGTCCAAATCTGCCAAGACTTCCCAAGCATGAAGGGATGCCCTCGCCCTCCCGGACATATACTGAGGGACCTCCCACAAATCCCCAGAGTGCTGGAACTGCGAAGACATGAAGTATCACGCTCTCGCAGGCGAGCTGGGCTTTACAGCCTGAGGCCCTGCGGGACTATTTCCACCCGTCCTCTTGTGTAAGAATATGCCTCCCAGCCTGGGCTGCGTTGGTCGGGTGAAGGTAGGCAGCACCTTGGTGCTTAACGGAGCCATGCTCCACCGCAATCCCCCACCATAGGGTAGGCGGTTTAGGCCGATGGTGAGCCTCTTGTGGATGCCCCTTCCGCATTTTTGCCCCTACCCCGGGTAGCGCTGGACCCTGTGTGAGGGTCGCCATCCTTCCTCATTTCCCCAACTAGTAGGGGGAAAAGAAAGGGGGGGGTGTGTGTGTGGCGGTCCCAGTGTACCGGTATGTCATGCTTGTGACCTTATTTCTGCCCTTTATTAACTCTGAGATGTCAGAGCCGCGCTGCTTGCTCCTTACTCCGTTTTCTTCGGCCGCTGCCGTATGCCTTGTACGTAGTTTGCTACGTCGTCTAGATGCTGTGGTGCCATTACTTTATTGGATGACACAGTTCTCTATGAATCCTTAAGCGTTTGGTTGTATCCTTGCTTTTACTTTTACCTCAGAGCTTCGCGCTCTTTGGAGTGGGCGGGGCCTTGGTTCGGTGCGCTCTTTGGAGTGGGCGGGGCCTTGGTTCGGCGCGCTCCACGTCATGGCAGAGCATCGAGCCCGCCCTTCGAGGTTTGCTGGGCGCCATTTTGCTGAGCTTCGCGCACGCGCGTGGTGGCGGTCTCCTCCTCCTCCACTTGATCTGTAAGTGCCCTCGCGGGCGACTCCCTTTTTTATATGTTCTGTCCAGCTGCGCATGGCCCTGACATCTCTTTCCCATTTATGTCTTTCAGACGCTGAGCACCGGTGGCTTTTCCCGGCCTCATATATACATATATATATTCATATAAGGATTTAACGGGCCTTACTGCAAATCTCCCACATTGATCAGTGGGTCGTTGGGGCATCCAGGGTTGCTTATTGCATAAATCCCTACGGGCATACTGTGTCTTGACAATCACCATATGGAGGCATCTCAGGATTGTGTTACCGGGGTCCCTCTGGGACAAGACCGGATGTGTGTAGTGTGTGGTCTCCCCCATGCTGATGCTGACAGGGCACGGGTCTGCACGCCATGTGCCGAGCAGACGCTGGACCTGCGAGCGGCGCCTGTGGTTGCACCTCGCTCCCTCTCTCCCCTTTCCTCTTGCCTAAATCTCACTCCCGTTGAGTCCTGTACAAGCAGGGAGTTACAAATAGACGTCTCTCCTAGACGACCCACGCTTAACCAGATTGTTGAAGGGTTGTCCGGCCGTGTGGGTCCTGGCAGACAACGGCCCTGGACTCCCCCGGCTTCGGCCTGTGCTATGGGCTCGGAGGAGTCCCCTTCTCCGTGTGATAGTGCTCCATCTGAAGATGGAGACCTGTTCTCTGACCCGGGTTCCTCTGATGAGAGGCAGAGGTGTCAGGATGAAGCTGGTCAGGATGACTGGGACCAGCTTGACGTTGGTGGTATGTTGCTCAGGATTTTTGAGGCCCTATCTATTTCGCCCCCTGGTGCGGTTCCCAGGCTGAGAGGGGAGCGCTTCCATATGGCTCCTGCGCGCTTGGAATTTCTCGAGCAGGCCCAGTTTCATGCTCTTGTACTTAACGAATGGGAATGCCCCACTAAACTTCAAGGGGCCCCAGAGGATTGGGTTTGGAAATACCTCTTTCCCCCCGAGATGGTTGATTGTTGGGCTTCGCCTCCTGTGGTAGTCGCAACCAATTATTGGGGTTCCTAACCCCCCTTTCCTTACAGCTCCGGCTTACAGCACCCTGCGGGACGCCGAGGACCGGCGCATTGATAGGCTGGCTTCCCACGCCTTTGCTTGTACAGGAACGGCGCTACATCCTGTCTGTGCCGCGGCCATCACTGCAGTGGCCGCTAGGACCCTCATAAGTAAGATGCTTGAGCATCAACCTGCAGATTTACCCTGGGAGGTGTTTAACGCACTCTCCAGCTGTGATATTTTTGTTAAATTTATCCTTTTAGCTCTGGATGACACCATCAAATTGTGTGCGAGCACCTCAGCCCAAATGATAGCTATACGTCGCCTACTCTGGCTGCGACAGTGAGGGGCAGACGATGATGCTAAAAGGACTCTGACGGGGCTCCCCTTTAGAGGGCATCGCCTGTTTGGGGCAACGTCTGGACCTATTTGGGAAAGAGGACAATTCACTCAATCAGGAGCGGCTGTCCAGGCCCCCTCGGAGCAGGAATACCCCTCCACCTCCATATGATAGTGTTAAGCAGGAACCAGGGATGCCCTTTGCGGGGTCTGGTTCAGTCTCCTGTCCCGGGAGTGGCGGACAACGCCCGGGCCTTCTGGCCGGGCCAAGTCCAAATCCTTCATCGAAACCCCACAAGCATGATGGGACGCCCTCACCCGCCTGGGTGAGGGGATGGCCACAGCACCTTGCTCCTATCGGGAGGCTTCATGCCTCGTTCTGGTGGAGTTGGGAGGTAGTTCCTCCGGATGCGGGACAGTATTTGCTGGGTGTCCTAGAGGCCCCCTGTTTTTCTTCAAGTATGGGTGCAGGCCTTCCTTGGCCTGCTAGGCCTGGGCTCCTTGGCTGGACGCCCTTAACGGATAGAGGCAGGGGCCTCTACACCAGTTTGCCCCCCATTCCCCTTGAGGATGAGGGGGTCGCCCATTCTAACCCTTCTTGGGTTCGGCAATTTGTATCCATAGGCATCCAGGCTTAATCCGAGTTGGACCGTCGGCACCCTATAAACCGCGGGGCCTCTGGCCGTCCGTGGAGTGCTAAGATGCTTAATTGGGCTCCCAGGTGTCTTTGGACACTGTGGCCTTTACAGCTTGGTGTTGGTAGTCTTCACTGCTGATTGTGGCCGTGTTATTGGGCCCCTCTCACGCTCCCGGTGTTTCGCTAGCTCGGTTGGGAGTGATGTCTCGAACGAGACCAAGGGGCAGCCACAAAGGGACCTATCAGGTTTCCTTCTATCTCCCGAGAGGGAGTTGTTTGGATAGGCTTTAGTGGCCTCAGGTCCTTTTTTTTGTTCCATCCTCCAGTTTCCTAGGATGGCATTAGAATTGTGTCGGCTAGTGCCTTTTTTCTTGGCAATTAGGGCTTTTCTGGGGCAAGGTTTCTGCCCTTACTTGCTATCTCCTTACTGTCACCTGGCAGAATTGCACCTGGGATGGCCGTTGGTGGCTGTGCAGATGACGTCCCTTATTCTCAGTGCCCTTGGGTTCTGAAGCACCTTAGGTTGTTATTCTGGACAGGGGTCCAGCTGCTGGACCTAAGTCTGTGCACCTTCCTCCTAGTTGAGGTGGTTGATCTTCTGGAAACCTGTTGGTGGTCACCTTAGGTACCAAATCGTGCAGGTTGACTGGGGGGGCTTGTTTCTTCTGAAACCCCCCGTGGTTCCTAGGTGGGGCACTTAAAGGGGTCCATTTACCTATTGTGTTGTTGACACAGCGAGCCTTCAGCGGACTCTATCTTGCTGGACTTCTCTCCGTTTCAGGGCCTGTCCATTTGGGGACTCTTGGTCTGTCGTAGGACAGTGGCCTGTCCCTTTTTTCCTGGTAAAGTCTCGGGACTAGTTGTTACTTCCAGGAAGGCTCTGATTCTGATCTATGTGGGAATTAACATCCCTTGCTTTTTATCGGTTTTTAGTCTTCGATGGATGCCCTCCTTTGGTAGGAGGTAATTTATTGGCCCTCTGAGTTCCTACTGGTATGGACCTGTTGGGCTCTGTCACGATCACAGGGGTTCTGCCCTTTATTATTGGCCCAGATTTGGCCTGACCTTGTCCTTTGGGGCTTAGTAGTTTCTGGCTGGACATTATACTCGATATGTCTTATTTTCTTCACCCTGCCAGGCAGGGGTCTGCGCAAGGTCGCTGAAAAAGGGAAGAACTGTTATGCCGGGGGCCTGGGTGGCCCAGGGGGGTGTCGGCCGCGGAGGCTTCTGCTGAGGACGGTGGGCCTGTACGCTCTCTCACGAGGTCTGTTCTGCATAGTCAGGCTCTTTTCTATTTCGCCCCTATCTTCAGGCTCTATTTTGGAGTTAGAACGGTTTTGTTCTTCGCCCTGTTGGAGATGGCATATCTCTGGGTGTCTTGTTTCCAGGAGAGCTAGGATCTAGCTTCCTCCTCTTCCTCTTCTTCCATTTCCTGCCATCTATCTTAGGGTATGTTGTACCTGTATTGCTTGGCGGGGTCTAGCTCTCGCCCCTGCTGGACGTTCTCTGTTCCCGGGCTTCTAGATTTATTACAGCATGGTTGGTGTTTGCTCCCCAACTTAGTTCTATGAAGGTTTCAGGGCTCACCCTGTTCGCCTACTACAGAGGTCTGTTCCAATCTTCTGTGTTGAGCATTCATCAGGGTTTGCTCAGGTACATTCCTTGAGGAATTCTTGCTTCCTCTTTGGGGGTTTACTTAGTCTGATGCCCTGCTAAGGGTTACCTTGGGTCTTATTCAGGTTCTTCTGACCTGTTCCTTACCTCATATCGCTCTTCTGGGGCGGTTGCTCCAGTCATAAGTGTGCCATAAAGGCTCTGTTAGCGGTCATAGTCAGTATATATATATATATATCTGTACACCATGAGGGGGGGTGCTCCGCATTACGCCGAGTTTGGCTCCAGGCGGTGTTTTGATTCTCCTTTATTCCAGATCCTCTGGTCTCTGGGCTACTGTCTTGATATACTATGAGCTAAGGGCATCTGTCTTCCCCTACAGGTGTTGGAGATTTTCCTGGTCTGTGACTTGTCCATGGTAGGGATTATGCCCTTGGGGCTTATGGGTCTCCATCCTTTAGTACCGGATCTGATTGCCTCCACGGGTGTAGGTGCCCTCGGATCAGCATCACTTGGTTTGTTTTGTCCTTCTGAGCCTAGAGTAAACGTTTCGGCTCGTGCCGAGTATTGTTGTTTTCAGTAGTTTTCCTGCAGTTTTCCTGCAGGTCTCACTTGAGACCAGGGTTCATATTCCCCGCTGGGGAGACTTCTAAGGTTGCCATGGCTACTCTCTTTTGCATGAGCATGGTTAGGCTGTTTCTCTGGCCTGTCCTTTTAAGGGAAGATTATTCTTCTCTCTTGGTTGTTTTGTTCTCTTACTACTTGTGCTTGGCTTGGGCCTTTTCAGCACTAAGTTCTATTGAGCATGCTGGCTTGTCCGCTGCTTGTGTTCAGTTCTCCCTTTACAGGTTCAAAGGTTGAAGTTAGAGCCTTGCTCTCGTTGCTCTTGGTAGCATGGTTGCGGGTGACAGCGCTTTTACTGTTGGCTGTGCCTTTTTTCACGGGGATCCCACCCTACTTTATGGACACTGCTATTGGATGTCCCACATGTTCTTACTATATCTGGAGCAGGACGTGCTGTATGCTTAGAATAATATAATTCTGTGAAATGCTCACCTGTAGAATTGGTATTATACCCATACAGCGCGTCCTGCTCCACCCCACCCTGGTTTCACTTGTTCTGGATCCCCTGTATGGTGTATTATCATTGATATTATTGCCTGTTTCTGGGTGGTTGGTTTTCTCCTGGCTTCTCCTTCTCACTGCTTTTCAATGCTGGGGATTTGTGGGAGATCCCTCGGTATATGTAGGGCCGGGAGGAGCTTGTTTTCTACATGTCTGCAGTGCACGGCGCCGGAGGCGGAGGATTACCCACATGTTATTACTATATCTGGAGCAGGACGTGCTGTATGTGTATAATACCAATTCTACAGGTGAGTATTTCACAGAATTGTATTTTTTCTCCTCAGGAGTTGGTACAGGCCGTACTCGGCCTGCAGGGTCTGGGCTTACTTGCAGGTTGCCCTTAAACAGAATGGGGCGATGGCCTTTATGTTAACCTTTCTCTTTCCCTCAAAATGATGAGGCGGTCTGGGCCATACTGGCCTATGGTAGGCTTGGCAATTCTACACTCACAGGTAGCACCTGTATGATATCTCTGTCTTGGGACACTGGCGCCCTGTGCAAGGGGGGCTTCCGGCCTCCTGTGGAGTTCTAGATCCTTTTAGTCCCCCCTGTGTCTTCTGGACATCAAGACCTTTACTAGTCAGTGTTGAAGGACCAACCCTGCGAATTGGGGCCTTATTTTTGGCCTTTCTTCTGCTCCTAAGCTACTCGCCAAGGTGTGGATGGGGGTTATGTCTCTGACATGCCGGTGGGGCGTCCACACTAGGACCTACCGGATCGTCCTTCCTTACTTCCCAATCTCTACGTCAGGCAGCGTAGGTTAGTCGGCCAACGGTGTCCTCTGGGAGTTACTGGATGGGTGCTCAGTCACCTCAATCCCTCATGGTCCCTTATCCGCTATCTCCATTCCTTGGATTCGGTTCAGGCTTGAGCCTTCTTCCTTGGCGAACAAGTGGACTCCTGGTTACGAGGGCTCTGTCCCTCTTTGCTGACATCTTACTTTCACCAGGCAGGATTGCAGCTGGTGGGCCCGTTGGTGGCGTATCGGATGATGTCCCATATATACAGAGCCTTTGGGCTCTTCGGCACAGTAGGTTATTGATCCTATACGGGGTTCCAACACCCCGGGAGCTAGGTCTGTGCTCATTCCCCCTTGGTACGGTGGTTCCTCTTGAGCTGGTTATATTCAAGGACCCTGTCAGGGGGCACCCCCTTCTTCTTTGCATCTTCCTGTGAATGGTCGCCTTGGGTACCAAGTCTCGGGGGGGGGGGGGGGGGTTTCCAAAACCCCCCGTGGTTCCTAGGTAGGGTCCCTTAGAGGGTCCATCTCACCTACTGGCTTTGTTAAAACAATGAGCCTTCAGTTGACTCTATACTGCTGGACTTCTCCTCTTCAGGACCTGTCTATTTGGGGACTCTTGGCCTGTTGGAAGACAATGGCTTGTTTTATTATTGGTCTGGAGCTTGAAGCAGGATGATTCTCCTGGAAGGTTCCTGATCCTGATCTGGGTGGGGGTCTACGTCCCCTGTTCCTCAGTGGTATTCGCTCCGATGGATGTTTTTCAGTGGCAGGTTGTGCTATTCTGGTGTCCCTCTGAGAGCCAACTAGGGTGGCTCTGTTGGGTCTCGCTAATATCACAGGGCCTCTGCCCTTGTTTTTACTGGCTCAGAATATTCGGACTCATGGGGGCTTAGTAAATTTATGTATAGACTTTCTATTTTATATGTCTTCTCTTCATTCACCCTGCTATGTGGGGTTCTGCGCACGGTCGTGCTGATAAAGAGACCCGTGAGATTGATGGCCCCTGGGTGGCCTAGTGAACTGTGGTTCGCAGATGCTTCTGCTAAGGTCAGCTGACCTGTACGCTCTCTCAGGAGTGCGGTTCTGCCCTTGTCAGGCTCCTTCTTATGTCGTCCCAATCTACAGACTCTAGTCTGAGGACTTGATTCATTCACCCTTTTAGAGACGGGTTTATCTTCTGGGTGACTTGATCTATGGGGGGCTAGGAACAAGCTTCCTTGGTTTCTTCTTCCTCCGTCTATTGTGGGTTATGGTGTACCCATATTGATTGGCATGAGTCTTGGTCTCTCCCCTGTTGGACGTTCTCGGTTCCCAGGGTTCTAGAGTTGTTACAGCATAGGTTGGGGTTGGCTCCCCATCTAGGTACTCTGAGGGTTCAGGTTCTGTCCTGTCTGCCTTCCTGTAAAAGTCTGGTTCAGTCTTCCTTGTTAGGAGTTCTCTTGGGAATTGCTCAGGGGCATCTCCCAAGTAGTTCTATGGTCCCTGTTGGGATCAATTTTCATTCTGTTTGCCCTGCGGATTGTTCCCTTGGGACTTATTCTGGATGCTGTCTGAGCTGTTTTGTAGTTCAAGTCGCCCCTCCGGGGGCTGTTGCTTCAGTCAGACGTGTGCCTGAGAAGATGGCTCGGATAGTAAGGGGTCTACATTCCCTCAACAGGTCTTGACATTTTCCTGGTTGTTTCTTGTCCCTAAGGGGGACTGATGCCATTTGGGGTCTGCGGGCGCCTCCATAGGTATGCGCCTGATCTTGTTTGCTTCCAGGGCCTATGCGCCCTTTGGACTGATCTTTCTTGGATGGTTTGCCTTCCTGGTCCTGAGTAAAGGTTTCGGCTTCTTGCTGATCCTTGTTAGTGAAGGGGTCAGTATCCCCGCCTGTCTTGCGGGAGACCAGTTTTCAATTCCCCGTTGGGGAGAGTTCTAAGTTTCACCGAGGCTCTTGTTGCATTTGGGCTGGTCAGGCCGTTACTCTGGCCTATTCCTTTAGGGGGAAGAATCTTCCTCTCTTTTTATCCTGTTCTAATGTGTTTGGTGCCTTTTGCCCTTCAGCACCAGGTTTTTTCTGTTAAACAGGTTTGCTAGACCGCTGCTTTTTCTGTTCATACCTTTTCAAGGGTTTTGTTATGAGACTGACGTTAGAGCCTTTGCTCATGTCGTACTTGGTAGCAAGGTTTGCAGGTGACAGCACCTTTACTGTCTGCTGTGCCTTTTTTGTTGGGGATCCCACCCTACTTTATGGACACTGCTATTGGATGTCCCACGTGTAAGTATTATATTGGAGCAGGACGTACTGTATGCTTAGAATAATACAATTCTGTGAAATACTCACCTGTAGAATTGGTATTATACGCATACAGTACGTCCTGCTCCACCCCACCCGGGTTTTACATTTTCTGGATCCCCTGTATGGTGATTATCATTGCCATTGTTACCAGTTTGGTGGTTGGTTTCTCCCGGCTTCTTTTCTCACTGCTTTTCAATACTGGGGATTTGTGGGAGGTCCCTGGGTATATGAAGGGCCCGGGAGGAGCCTGTTTTTGCATGTCTGCAGTGAACAGCGCCCTCTGGCGGAGGATTACCCACGTGTAAGTATTATATTGGAGCAGGACGTACTGTATGCGTATAATACCAATTCTACAGGTGAGTATTTCACAGAATTGTATTTTTGTTCAGGGGTCCTTCATATGGTGTTTGTTGTTATTTTCAATTAATATATAATTTGCTCTTCCTGGTTCTTCACTGCTTTTTTAAAAGACTGAGGAATAGTGGGAAGTCCCGGGTATTTATGGACCAGGAGGGGCTCCTTTTTCTCATGTCATCTCTGCAAGATCGCCCTCTACAGGCCGGTATTCCAAGTGTCATGAATGTTGGAAGCGGGTTGTGTGACATACTCGTAATACCCATTTTACATGTGAGTACTCACAAAATGGTATTTTTAGAGCCCAGCTTCCTCACCTAGCCTCCTTCTAGCAATCGCTCTCACCCCCAGTGCCTTCCCACCTGTTATGCTGATTATTATGCAGCATCACAGCTCTAAGGGCCACGACCACATGCTTCAGAATAGATATCATGAGGTAAAACTGTAAACCTTGATATCTCTATCTTTTTGACTATGCCTGCAATACCACTTTAATTTTGTTTGTTATTGGAAGGACAGTCACTTTATTCCAGCACTAATTAATTCTGATTCTAGCATTCTTTTATTCTAAGCATACAGCACGTCCTGCTCCATCTATAATAATTACACATGGGTAATACTCCGCCAGAGGGCGCTGTTCACTGCAGACATGCAAAAACAGGCTCCTCCCGGCCCTTCATAAGGACCTCCCACAAATCCCCAGATTTCTCTGCAGTGCTGAACTGCGAAGACATGAAGATATCACGCTCTCGAAGGCGAGCGGGGCTTTACAGCCCGAGGCCCTGCGGGACTATTTCCACCCGTCCTCTTTGAGAAGAATATGCCTCCCAGCCTGGGCTGCGTGGGTCGGGTGAAGGTAGGCAGCACCTTGTGTGCTGAACGGAGCCACGCTCCACCGCAATCCCCCACCATAGGGTAGGCGGTTAGGCCGATGGTGAGCCTCTAGTGGATGCCCCTCCCGCATTGTTGCCCATGCCCCTCACAGATTTAGTCCACTGGACGCTGGTCCGCTTCTCCCTCGCTTCCTCCCGTAACTCGGGGGAAAAGAAAGGGGGGGGGGGTTATGTGTAGCAGTCCTAGTGCAATATTTCACGTTAAGGCCTTTGATTTTATTATAATGGGGTGTCAGTGTCGCGCTCCTTGCTATACAGTTGCAAGCCGTTTGTTCTTCCATTAACAACTGCCCAGACGGCAGCATCATTTCCAGCTTGACAGCATCTTTATGCTTGCGCCTTCTATCCAATACTGTCCTTCTTTTTTCTGTTGGTTAGAGCTTTGCGCTCTTTGGGGGAGGCGGGGAGGCGGGGACTCGGCATGACGCGCTCCACGCCACAGCCTGGTCTGGCCCGCCCCTCGAGGTTCGCCTGGCGCCATTTTGACAATCTTCGCGTGCGGTGCGGTCCTCCTCCGCCCTTGGTCATGTAAGTGCCCTCCGGGGCGGCATTGTTCTATGGTTTATTCGGCTGCGCATGGCACTGACACCACCCCTCTTGTCCCATTATGTCTTTCAGACGCCAGGACTTCGGTGGCTTCTCCCGGCCTAACATATATTACAGCGGGTCCAAATAACAAATTCTCCCACTCCCTTGCGGGTCTTGGGGCATCCAGGGTTGCCTATTGCGTAAATCCCTGCGGGCATACTGCTCAAGATAATCACCATATGGAGGCATCTCAGAATTATGTACCCGGGGTCCCTCTGGGACATGACCGGCTGTGTGCAGTGTGTGGTCAGCCCCATGCTGATGCTGACAGAGCACGGGTCTGCGGACCGTGTGCTGAACAGGCACTGACCCTGCAATCAGGTTTGCCAGTGGCCTTCAATACACCTGTCTCCCCGGACCTAAACCTCACTCCTGATGAGTCTTACTCGAGCGGGGATGACCTGCAAGCCGTGCCGCGCAGGCTGCCTACGGCGGAGCAGGTGCTGTCTGGATTGGCGGAGCGTATGGGCCCTGGAAAGAAGCGGACGCCTCCTGGCTCTCTGATTCCTAACTATACCGATGACTCTGCTGATATGCAGGACCTTGATCCTTCTGAGGAAGGTGAGCTATTCTCAGATTCGGGCTCCTCGGATGAGATGCCCGGGAGCTGTGATGATTCGGGGCCCGGTTCTTGGGGCCTGTGTGACACAGATGAACTACTTATTAAGATCTTTGAGGTTTTGTCAATCTCCCCTCCTGGAGAGGCTCCCAAGCCTAAGAAGGAGAGTTTCCACACAGCGCCGCCGCGCTTGGAGTTCCTGGAACAGGAGCATTTCCAAAATTTTATATCCCAAGAATGGGAATCGCCTTGTAAACGTAAGGGGGTCCCAGGGGTCTGGGATTGGAAGTACCCTTTCCCTCCTGATGTGGTTAATTTTTGGTCAGCACCTCTTGTGGTGGATGCACCGATTATAGGGGTTACTAACCCCCCCTTCATGACGGCTCCTTATTACCGTACCCTTCGGGATGCTGAGGACCGGCGCATTGACAGACTGGCTTCCCACGCCTTTTCGTGTGCAGGGACGGCTCTGCACCCGGTCTGTGCCGCGGCCATCACTGCGGTGGCCGCCAGGACTCTTGTTAGAAAAGTACTTGACCACCGGCCTGAGGACCTCCCCTGGGGGGTGTTTAATGCGCTATCAGACTGTGATGTGTTTGTGAAGTTCATCCTCTCATCGCTGGATGACACCATTAAGATGTGTGCTAGAACCTCTGCCCTTGTGGTGGCTATTCGCCGCCTGGTCTGGCTGCGACAGTGGGGTGCTGACGATGCTACGAAAAAGGCTCTCACTGGCCTTCCCTGCAGAGGACAGCGACTATTTGGGGCCCGTTTGGACCTTTTTGGGAAAAAGGGTAAGGCACCCCTGCGCAGAAGGCCGCTCCGGCCTCCCCGGGGCAGGGTCACCCCTCCCCCTCCCTACGTTAGTGTCAAACGCGAACCTGAGGTGTGCTTCCAACTGTTCGGTGTGGATTTTCACCATGGGGTGGGCAGGCAACGCCCTGGGTCCTCTGGCAGGACTACGTCCAAATCTGCCAAGACCTCCCAAGCATGAAGGGACGCCCTCGCCCTTCGGGGCGAGGGTACTGCTGCAGCAGCTGTCTCCCATCTAGGAATGTACCTTCTCCTTCTGGTGGTTCCAGGAGGTAGTTCCCCTGGACACCGGATAGCTTTTGCTGGGTGGTCCCTCTCAGTGGTTGTCAGGGTGCTTCTAGCCCCTGTTTTTCCCTCAGGAATTGGTGCAGGCTGTACTAGGCCTACAGAGTTTGGGCTTACTTACAGGTTGCCCTTAACAGTATGGGGCTATGGCCTCTATATTAGCCTTCCTCCTTCCCTCAACAGTATGAGGCAGTCTGGGCCACGCTGGCCTATAGTAGGCCTGGCAATTCTACTCTCACAGGTAGTCCCTTTATGACATCTCTGTCTTGGGACCTGTGGAGTTCTAGATCTTAGTTCCCCCTGTGTCTGCTGGACACCAAGACCGTTACTAGGCGGTGTGGCAGGACCAACCCTGCGACTTGAGGCATTGTTGGTGGCCTCTCTTTCGCTCCCAGGCTACTCGCCATGGCGCGAATGGGGGTGATGTCTCGGACATGCCTTGGGGGGGGGGGGGGGGCGTCCGCATTAGGACCTACCGGGTCGTCTTTCCTTACTCCCCAGTCTCTACGTCAGGCCGAGTGGATTGGTCGGCCGGCGGTGTCCCCTGGGAGTTACTGGATGGGTGCTCAGTCACCTCAATCCCTCTTGGTCCCTTATCTGCTATCTCCATTCCTTGGATTCGGTTCAGGCTTGAGCCTTCTTCCTTGGCATCAAGTGGACTTCTGGTTACGGGGGCTCTGCCCCCCTTTGATGACATCTTACTTTCACCAGGCAGGATTGCAGCTGGTGGGCCCGTTGGTTGCGTATAAGATGATGTCCCCTATATACCGAGCCCTTGGGCTCTTCGGCACAGTAGTTTATTGATCCTACATGGGGTTCCAGCACCCCTGGGGCTTGGTCTGTGCTCATTCCCCCTTGGTAAGGTGGTTCCTCTTGAGCTGATCATATTCAAGGGCCTTGTCAGGGGGCACCCCCTTCTTTGCTTGCATCTTCCTGTGAATGGTCACTTTTGGTACCAAGTCTCGCAGGTAGGCGGGGGGGGGGGGACTTTCTTCCAAAGCCCCCCGTGGTTCCTAGGTAGGGTCCCTTAGAGGGTCCATCTTACCTACTGGTTGTTGCAACAGTGAGCCTTCCGTTGACTCTATACGGCTGGACTTCTCCTCTTTTAGGACCTGTCTATTTGGGGACTCTTGTTCTGTTGGAAGACAATGGTCTGTTTTATTATTGGTCTGGAGCTTGAAGCAGGATGATCCCTCTGGAGGGTTCCTGATCCCGATCTGGGCGGGGGTCTACGCCCCCTGTTCCTCAGCGGTATTCGCTCCAATAGATGCCTTTCAGGGGCAGGTTATGCTATCCTGGTGGCGCTCTGGGAGCCAACTAGGGTGGCTCTGTTGGGTCTCGCTTATACCACAGGGGCTCCGCCCTTGTTTTTACTGTACCAGAATATTCTGACTCTGGTCATGGGGGCTTAGTAAAATTATGCATAGACGGGGGGCGTGGCTATGTAGCTGAGCTGACCAGACGTGCAGCACGAGGGCTCCTGAGAAATCCTGATATTCCCTAGAGATCCAGACCTGCTCCTTCGGGAACCCACTGGACATCGACGCTGTACTCCCCCCTGGACCCCCCCTGTCGACCTTTGTGGGGCTGAGAACTACCTATCGACCCCCCTGGGAGAGCTGGAGATCCCGCACGTGGTGACCCCCGCCATCTTGACCAAGTGGAAGCGCCTTACCTGCTGGTCGTCTGATCTCCTGCTGTGTGGAGTCGCTGCCATTTGGAGCGTGTCGTGCTCCCTGCCTGACGGAGGTGACCTGCGGGAGGGGTTGGAGCTGTGCCCGGCCTTGACAGTGAGCTGTGGCAGCGTCTGCTGCCTTCCTCTGCCGCCATTGTCCTCCTGGGATCGAGCGCGCCCTCTGCCCGGACTCTCCTGCGGCCGGCCCCACTTCCGCCCTCGCTGTGTCTGCCCCCTTCCAGCGGGGTGTCTCCTGCTCGCCAGCCGCCTGCTGCCGACTGCCGCTGCCACAGGAAGGAAGCCTCCTGTCTACCTGACGCCGCTGACAGCTGCTGCCTCCGAGGTGTCTCCAGGTACCGGTTGTCTCCCTCCTCCTGCCGCTGACTGCCATTGCCGGTGAGTGACCCCTGGCCCACCTACTGCTGCTGATTGCTGCTGTCTGCTGCCCCGCTGTGGGTCTCCCCTGTCTGTCGGCTCCCTCTGTCCGCCGCTGGTTACCTCTGACGGGACCCTCCGATCTGACTGCCACCGCGGCTAGAAGCTGTGCCGCCCGCCGGCGGTTTCCCGTCCCACCCCCGCAGCCGGCTGCTGATGTCAGTGGGGGATCCCCTGCCGTACCGCGGCTATTGTTTGAAACCCGCTGAGAACCTCTGGCCTGCCGACTGACCCTCACCGCCACCGGCTGTTACTGACTGCCACTACCAATAGAACCTTCCTGGGCATCAATCGGTCTCCCCTCTGTTGCTGGCGGTCGCTGCTGGCTGTACTCGCCGGCCCTTGGCGAAGGCTGCAGTCACCCCCCCTTGTTACTGCCTGGTCTGCAGCCCGGCAACTCAGGCCCACCTTACACCTGACGGCCCTCTGATCCCCCCCCACGAGTGGCACGGAGGAGAGTGAGAGAAGTCTGGAGGGAGTCCTGTTGCCCGTCCCCCCCCTCACACATATATCTCTAAGCTTAGCAGAGGCCGCAGGTCAGTCCCTGAATTAGGTGCCTGTCTCTGCAAATCCTGCACCTCCCAAGCAAGCCCAACGTCTGTAAACCCCAGGCAACGAAGGAGACGGTGCTTATACCAGGCAAATATCAGCCCTATATGAAAGGAGGCAAGCGGAGGCGCCCGGTGCTCCTACATAGTGGCACACAGACCATGGCAGAATCTCAGGCTGAACGTTCTGACTCCCCTGTCTCAGGTCCTAATAATGCTGCAATAATGGCAGCTATCACTAACTGCCAAAGTGTTCTGACGGCTAAATTTGATAATTTACAAGAACAACTTAATTACTTCAAACATGACCTAGACAAGATGAAAGATAGAGCGCAGGAGTCGGAGAGAAGAATTGGGGAGACTGAGGATGGGCTGTCTGCTGTGACTGTTGCGGTGGAGTCTCTGAGGCGGCAAGTGAAGACACTTACGGAGCGGGCGGAGGACGCAGAGAACCGCTGCCGACGTAACAATATTAGAATAATTGGGATTCCGGAGAGGGCGGAGGGGGATTCTCCTGAAAGCTTTGCGGAAAACCTCATCAAAAACGTGTTGGCGCCGGAGGGCCTATCTCCCTTCTTTGTGGTCGAACGAGCGCACCGGATCCCATTCAGGCCCCCACCGCCAGGGGCTCCCCCCCGCCCCTTCATTCTAAAACTGCTGAACTTTAGAGATAGAGACACTGTGCTGACGGCGGTGCGGAGGCGGAAGGATGTTTCACTGGAGGGTGCGAAACTGTCTTTTTTCCCAGACTTCACTGCGGAGGTGCAGAGACAGCGCCGATCCTTCAACGAGGTGAGGGCACGGCTCCGGGCGAAAAATATCAGATATGCCATGCTATTTCCCGCTAAGTTGCGAGTCCAGGATGGAACAGCTACCAGATTTTTCCTTACGGCGGAGGAGGCCAGCGACTGGATTGACTCTCTCCCTGTGGCCTGAGAGTGGAGCAGCCACTGATGGTCCAGCGAAGACGTCACTGTGTTGGACGCTGATGAACCCCATTGAGACTCTTGTAGGAGCCCTGAGCTTGTGGAGTGCCTTCTGCTGGCGTGTTGGGTGGCCGGTGCTGTTGTTGTTCACCGGGGACCTAGCATGAAGAGACCAGGACTTCACCATGGAAGTGGTGCAGTATTTGGGTTCCAGATCTCCCCCCCCCCCTCAACGCCCCCACTAGCCCTCATGTATTACTCCCTGCCCACCATCCTTGCCCCTACCCCCCCCCCCCCCCCTTCCCTCTTTCTCTCTCTTCTACTTGAGATGTGGTGACTGGATCTCGAGGGGATCATCATCCTATCGTAGCCCTCTATGTGACTGCCTTCAGAGACTACGTTCCATTGACACCACGGTCCACCGGTGTTGATTGTTTATAAGGTTACGGGATTAAGCTCGCCACGGTTGGGATTAGGTAGAGCCGGGTGGGTTGGGAACTGTTAAGTTGTTAATAGTTAGATAACGTCGCCGGGCCCTGAGGCTCAGGTAATGCTACTGTTAATGTTTTCCTTCTTTTCCTTTATTGTTTCTACTTTCAATTGTAACGTTATGTGTGAATGTGCAGCGTATGGTGTGTATGTTGGTATGAATGGGGTGGCCCGCTACCACGAGGTCCTAAGGGGATGCTGTGAGACGCTGAGATGTTCTGTACTACCTCGGCTTGACTATCTTCTAGACACGGTTGCATGGAGTGCAAGGTAATCTCATGGAATGTGAGGGGTCTTAATGACCGTATAAAGAGATCGTCAGTACTTCAATTCTTGAAGCGCCATAACCCTAATATTATAGTTTTACAAGAGACACACCTGTTAGGCCAGAAATCGCTATCAATCAAAAGACCATGGATTGCTCACTTGTTTCACTCCCATTATTCTAGCTACGCCAGGGGGGTGTCGGTACTGGTGGCTAAGCATCTCCCTTTTCATCTCATATCAGTGTGCTCCGATCCTAAGGGCAGATTTGTTATTGTACATGCAAAGATATATGATGTCAGTGTTTTGATAGTTGGTATATATATTCCACCCCCATTTGATGTAACAGTCCTTCAGGAGGTCATGGACAGACTGGCCGCCTTCCCGCCCGATCCCTTAATGCTAGTGGGGGATTTTAACATGATCCTGGATAGATCATTGGATCGGTTGACCCCGGGGGTGGGGCCGACTACCCCACTGGCGGTGTGGGCGGCTACCCTGGGCTTGACTGAGCTGTGGAGATGGAAGCACCCCAATGATAGAGCATTCTCCTGCCACTCTACCCCCCATAAGTCACTCTCCCGCATTGATTTAGCGTTTGCATCTGGATGTCTTTTGCCTAGGGTGGTGGCTTGTGAGTATCTGCCACGGGGGATATCGGACCACTCGCCTTTGATGGTGACGGTGCGCATGTCCCAGGATCAAATAGGCCTACGAAGATGGGCTCTTAACCCCCTATGGCTGGAGGATCAGGAAGTTTGCAGCTCACTTGAAAGGGACCAGGAGGGTTATTGGCAGTGTAATGGGGGAGAAACCTCAATTAATACACGTTGGGATGCATTCAAGGCCGTTATTAGAGGTAGCGCCATCTGCGCAATTAAGGCGGCCAGGGTAAAAAAGGGGAGGTCGATTAGAGAGTTGGAAGAGAGAATGGCTAAGGCTGAGGAAGAATTTGTATTAACGCAGGCCCCCGCTGACCATGACTTGGTCAAATCACTCCAAAGGGAGTATAATATGGCATTAACCGACTCCGCAAGGAAAATGCTGCTATTGAAACAGCAGATTGTATTTGAAAAAGGGGACAAGAATGGGAGGACCCTGGCATATCTTTCAAGAGCAGAATCCCCACAAACACATATAGCTGGCATTACGAGTCAGGCCCAGTTTGTGGCAGACTCGGAGGGGATATCTAGGCAGTTCCTTGACTACTACAGCCGCCTGTACTCCTCTGGGGTGCGGTATGGCCCGGTGGACTTGGCGGCCTTTCTTGATACCATTGCTCTCCCATCCCTCTCCGAGGCGGACAGAGCAATGCTGGCTGGCCCGATAACATGCGCTGAAATTGAAAAGGCGATCGTCCTGATGTCTAATCGGAAGGCCCCCGGGCCTGATGGTCTGCCCTCGGAGTGGTATAAGAAGAACGGCTCGGCTTTGGCGTCGAGGCTGTTGGAGGTCTTCTCTGAGGCCTTGCACTCGGGGACCCTGCCCGAAACCTTTGCACAGGCAACTATCACCTTGATATATAAAGAGGGGAAGCCTAGGGACTCCTGTACTTCATATAGGCCAATCTCCCTACTAAACCAGGATGCGAAGATCCTTGCTAAGATTCTGGCAAACCGGCTTAACACAGTAATTCTGTCACTCATAGGGGCTGACCAGTCGGGCTTTATGCCGGGTCGGACGACGAGTATTAATTTGAGGAGATTATTTAGTAATCTGCAAATTCGGCATGACAATGCTGGGAGCAGAGTGATTATTTCACTAGATAACGAAAAGGCCTTCGACTCGGTGGAGTGGCCCTATTTGTGGAGTGTTCTGGATAAGTTTGGCCTTCCTCCTACTTATATTAAATATATACAGATGCTTTATAGGAATCCCAAGGCAAGGGTGCGAGTAAATGGGGTCACGACGACTGAATTCTTATTACATCGGGGTACACGCCAAGGATGCCCCCTCTCTCCGTTGTTGTTTGCACTTGCGATTGAGCCCCTAGCGGTGCTAATTAGAGACTCACCAGAGATCCGGGGGTGGCAATTGGGGGGCACTATCGAAAAAGTCTCCTTATACGCAGATGATACTTTGGTCTATTTGGCGGATGCCAACGGTTCATTAGAGGCCCTACTGAGCATAATAGCCAGATTTGGCCGGTTTTCCGGCCTTAAGATCAACTGGGAAAAGTCCAGCTTGTACCTGGTGGACAGGCCGGAGGATACCCTGATTTCTCCGAGCTCGTCTCTTCAGGTGGTGGACCGGTTTAGGTACCTGGGAGTTGTCATACATGGGGACCCCTCTAAGTTTATTGACTTGAACATATGTCCAGTGGTTGGTGCCCTTAAGGGGAAGGTGGCTCAGTGGGCAGCTCTCCCCCTCTCTGTGATCGGTCGAATTAACATGTTCAAAATGGTCTTCCTCCCTAAGTTCTTATACATTTACCAATCGTCGCCTGTGGTGTTGCCGGCCTCCCACTTTCGGCTCCTTGATTCTATTCTATTTAAGTTTATCTGGGGGGCTTCCCCCCCCAAGATGAATAGAGCCATTCTCAGGGCGCCTCTGCAATCTGGGGGCCTGGCGGTATCACATATGTTACTATACTTCTATGCTGCCCAACTAGCATACATCACTTGGTGGATGAGCCCTTCAGTAGTTAACCCGGTAACTTCCCTGGAAACCTCCTTGTTGGGGCCGGAGGTTCCCCTACGGGCTCTGGTGCACAGGGGAGCAAAGGGTCTTCCGCGTGCCACTACATGTATAAGAACCACTCTCCACGTATGGCAGCGGGTGCACGATACGTTGGGCCCCCCGCGCCCCCCACTAGAATGGTCCCCTAATACACCTCTATGGGATAACCCTAGACTGCCTGAGTTGATGTCCCTCCCGGATACAATTTTCTGGAGGAGGAGAGGAATCACGTTGTTATCACACATATTTTCGGGAGGAACGCTGATGTCATATGAACAGTTGTGCCAGGTGTTTGCGCTACCCCCAAGGGAATTCTTTCGATACCTGCAACTCCGACATGCTCTGAGGAGTCTGATTCCCTTGGGGGGACTGCAATTAGTGGAATCAAAAGTTGAAATATTGGTAACGACCGTTGACTTGGGTAAACCCACTTCAACACTGTACGGCGCCCTCCTCTCGGGTCTTCCCTCCCCTTTGGACAGAGCACTGGAGAAATGGAGAGCACTGATCCCAGACCTGGAACAGGTTGACTGGGAAGAAGCGATAGACAACCTGTACTCCTCAGTCATAGACTCGAGAGACAGATTGATTCAGGCTAAGTGGCTCCACCAGGTCTATCTGACCCCGGTTAGACTCAAGAGGATGGGCCTCCTAGATTCAGATATTTGCCCCAGATGCAACTCCGGGCCAGGTACATTGATACATATGATCTGGGACTGCCGGGTGATTTCGTCATTTTGGGAGGAGCTGTTTAATTTCATAACTACCTCCGTGGGCTTGCCAGCCATTAGGGCTGTGGCCCTTGGTCTGCTGAGTATCGTTGAGCCTTCCTTGGACGACGGTCCTCAGAAGGTCCTACTGCGACTGCTAATGTTTTATGCAAGGAAATGCATCCTACTCAATTGGAAGCACCCGAGTGTACCGACCTTATCGGGCTGGAAAAGCCTGGTGAATGGAAGGCTAATCCTCTATAAGATGACCTACGAAGCTAGGGGATGTCCAAATAAATTTGAAAGGGTATGGGGAGCTTGGCTTAATACCTCTAACTCCACCAGTGACTAGAATCGAGCTAGCTATCTGATACATGTTGATCTCTAACCCTCGGACCTCATAACACTCACCTGTCATTATGGAACGATGCCAATAGCGGGCGGGTGTGAATGTTGAGAGTGTGTGTGTGTGTGTGTGTGTGTGTGTGCGTGTGTGCGTGTGAGTATATGTGTGGACAACTTAATTTAGTTTAGTAGCCTATAAGGATCAGTTTATGTTTCTTCTTTTTTGTTGCTTTTCCCTTTTTTTTAGTGTAAGAACGGTTAAGGGCTGTCCCCATATGGGACGGTCGTGTTGTATTGTATTATATGTACATGTATGTTACAAATTCAAACTGCATAAATAAAAATTAATAAAAAAAAAAAAATTATGCATAGACTTTCTATCTTATATGCCTTCTCTTCGTTCACCCTACTATGTGGGGTTCTGCGCACAGTTGTGCTGATAGAGAGACCCGTGAGATTGATGGCCTGGGTGGCCTTGTGAACTGTGGTTCGCAGATGCCTCTGCTGAGGTCTGCTGACCTGTACGCTCTCTCAGGAGTGCGGTTCCGCCCTTGTCAGGCCCCTTCTTTTGTTGTCTCAATCTACAGACTCTTGTCTGGGGCTTGACAGCTGATTCATTCACCCCTTGGAGACGGGCTTATCTTCTGGATGACTTGGTATATGGGGGGCTAGGAGCAAGCTTCCTTGGCTTTCTCTTCCTCCTTCTATTGTGGTTCATGGTGTACCCATACTGATTGGCATGAGTTTTGGTCTCTTACCTGTTGGACGTTCTTGGTTCCCAGGGTTCTAGAGTCTTTACAGCATAGGTTGGGGTTGGCTCCCCATCTAGGTACTCTGAAGGTCCAGGTTCTGTCCTGGCTGTCTTCCTGTAGGAATCTATATGCACACCATGCCGTGGTGGTATTCCGTCTTATGCTGGACCTCTGTGCCCAAGTGGTGTTTTGTGATCATTGTAAGTCCTTTTAGTCTAACTACGGACCTTATTCTTAATAATGCTAATGTTAAGGGTCTACATTCCCTCAACAGGTGCTTTTCCTGATGGTTTCTTGTCCCTTAGGGGGACTGATGCCCTTGGGGTCTGTGGGCGCCTCCTTATGTATGCGCCTGATATCGCTTGCTTCCAGGGCCACTGCGCCCTTTGGATTGATCTTACTTGGATGCCTTCGGGTCCTGAGTAAAGCTTTCGGCTTCTTGCTAATGAAGGGGTCAGTATTCCCGCCTTTTGACGGGTGACCAGTTCTTATTCCCCTTGGGAGAGTTCGAAGTTTTCCACGAGGCTTCTGTTGCCTGTGGGCTGGTTGGGCCGTTACACTGGCTTATTCCTTTAAGGGGTGTAGCGATAACCCTTATCGCCGGAGGGCTTCACCGCCCGAGACGTCCTTTTCCCAATCGTAAGAGGTGCTGCAGGAATCCCAGAGTCGTCCGTGAGGAACCAGGAACAGCCCTTACAAGGGCTAGTGAATTGTAATTTAGCGTTTCCCCCAATAAGAGACAGAACTTCAGTATTGAGGGTGAAGGTGAAGTGTCTTTATTAGTGCCACTCTAGGCCTTATATACACAAGTCTCCATTGCATGACACACACACCGACCAATAACAGCAGGGCACACAATCCCTCAACTCTGCCGGTGACGCAATCAGCAACACAATAGACGTCTGTAATACACTCAATCAGAACAATGCCATTGTATGTGACGTAATCAATCAATACAATGGCAGTCAGAACAATGAATAACGTAATCAATCAGTACACTGGCAGTCTGTAGCATGCTTAAGAAAAGGAAAGTAATGAACCTGTGTAAAGTCCAAAGGGGCAGAGAGTCTGTCACAATGCCCCCTTTTTGTGGAACACCCGGCAGACCCGGATTGACCCTGTTCGGGTTAACGTGGGGCTGTCCGGACTCTTGTTATGGGCAGAGTTCTGTGTAAGGACAAGTCTGCAAATAGTGAGTAACCGGACTAAACATTGACGTGGGCTGTACATAGGAATCGGTCATGGGTGGGGTCCAAACATTGGGATATTGTGGCGTTGGTGAGTTCAGCACCAAAGTCCTTGGTTGGATGTGTGCACAGGTGCTTTGCTTTCTTATAGCTGGTCCAAGTTTCAATCTCTTTCCATGGAAGCTGATCGGAGAATCCACAATCTTCTGCAGATCTACATCGTCGTAAAAGTAGACAAAACCATAACCCTTAGAAATGCCAGAGGCATCCCTAATGATTTTGACATTCTTTACAGCGCTATACTTTGAAAAAACATCCTTAATTTCAGGCTGATTAATCCGACGGTCAATGCCCCCAACAAAAATAGTGTTTGGCATACGTTTCCCTTCTGGAAGGACGTAACCTGATGGCTGATCCTCTTCTTGGCTTCTTGTAACAGACATGACGTGATGCAGACGAAACCCCTGGGTCTCCCCGACCAGTGGGCTGGAGTCGGCAGCTCGGGCTGGAGCCTGGGTTGTAACAGGGTTGACGCTGGCTGGCCCAGAGGTAGCGTAGGCAGAAGTCATTGGTCCTAGATCATTTCCCAATAGAACTTCTGCTGGTAAGTTGTCCATAAGTCCCACCTGTACCCTGCCGGATCCAGCGCCCCAGTCAAGATGTACTCGGGCGGTGGGGAGTCGAAACACAGCTCCTCCCGCCACCCTTACTGCAATGGTGTGTCCATTGCGGTCTTTGTTCTTGACCAAATGAGGTTGGAGCAAGGTAAGTGTGGCTCCGGTGTCGCGTAATCCTTGCGCGGTGCGCCCATTGACTCATACCTCCTGGCAATGGTGCTGTCGGTTGTCTTGGATGGCCGCTTGTACGGGATCAGCTTCATACAGTACCCCCAGATACTCTTCCGAACTGCTCTCACATTCCAAACAGTGTGCCACAGGAGTACGGGAGGTAGAAGGTTGCTTTTGCCGCCACGTGTTTCGGGGAGGCTCTAGGGCGCAATCACTGCGATAATGTCCCCATTGTTTGCAACGATGGCACTGAACTGTGGAGAGGTTCGGTTGCTGCGCTGGCCTATGTGGCCCAGAGTCACGAGTTGGCGCTGAAGCCACAGGTGCTTGAAATTTGATGGGAGGTTGTGGTTTTGGAGTGGACTGTTCTGTCCGGCGAGCATCAGTGTACTCGTCGGCTAGACGAGCAGCCTCAGGTAGCGTTAGAGGCCTCCGGTCACGTACCCACTCTCTTAGCTCTGGTTGCAGGGCATTGAGAAAAATGTTCTAGTAAAAACAACTGTAGTACATCCTCAACGGTCGTGGCTTTGCATCCAGTGACCCAGTGTGATGCTGTACAATGGAGGCGACATGCCCACTCCGTGTAAGAATCCCCTCCCTTCTTTTGGGATTCCCGAAATCGTCGCCTGTAGGCTTCCGGGGTGACAGCGTACCGGGCTAACAAAGCCTCCTTTACCAGATGGTAGTGTGGTAAGTCCGCATCAGGGATGGCCCAGAAAGCATCGGAAGCTTTCCCAGATAGTTTCCCTGATAATATGGTGACCCATTCCTACGTGGGTACCCGGTGTAAAGCGCACTGGCGTTCAAAATCGGCCAAAAATCCGTCAATATCGTCGTCACTTTCCTGGAAGGACTTAAATGCTGCAAATGGAATCTTTCTCCCCCCAGTGTAACTGAGGCTGAGAGGCTGCTGGGTTGCGATTCGCCGATCTTCCCTTCGCTTACTGGCCTCCGCTGCGGTGAAGACTTGGTCGATCAGCTCTTGTAATGGATTCGGCCATAGACCGACAATCTGTTCCGAACCGCTTGAACGAGAGCAGCGTCTTCATCAGTCTCTATATTGGTTTCAGTCCTCACTGCTGCACGATCCATTTCGATCAGCTTGGCTATCAGTTCCTGACGTGGGCGGTTGCTAGCCGACCTTCCCCGGCTCTCAAGTAGATCCTTCAGGGTCAGCCTTTTCAACTTGTCATACTGACTCTCCATTAGGGTAGCACTCTCTCTGGGTACAAAGGATCATCCCACCGCTGCCACCAATTGTAGCGATAACCCTTATCGCCGGAGGGCTTCACCGCCCGAGACGTCCTTTTCCCAATCGTAAGAGGTGCTGCAGGAATCCCAGAGTCGTCCGCGAGGAACCAGGAACAGCCCTTACAAGGGCTAGTGAATTGTAATATAGCATTTCCCCCAATAAGAGACAGAACTTCAGTATTGAGGGTGAAGGTGAAGTGTCTTTATTAGTGCCACTCTAGGCCTTATATACACAAGTCTCCATTGCATGACACACACACCGACCAATAACAGCAGGGCACACAATCCCTCAACTCTGCCGGTGACGCAATCAGCAACACAATAGACGTCTGTAATACACTCAATCAGAACAATGCCATTGTCTGTGACGTAAGCAATCAATACAATGGCAGTCAGAACAATGAATAACGTAATCAATCAATACACTGGCAGTCTGTAACATGCTTAAGAAAAGGAAAGTAATGAACCTGTGTAAAGTCCAAAGGGGCAGAGAGTCTGTCACAAGGGGGAAGAATCTCCCTTTTTCATTTTATTCCGTTATATTGGTGTTTGGGTACCATTGGCCCTTCAGCACCAGGTTTTTTCTGTTGAAAAGGTTACTAGACTGTTGCTTGTCTCTGTTCATACCTTTCAAAGGTCTTGTTATGAGATTGACGTTAGAGCCTCTGCTCATGTCATACCTGGTTGCATAGTTTTGCAGGTGACCGCACCTTTACTGTCCGCTGTGCCTTGTTTTTGGGGATCCCACCCTACTTTATGGACACTGCTATTGGATGTCCCATGTGTAATTATTATAGATGGAGCAGGACGTGCTGTATGCTTAGAATAATACAATTCTGTGAAATACTCACCTGTAGAATTGGTATTATACGCATACAGCACGTCCTGCTCCACCCCACCCTGGTTTTACATTTTTCTGGATCCCCTGTATGGTGATTGTTATCATTACTATTGTTACCAGTTGGTGGTTGGTTCTCCCGGCTTCTTTTCTCACTGCTTTTCAATACTGGGGATTTGTGGGAGGTCCCTGGGTATATGAAGGGCCCGGGAGGAGCCTGTTTTTGCATGTCTGCAGTGAACCGCGCCCCATGTGTAATTATTATAGATGGAGCAGGACGTGCTGTATGCGTATAATACCAATTCTACAGGTGAGTATTTCACAGAATTGTATTTTTCTTCTTTGTACTGTGGGTATGCTTTACGTCACAAATACTATTGATTATGGCATTTAAAGTGTCTATCCATGGTAAAAAAAATGGGTCTGTTTTTATAATATAATTGTTGCTCTATGACAATATTCTAAGGATGTGTGAGTGCAGAGTATTATGCTGATTAGGATGAAGTCTATTTTGGTAGCACAAACTTTATTGGTCTCAGGGTCGGCATTGCCTTATTGTTTTACTTCAAGGGGCCACAATAACACGTAAGCTGCACAAGCACACAGTTTGCTGCAAGATAGCTGGATGGGGATGAAGAGAGGTAAGCAGAGGTGGAAAGAGGTGTGATGGGCAAAGGTGGGTAGAGGTAAGGCGGAAAGAGGCGTGCATACTATAGGTAGACTTGGGGCAGAGCTAAGAAGCTGTCCACACGTTTTACCCCATGCTCATTAGATGTAGAGCTGGGCTGCACAACCCGCAGGTCTTTTCCTTTGGAGCTAGAGAGAAATTTTACATACATTTTTTTTCACCTCCCAACCTTCATTTACATTAAACTGGTGCCCTAGGGGTGCAACTAAGGGCAGGCTGGGGCCACTAATTTAAAGACTAGCTAATAATGAGATTTTTAACTTTTCAAGTTCAAGTCCTGCTTTATTAATTCAATTGAAACTTATTAAGTAAATTGAAATTCTATGAGCCCATTTTGTTTGCAAATTTAACGCATTGTGAGAACTTCCATGAAGGCTGCAAGTTTAACCTTCTTTCCGGTTTCCTCTCTCTGCAGCTCTTTCATCTGCAAAGAGAAAATTTGCTGGTTCGCTAAATGAATTTAAATTCCAGTGCATTGGAGATGCAGAAACTGATGATGAAATCTGTATTGGTAAGACTTGCACCATGTAATTTGATTTACTTGTCCCTATCTTTGTTTCCCTGAAGACTTAAACCAGAACTTCACCCTGAATAAGGACCTATCCTTTGTTCCCCCCGCTCTCTACATACAGATTGCCCACAATAAAAATCATCCCACCTGCATCTACTACATTTTATTAGCTTTTAAACATCCAAGATGGCGGCCCATGGAGTCTCAGGCTGTCTGCAATCAGGAAGTGTCTTCTGACTATGCTGCTCTGCATTCTGGGGTTGCTGTTGTTTCCCTGACCCCGACTCTGCTCTGTCTGTGCAGAGCACAGTTATAACCCGACCCTGCACTTTTGCCCCGCTCTCTCCTCAGTATGTGATGCTTCTGAGGCAAAATGGCAGCGCCTGTGGGGGAAAGCATAATGAGTGAGTAAAATTAATTTTAGATGTTGTACAATGTTTTTTTTAAAGGTTTCATTACATGATACTGAAAGGGTGTTTGTAAGGCAAACACCCTTACAAGGAACAATGCTTATATGCATCCCTCCCAGGGCAATTCAGATTGCTAAACATAAAAATTAATTTACTTTCTGGTAACTCTTGCTATGGTCAACTTTACAAACAAAATGGAAGGAAGAGCTGCTGGGTTTCCTGCCACTGTGCATTGTGGGTTATGTCAGTTGAATTTGGGTAGCAGCATGGCTGGGATGCTGGGAGAGGAAGCTCCAAAATGGCGCTACCAGAAGAAAATTGAGTGGGTGCAGGAGCATATGTAAGTGCTGACAATGATTCACCATCAGGCATGCAGATGGGGAAAGTGAGTTTTTGGGGTTTTTTTCAACTGCTCAAGGTTGTTGGTCCAGTTTAACAGCAGAAAATCTCTGTGCACTCGTGCTCTATTGTAAAAATAGGGTCAGATTTACGACATTTCCGTTTCTTCCCTTGCCGGGCCTGAGTGTTCCTGCAACTGGGTTAGAGTGCAGTGAACTGAGCTATAATTAAAGTGGGGGGACATAGTAAGGCTGCATAAAGACTTTAGTCCATCCAGTTCAGCCTGTTTAACTCCTTCCAGTGGTCTAGCAGCCATAGCTGGAAATGTTATTACATGCCAGGAAGGCATCCAGGCCACTTTTGAACGTTTTTACTGTATCCATCATTACTACCTCCTCTGGCAGCGAGTTCCATAGTCTCACTGCTCTTACAGAGAAGAATCCCCTCCTATGTCTGTGGAGAAAGCACCTTTCCTCTAACCTTTGTGGATGCCCTCGGGTTATGGTTACACTTCGGGGTATAAATAGATTGTGGGACAGATCTTTGTATTGACCCCGAATATATTTATAAATAGTTATTAGATCACCCCTCAATCGTCTTTTTTCTTCCAATCTATTCCAGACACTCCTTACACTTGGGATTACCTCCTTGCCGATTGGATGTGACTGCAAGGCAAAAAAAGGCGTGGCCCCTCCCGGCCCCATAAGTAGCAGCTGCCTCCTAACCCAGATCAGTTTTCTTTCTTGCAGTTGCAAGTGACTGTGAAAGTTGTTCACGAATTCGCTCTCAAGGATTGGCAGCAAGAGGGGGATTGTACCCTGTCGGCTTCCTGCATAGCCTTATTCCCACGGATCCCCCAGACCCAATTGTGCCTCCCACAGCTTCTGGCTGTTATGGGGTTCGTGAAGGTAAGGCGGAAGCGCCGGGGTCTTGGGGCGCTTACAGAGTGTATATGCTCTGGGCTGCAGGCTTTTTGAAAAGTAAGACAGCTGCAGGTTTCTCTCTGGTGTACCTGCTGAGGAACATTTTTTTCTTCCAATCCATTCAAGGCACTCCTTACGCTTGGGATTACCTCCTTGCTGATCACGTGACTGCAAGAAAGAAAACAGGTGTAGCCCCTCCCGTCCCATAAGTAGCAGCTGCCTCCTCACCAAGATCAGTTTTTTCTTTCTTGCAGTGGCAAGTGACTGTAAAGGTTGTTCAAGAGATTAGCTCTCAAGGATTGGCAGCAAGCGGGGGACTGAACCCTGTCGGCTCTCTGTGTAGCCTGATTCCCACGGATCCCTCAAGACCCAAGTTTATGCCTCCACAGCATTGACTGTTTTGGGGTCCGTGAAGGTAATGTGGAAGCGCCAGGGTCTTGGGGCGCTTACAGAGTGTATATGCTCTGGGCTGCAGGCTTTTTTGAAAAGCAAGTCAGCCGCAGGTTTTTCTCTGGTGTACCTGCTGAGGAATGTTTTTTATTTTTTACCCAACCCTTCCTTCTTCCAGTTAGGTAGGTTTTTTATCTTAAAGGCATACATAATTTTTTTTTTTTTTAAGGGATGTGGCTGACGTCACGCTAGGGGCAGAGTTTAACCCGGAACCACAAGGCCGTGTATTCAGTTGTCTCTCTCCCCGGGCGAGGAAATCGCATATTGCTAGGTGTGTGTGTGTATATATGTGTGTATATATATATATATATATATATATATATATATATATATTGCGGCCAGATAGCCGTGCAATTGCGGCGGCGGACAGTTGGGCCAAGGTGCTGGCCTAGCAATCCCTTGTGATTAGGATGGCTTTCGGGGGTTCCGCTGGTTTATTCATATTGCTGCCTCAGGGCAAGCTGATTTTGCCGTTGTTTGCACTAAGCTATGATTTATCTATTATGTGTTTGATCATTTCTATTCTAAGCATACAGCACGTCCTGCTCCAGAGATAGTAATAACGTGGGTAATCCTCCGGCGCCGTGCACTGCAGACATGTAGAAAACAAGCTCCTCCCGGCCCTTCATATACTGAGGGACCTCCCACAAATCCCCAGATTTCTCTGCAGTGCTGGAACTGCGAAGACATGAAGTATCATGCTCTCGCAGGCGAGCGGGGCTTGGCTGCCCGAGGCCCTGCGGGACTATTTCCACCCGTCCTCATTGTGAATTAATGCCTCCCAGCCTGGGCTGCGTTGGTCGGGTGAAGGTAGGCAGCACCTAGTGTGCTTACGGAGCTAGTCTCCACCGCAATCCCCCACCATAGGGTAGGCGGTTAAGGCGAATGGTGAGCCTTCAGTTGGATGCCCCTCCCGCACCAGTGCCCCCACGTCCCATGTAACGGTGAACCCTGCATTTGGGTCACCTTCCTCCCTAGATTCCCCGTTAGTGGGGGGAAAAAGAGGGGGGGGGGGTTGTGTGTTCGATGGCCTATCCTTGCCCTAATTACACTAGAGTCCTATAGCTTTTAACCCTTACCGGGTGTCAGAGCGCGCTTCACTTTTAAGTTCTAGCTAACCGCAGCGCTTTTATTGTTCTCTATGGCCCGTACGGTAGCCCTGTTCGGGGAAGCTACGGCGTTTTTATCCCTGTATTCACTTTGTCAGACGTGATTCTGGCATAACTACTGTATTCTTAGCAGACAGCACATCCTGCTCCAGACATAGTCCTTACATGTGGGTATACCTCCGCCTTCAGCGCCGTGCAGTGCAGAACATGAAGAAAACAAGCTCCTCCCGGCCCTACATATACCGGAGGACCTCCCACAAATCCCCAGTTTTCTCTGCAGTGCTGGAACTGTGAAGACATGAAGTATCACGCTCTCGCAGGCGAGCGGGGCTTGACAGCCCGAGGCCCTGCGGGACTATTTCCACCCGTCCTCATTGTGAATTAATGCCTCCCAGCCTGGGCTGCGCGGGTCGGGTGAAGGTAGGCAGCACCTAGTGTGCTTATGGAGCTTGACTCCACCGCAATCCCCCTCCATAGGGCAGGCGGTTAAGGCGTTTGGTGAGCCTTCTTTTGGATGCCCCTCCCGCACTAGTGCCCCTCGCCCCGGTGTAGCGGTGAACCCAGTATATTGGATCACCTTCCTCCCTGGATTTCCCAGTTAGTGGGGGAAAAAAGAGGGGGGGTCGTGTGTATGACGGCTAATCCTGGCCCTAATCACACTAGTCAACCGTTGTCTTATTTGGTCCTTGGAGTCAGAGCTGCGCTTCAATCTCAGCCTTTTGCTTTCCTACTGCGCCCTCATGTATTACTCGGCGCGTACTTCAGTTTTATTCTATAGACGCTTGGCGTGCTATCACTTTTTCACCCTGTCAGATCTCTCTGAGGTGATATCTCCCTGACAATATCTGTCACTCCTGATTGGCTGCGCGCCTTCGAGCTTCGCGCTCTCCGGGGGAGGGGCGTGGTTCGGTTTGGCGCGCTCCGCGTCATCGTCCGCTCTGGCCTGCCCTTTGAGGTTCGCTTGGCGCCATTCCTTCTCACATGCGCATGGTGAAGACGGTCCTCCCCTCGCTGTTCTGTAAGTGCCCTCATGGGCAATCCCTTTCCTAACTTTGACTTCTTCGCGCTTGGTGTCCCTTTTCCCCTTGTGTCTTTCAGACCGCGGATTTCGGTGGCTTCTCCCGGCCCGTTGTAGAGTCCGGCCCAGAACCTTTTAATAAATCACTCCCACTTCCCAGCGGGTGTTTGGGGCATCCAGGGTTGCTTTACAGCGTCAATCCCTACTGGCATATTGAATATAATAATCACCATATGGAGGCATCTCAGGATATCGTGAACGGGGTTCCTTCGGGACAAGCCCGTCTGTGTGTAGCTTGTGGGGTCTTACCTAGCAGTGGTGACAATGCACGGGTCTTCGTCCCTTGTGCCCAGCAGGCGCTAGCTGGCCTACCCACCTCTTCTGAGGCTGGGCCCGCGCCTCGCCTTGTTTCTCCTACTCCCCCAAGCCTGAGTCTAACCCCCAATCCTAGCGGGGACTCTCATGCTGACTTTGCCGCTAGACTGGCTAGCGTGGAACGTTTAGTCGCTGGCTCCTTGGCGCGCAAGGCTACCGCTAAAAGGCGCCACCTGAATCCTGAAGCCAGTATTCTTCCTGTAGACTCGGATGATTTACATTTGACCTATGCACACTCCCCCCTCAGAGGAAGGGGAACTGTTTTCTGACTCGGGGTCCTACGACGATGAGTCCAGGAGTCAGGATGAATCTGGTTCTGATCTTTGGTCCCAGGATGACGTTGATAGATTGCTGGCTCAGATCTTTGACGTGTTATCCCTCTCTCCCCCGCCTGTGGCTCCTCGGCAAAGAGGTGACCTGTTCGATACCGCTAAGGTGCGGTTGGAATTCCCTGAACATACTCATTTGGAACATCCCAGCAAACTCCAGGGGGTTCCTAAGACTGTGAATAAGAAGTATCCGTTCCCTGCTGCCCTGATCAAGTGTTGGACTTCGCCGCCCGAAGTCGATGCCCCGATCCTAGGTCTGTCCAATACCTCTATTATGCATTCCCCTGACACTACTACGCTGCGGGATCTGGAGGATCGGTGGGTCGATCAATTGGCATGTCATGCCTTTGCATTTGGGGGAGCCTCGCTCCGCCCGGTTTGCGCCTTAGCCATCTCGGCGGTGGCGCTCAGGACTGTGGTTAAGACTGCTCTTGAAGGGGCGGATGACTTGCCATCCGATGCCGCCAATGCTTTGGTTACCTGTGAGACTTTTATCAATTATATACTGTCTGCATCGGACGATGCTATCAAGCTGAGTGCTAGATCCTCTGCTCTGGTGGTAGCCATACGCCGAGCAGTATGGTTACGCCGGTGGGCAGCTGACAATGTCGCCAAGAAGGCCCTTACGGGGCTTCCTTTCAAAGGGCTGCGCCTGTTTGGAGAAAGGTTAGATATCTTTGCTAAAGGGGGCAAGCTGCCCCAGCGCAAGCGTCAGCTTCGGCCTTTTCGTGGCCCAAGCTCCCACTCGACCCACTACCGTGGGGCTAAACAGGGAAGAGGGGTGTCCTTCGCCGGAGCGCGCACAGGTTCCTGGAACAAGAACAGAGGATGCCGCCCCAGCTCTTCCTGGGGGCCAAAGCCCAAAGCCCCTCCCAAGACCCCCCAGGCATGAAGGGGCGCCCTTGCCCGTCAGGGTGGGGGGACGTCTACAGCATTTTCAGCATGTCTGGAGACGCCACGTCCCAGACCGGTGGATTCAGGAGGTAGTGTTCTCCGGTTACAAGATAGAGTTTGCTGTACTGCCCCCTACCAGGTTCGTCGGGTCCCGAATCCCACAGGATCCTGCCTCAGCTCAAGTCTAGACGCTAGCGGTGCAGGACCTTCTAGACCTAGGGGTCATTTGCAAGGTCCCCTTAAAAGACAGGGGTGTGGGGTTTTATTCCAACCTGTTCACGGTGCCCAAAAAGGGCGGGTCAGTCAGACCCATTCTGGACTTAAAAATCTTAAACAGATTTGTCAGAAACAGGCATTTTCGTATGGAAACTCTGCACTCGGCAAATTGCCTCGCTGCGCCCAGGGGACTTCATGACATCTGTGGACATCAAGGACGCTTACCTGCACGTTCCAGTGTTCCCAGGGCATCAAAGGTTTCTCAGATTTGCGCTGCTGGATCAGCATTACCAGTTTGTGGCTCTGCCATTCTGACTTACGTCAGCCCCCAGGGTATTCACCAAGGTGCTGGCAGGAGTAATATCTCTGTTGAGACTAAAAGGCATACGAGTGTTGCCCTACCTGGACGATATACTTATCTCATCCCAGTCTCTGCAGCAGGCAGAGCTGGACACTCGGTTGGTAGTGTCCACCCTGGAGTCCTTCGGCTGGGTGATCAATTACCCAAAGTCCTCTCTGTCCCCCTCCTCAGTGACCCCGTTTCTGGGGATGATTCTGGACTCGGTTCAGTCAAGGATATTCCTTACTCCACAGAAGGTGGAAGCTCTGACAACGCAGGCGAGGTCCCTGCTCTCGATTCCTCATCCCTCCATCCGGCAGGGAATGCAGTTGGTGGGCTCGATGGTGGCAAGCTCCGAGGCGGTGCCCTTTGCCCAGTTCCATTTGAGAACCTTGCAGCTTCACCTTCTGTCATTATGGAACAAGGATCCAGCGTCCTTGGACGAGATCTGGGTGGTTCCCCCCTCGGTCAGACAATCTCTTGCGTGGTGGTTGGACCACAGGAACCTGACAAGGGGCAGATCCTTCCTGGCTTCCTCTTGGGAGACGGTCACGACGGATGCCAGTCTTTCGGGCTGGGGGGGTTTCTGGAAGTCCCTGCGCTTCCAGGGGAGGTGGGGCCCTCAGGAGGCCCATCTTCCTATCAATGTCCTGGAACTCAGGGCGGTCAGGTTGGTGCTGGAACGATTGACCCAGCACCTGAAGGGTCTGGCGGTTCAGGTACGCTCAGACAACAGGACGGCTGTAGCCTACATCAATCATCAGGGAGGAACCAGGAGCAAGGGTGCTCTCCAGGAGGTATCTCTGATTCTAACATGGGCAGAGACCAATGTCCAATGCATCTCGGCTGTCTACAATCCGGGGGCGGAAAATCTGTTAGCAGATGCTCTGAGCAGGGGGTTGCCCCGTCAGGGGGAATGGGCCCTCCGCGACAGGGTATTCCAGTCCCTGTGTCACCGTTGGGGTGTGCCAGACGTGGATCTGTTTGTGTCCCGTCACAATCACAAGCTCCCGAACTTTGTATCCCTGTCTCAGGATCCTCTGGCTTCGGATGCCCTGTCAATGTCTTGGAGGGAGTTTCGGCTCCTGTATGTGTTTCCACCAATTCCCCTTCTGGGCAGAGTGCTGCGCAAGATCGCTCTGGAAGGTGTACCCGCGATTCTGGTGGCCCCAAGGTGGCCAAGAAGAGTGTGGTTCGCGGACGTGGTTCAACTGGCAGTAGATCAGTACGATCTGCCAAGGTTGCCAGATCTTCTAACCCAGGGGTCTCTACGCCATCCCAATTTACTAACTCTGGCTTTGACGGCTTGGTTATTGAAACCTCCATCTTAATGGAAAAGGGTTTGTCTGCTTCTGTTGTGGCTACTATGGTGCAAGCCAGGAAGAAGACTTCTGCTGCTATCTATTATAGAGTATGGCGTGCTTACATTGACAGGTGTGAATCCAGGTCTCTTCCCTGCCGGGAATTCTTAGTCTCCAGGGTGCTGGAGTTTTTACAACATGGTCTAGACTTGGGTCTTAAGCTTAGTACCTTGAAGGGCCAGGTTTCGGCCCTATCTTCTTTCAGAAGACCTTTGCCCAGCACCCTCTTATCAAGACCTTCTTTCAGGGGGTCACTCATGTGCGCCCTCCTCGGAAACCTATGGTTCCTGTCTGGGATCTGAATTTGGTTTTGTCGGCCCTGCAGGGGGCCCCTTTTGAGCCTATTCATGAGGCCGCTCTCGCTGTGCTCACGCTCAAGGTTGTCTTCCTGGTAGCTATCACTTCGGTTAGACGTGTGTCTGAGTTGGTTGCCTTGTCTATTCAGCCTCCCTACTTTGAGAGACACCGGGATAAGGTGGTGTTTCGCTTCAAGCCAGATTTCCTGCCTAAGGTGGTGTCTGCATTTCATTTGAATCAGGATATTGTACTTCCTTCCTTGTGCCCTAATCCTAGTAACCCTAAGGAAAGGGTTTTGCATTCCTTGGATGTGGTTAGGTGTGTTAAGTCCTACCTGGTTACCACTCAGGCCTTTAGGAAGACGGACGCTCTCTTCGTTGTGCCTCATGGGCCTAGGAAAGGTTTGGCTCCCGCCAAGTCTACCATCAGTAAATGGATTCGTCAGGCTGTGGTTCAAGCCTATACTGCTAAGGGGAAGACTCCCCCCTTTCGTCTTACTGCTCATTCTACTAGAGCTGTTTGGGCTTCTTGGGCTTTTCAGCACCAGGCCTCTGTGGATCAAGTTTGCAAGGCCGCTACTTGGTCTTCCGTTCATGCCTTTACAAAGTTTTACAAGGTTGATGTTAGGGCCTCAGCTGATGCTGTGTTTGGCCGCAAGGTTTTACAGGCGGCAGTAGTTTAAACTGCTTGCTGTTGCCTTCTGTTGGGGATCCCACCCTTCTTTACGGACACTGCTATTGGATGTCCCACATGTTATTACTATCTCTGGAGCAGGACGTGCTGTATGCTTAGAATAATACAACTCTGTGAAGTACTCCTGTAGAGTTGATATTATATGCATACAGCACGTCCTGCTCCACCCCACCCTGTTTCACCTTGTTCTGGATCCCCTGTTGGTGATTGTTATCTTTGGTATTATTGCCAGTTTTGGGTGGTTGTTTTCTCCTGGCCTCTCTTTCTCACTGCTTTTCAATGCTGGGGATTTGTGGGAGGTCCCTCGGTATATGAAGGGCCGGGAGGAGCTTGTTTTCTACATGTCTGCAGTGCACGGCGGCGGAGGATTACCCACATGTTATTACTATCTCTGGAGCAGGACGTGCTGTATAGCGGTAAAGAGAAGAGCGGTGGTGGTGAGTGGACATCGCCATTATCAATTTTTATATCAATTTTTTTTTTTAATTGCATTATCAATTTCATATTTCAGTTAGTTATATTATTTATATTGTTATTACCGTATTTGCCGGCGTATAAGACGACCCCCCAACATTTCCACTCAAAATATAGAATTTGTTATATACTAGGTAGTGAGGGCAGGTAAGGAGACAAGGGGGGTGGGTCTGTCCTTTCAGGTTGCTGTGGTTGTCAGGTTCATTGTTTGTTTTTTGGCACTTGCCCGTTCGGCGGGTCCTCACTTTGTATTTAATTAGGTAGGTGATTCATTTGGCTCACTTACTATTTTTGTCACGGTATTCATAGGATTATGTGCACATATTGTTCAGGCTTAACATTTATTGTAGCTATTTGAGGTTTAGTATTCACCCACATCTTTATTATAGGTGCATTCAGCACATTATCTCACAGTAGGTCTGAGGCATTATCCTTTAGTAGTAGATAGGTCATATCAGTGGGTTGTTTTTGGCTTGGCTGTTCCTGGTTCCCGTCCTCACCCCCCTTCCTTTTTCTCTCCCTCCCTCCCCCCCCCCCCCCTTTTTTCTCCTTCTCATCATACTATGCCCCTTCCTCGGTGCTAGTTGTCATATATGTTTTTTAAATATAGTGTATGTTTTTTAACATTGTCTAGTAGATTCATTGACTATATGTAATAATAAAATTGGTTATATTGCTATTATCGCTTAGTGGTGCTTCTGTGCTAGGGCTGGGTGGGTGTGTGGGACCCCCCTTCTTGTATGTATATAGATATAAACAGTTCTCTGTTTAACCCTGCACTGTTTAGCACACTACTTTATATCTTTCGGTGCGGTCTGGCTTTTTTCTTTGTATGATTTGTTATATACTCGCCGTATAAGACTACTCCCTCTTCCGCACATCTTCCACACACCAAATAAACAACAAACCAAATAAACAACAACCAAAAAAACAACCTGAGCATGTTAGCAGGGCTCAACTGAGTAAAGTGTAATGGCGACATCCATTCCTCTCCTCTGTGCTGGAAGCAGAAAGCCATTTAGCTGTCCCAGGGTCACCTCCACTCAAATCCCATCTACCAACAGGAAGAGGCAACAGCCCGGCCGCACTATCTGCTGGGATAGGGAGTGGGGGTGGCGAGAGCAACCCCTGCGGAGGATGCATAGCTGCATGGTTCTTTGTGCAGAGCACCACCTGCAAACAACCCCCTGACCAGTGGTCTACAGCATCATGGAGGACGCTTCCCTCTGGCCATGCCAGAGCCGAGCCACAAGAAAATGGCCGCCACTCATTAATAATAAATGGGCACAGGACGAGGCGGCCACGCCCTCAACCCACAAACCATACCCACATGTTGCTCCATCGTCACATCCTCACTAACGGAGCTGGGAAAAGAGAGATGGGATGGGACAGAGCTGGGAAAAGAGAGATGGGATGGGACAGAGCTGGGAAAAGAGAGATGGGATGGGACAGAGCTGGGAATAGAGAGATGAGATGGGACAGAGCTGGGAATAGAGAGATGAGATGGGACAGAGCTGGGAATAGAGAGATGGGATGGGGCAGAGCTGGGATAATAGAGAGATTGGATGAGACAGAGGTGGGAAAAGAGATGGGATGGGACAGAGCTGGGAATAGAGAGATGGGATGGGACAGAGCTGGGAAAAGAGAGATGGGATGGGACAGAGCTGGGAATAGAGAGATGGGATGGGACAGAGCTGGGAATAGAGAGATGGGATGGGACAGAGCTGGGAAAAGAGAGATGGGATGGGACAGAGCTGGGAATAGAGAGATGGGATGGGACAGAGCTGGGAATAGAGAGATGGGATGGGACAGAGCTGGGAATAGAGAGATGGGATGGGACAGAGCTGGGAATAGAGAGATGGGATGGGACAGAGCTGGGAATAGAGAGATGGGATGGGACAGAGCTGGGAATAGAGAGATGGGATGGGACAGAGCTGGGAATAGAGAGATGGGATGGGACAGAGCTGGGAGAAGAGAGATGGGATGGGACAGAGCTGGGAATAGAGAGATGGGATGGGACAGAGCTGGGAGAAGACAGATGGGATGGGTCAGAGCTGGGAATAGAGAGATGGGATGGGACAGAGCTGGGAGAAGAGAGATGGGATGGGACAGAGCTGGGAATAGAGAGATGGGATGGGACAGAGCTGGGAGAAGAGAGATGGGATGGGTCAGAGCTGGGAATAGAGAGATGGGATGGGACAGAGCTGGGAATAGAGAGATGGGATGGGGCAGAGCTGGGAATAGAGAGATGGGATGGGGCAGAGCTGGGAATAGAGAGATGGGATGGGGCAGAGCTGGGAATAGAGAGATGGGATGGGACAAAGCTGGGAATAGAGAGATGGGATGGGACAGAGCTGGGAATAGAGAGATGGGATGGGAATCATGGGACAAAGCTGGGAACAGAGATGGGATGGGACAGAGCTAAGAAAAGAGAGTTGAAGCAGGGAAAGGTGGGTTTTTACAGGTCCACAAAACCAACACATACACACAAGGTTAATTGAGGGCTCAGGCTCACTGGACAGCTCTATCAATATATAATACAGCTGCAGCATAATATTAATAACACATCTTTATTGAGGAAAATATTGCACACCCCAGTGAAAAGAGCACAAGCAAAATAGTACACCAAAGGTTAAAAAATTCACAACGTATCCTCCCACCACGTGCTGTTATGTGAACCGTCGCATCTACTCTGCAACTCGGGAGCGCCACATTTGCATTACCATCTGCCGATACAGCTTCTTCAAGCGGCTATACAGCCCCCTAAAGTCCCTACATGTTAATGTAGTTGTGATATGTGAGCGTATCAATGGCCCGCGGGGCTTGGAAACAATGAACTAGAGTGAAAGAGTATCACCGGGAGTTTGAAAACGCTCCTGTGAGCAATTAAGGCTGGCCATCCTATGTGATTTGGAGAGGGACTGAGCTTGCTGCTATAACGCCATTATATGCATACATCCAGGTAGTTGCTTGTGACTACAGTAGCTGACATGACAAAGGGCGGATAGAGCATAACAAGCGGTCCACTTATGAAACTGTCTTCTGGCCACTATTTTTGCCTGACGGTGACAGTTATCTGGCTTTCCATATATTTATGTGGGCGATTGGGAGATCAGCTGATCAGCATACACCTTTGGTGTACTATTTTGCTTGTGCTCTTTTCACTGGGGTGTGCAATATTTTCCTCAATAAAGATGTGTTATTAATATTATGCTGCAGCCGCCTGTATTATATATTGATAGAGCTGTCCAGTGAGCCTGAGCCCTCAATTAACCTTGTGTGTATGTGTTGGTTTTGTGGTCTTGATTGGGTTAGAGGGACGCCAGCATTTTGCTGGCAGTGCTCCTGTGAGACTATATTTGGAGTCTCCCTGTGTTTTAATTTTTTGGGGTTTTTACAGGTGCCCGGGTGGGGGGTTCACACAGTGGGGGCATCCCGATTCAGGATGCCGCAGGGAACAGCTGGCTGGCGATAAAAGGCGCGATCAGTCATCTGCAACTATCCCAGGAGGCTGAGCGACGCACAATCATAAACGTCCTGCTTCATGCACTGTTTTATATCCGCTGGGCAGCTGCAAACAGAACTATACAGGGCCAAACTAATGCATAGTCCTGCTTGTTGCTGCCTGGAGGATATTAAGCAGTGCACTGCAGAACTTCTATTAATTGAGCGCCGCTCAGCCTCCTGCGATCGAAGCAGACAGCTGAGCCGGCTGCTCCTCCATAAATCACCCACATGCTGTCTTTTCTCCCACCCGCCGTCTTTCCTCCTGGCCACTGCCTTCCGTCATGGTATCTGACCCTGCCCACTTCCCTCACGGTCTCTGACCCCGCCCACTGCCTTCCCCTCCACCTGGCCGCTGGCCCCGCCCACTGCTTTCCCTCCCCGGCCCCGCGCGCTGCCTTCCCTCCCGGCCGCCGGCGACGATATCCAGCCGTGCACCCGGCGTATAAGACGACCCCCCCCCCACTTGTAAGCATGTTTTTCAGGGGCAGAAAGTCGCCTTATACGCCGGCAAATACGGTATATATTTTTATATGTTACTATCTGTATGAAGATTTTTTATTATTATAATGATTGTCAGTTTTATCTTTTTATCAGTTAAAAAAAAAAAAAAAAAAGGGAGATTATTAATGCTCTTTTTTCTCCTGTTTTATTTTTTTGAATTTGGAAGAAGGATAGAAAAGGGTTGTGGTTCCTCCCGGTCCCTTTTGGGATTGGTTTTAGGCTTAGGGCCTTTTAGGTCTGATTGCCAAATTAAAAAAAAAACACCATGAGGGAGGCATCAGGGGATAGTGATTCGGACATCCCATTTGAGCAGGGCGGGCTCTGCCCCTTATGTAAGCAGGATCCCCGGGGTAGTTTCAGCACGGTTTGTTCCGCTTGTGCCATGAGAATTGGTTAGACCATAATAGAGCGGCAGCTCAGTCTTTAGTCCAGTTGAGCGCAACGGCTCACCCATCCCTTCCTTCCCCTGGAGAGGGGGAAGGCAGCAAGGCACAGTCAGATGTGGTGCACAGGTTGGATAACCTGCAGAGACAGTTATCCTTGGTTATTCCAAAGAAGGCCACCTATAAGAGGAGGCATTGGAACCTGTTGCGGAGGAAAGATTTATTTGCCTCTTTTGGAGAGTGGGAGGAAGAAGAGTATATAGATGAGCAGCTCTCAGAAGGCGAGTTACACTCTGGTGAGGAAGATAGTAACACTATTTATTTTTTTTTCCTCTTCTGAAGAGGACCCCCTCCTCGCAGGCGAAACACAGTGTCTGCTCTCTTCGGTTTTTGAAACTTTGAATATCACTCTCTCCCATATTGTATCTTGTACTCAGAATATCCACTGTCAAATCTGTAAAACTGCGTTTGAAATAGTGTATGTACTGTATGTTCTACCCTGTCTGTAATTACTACTTTGTAAAGCGCTACAGAAGATGATGGCGCTATATAAATGAATAATAATAATATTATTATTATTATTATCACCCCTCCTGATGTGGCAAATAGAAGGATGATCTGTTTAAGCCAGTAAGGCAAAGGCAGGTGTTCCCGGAGCAGCCGCACTTTTCTAAAATGGCGTTAAAGGAATGGGAAAATCCTAACAAATTACCGGCTGTTCCTAGGATACTAGACTCTAGGTATCCCTTTCCGGCGGACATGATTAAACTTTGGTCTTACCCACCTGAGGTGGATTCTCCTGTAGCAGGCTTGTCTAATTCTTCCATCATGCCGTCTGCTACTATGGGATCTTTAAGAGATCCCACGGAGAGACGAATGGATCAATTGGCCCGCCATGCTTTTGCTATGAAAGGATCCTTTCTACGTCCTGTTTGTGCCATGGCCATTGTGTCCCTGGCTTCAAGGAAGAAGATGAAGAAAAAGTTTAGCCAGGGCTAAGTCTCGCAAGCTTATTCAAGAGTCCAAAGATTATTCTTAGTGTGCCATACACTCCACTTCGGTCTTCATGACATCTGGGTAATCTCCAGTAGAGGGCGAACTTCTGCAGAGATAAATATGCAAAAAAAGAAAGCCCCTCCCGGTCCATATATATACCACCTATTCCCCAGTTCCTTCTCTGCAGGGAAGGCGACAAGACAGAAGATGAAGACTTCTTTACTTACAGGTAAGCCGGGCTCGCGCCCGGCCTTCTATTATCCCTATTACTGCCAGGACCCTTCTAAATTGCCCTATATTGAGCCTCCCATCTTAGGCTGCGGGTCCTGGTGAAGGTAGGAGCACCCTATGGGTGCAGCACCGTGAGAACTCACTATGGGGTAGGCGGTTATCCAGGTTTCTTGGTGATCCTGGTGTGGGATGCCCCTTCCTATTAGGCTTATGGCCGGCTTCTGGCAGGATTCCCCCCCTTCTGGGTCCCTTATTCCCCTCCGGGGGGGGGGTTGCCTGGCCTGGCCGATATTTCCTTTTCCCCAGCTTGTTCCCTGTGTGCAGAGCTGTGTTTTAAACTGTGTGTGAGTTTCATACTGCCTTACTGGCATACCAGGGACTAATGGCAGCCTGGGGGAGCTTCTCCCCCTCAGGCTGCGTTCGTGAAGGGGCGGGGCCGGGCTCTCGGCGCGGCTCCGGTAGCCCCGCCCCCTTCTTTGGCGCGATTGCTGTGCTCGTTCTCTAAGGGTCCGCGTTGCTGGGAGGGGGCATGGCCTCGGCAAATGCGCGTTCTGCGCTGGCCCGCCCTCCCCCTGCTCTCCCTCCTCAGGCATGAGGCTTCGTGGGGGCCATCTTCTTGAGCAGGCCGCATAGCAATCGGTGTGGTAAGGGTCCGATGGCCACTTCCTTAGCTTGTGTGTGTGGGGGCTCCTCTTTAGCGGGGGCTCCCACTGGTCTAGAGCATGTGTGTGTGTGCATTAATATATGGTATATATATATATATATATATATATATATATATATATACCTGTATATACATACTGTGTGGCTGCAAGATCAAATGCTGTGATCTTTTACATGTGAGGTTATGGCCATTTTTACACAGCTCTGCACTTATGTTGCTTGTTTTGTGTGTTACAGGTGGCCCTGTATATGTGCATATTAAGGGGTCCCTCCTGGTCCTGGGGTCCCTAGTGTAAAATTCTCCCACCGGGACTTTTAAGGGGCATCCCGGGTTGCTTATGCGTAATTCCCTGCGGTCTTGCGACTGACCACAAAAATTCACCATATGGAGGCTCCGCAGGATACTGGACTCGGGATCCCTCTGGGACAATCCGGGCCATGTGTGGGGTGCGGGGTATCCCTTACGGGGGAGAATGTGCTGATCTGTATACCATGCGCACAAAAGGCCATAACGCGGCAGTCTGGTACCCAGCCTTCTGGGTCGGCTCCTCCCGATTCATCGCCTTACCCTCCCCACCTTATCCGTACCCCAAGTGACATTGGTACCAGTGGGGAGTCGCATTCTGATGTTTGGGCTAGGTTGGCCAGCATCAAGAAAATGATTGCTAGCACGGTGGGCAAGAAGGCCCAGGCTAAAAGAGACATTTGTCGTCGGCCCAGCCATTGTGGGATATTGACGACGAGTCCGCTGATTTGTCAGATTATTCCCCGTTAGAGGAGGGGGAATTGTATCAGGAATCAGAGGCTGACCATGTTCAGTCTGGGAATTCCAATGTCGGGCAGGCGCTGGGGGATGCCGTAGATACGGCCACTGTTTTGTCACATTTATTGGAGGTGTTGGATATTGAACCGCCTGAGGCGCCCCCTCTTAAGAAGGGGGAATTTTTTTGGGCCTGCAAGCCCCGTCTGGAAATCCCTACCCAGGGTCATTTTGATGCGCTGATACTTAGAGAATGGGAGAGGCCCAGTCGGCTTCCTGGTGCTCCTCAGGGATGGGATAAGAAGTATCCTTTTCTGGTGGAGGCGGTTAAGCGCTGGTCTTCTCCTCCCGAGGTCGACGCGCCAGTTTTAGGTTTGACCAACTCTTCTGTGCTGAACACCCCTGACGCCACTTCCCTTAAGGATGGCGAGGATAAGCGCCTTGATCAGATGGCGTGCCACGCATTTGCCAACGTGGGCTCGGCCCTGCGGCCTGTTAGTGCATCTGCCCTGGTGATGCTTGCTACCAGGTCTCTTATCGGGGACTGGCTGAAAAACGCTCAGTTTGATCCAGCTGGCGCTGAGTTTGCTATCCTTAAGAAATGCGAATTGTTCATGGATTTTGTCATGGCTGCAATGGAAGACTGTGCAATGTCGTGTGTAGTAGGACGTCAGCCTTACTGGTGGCTATGCACAGATTGGTCTGGCTCCGCCAGTGGACAGCGGACGTTGGGACCAAGAAGTCGCTTACAGCTCTTCCCTTCTTGGGTTCGCGGCTGTTTGGAGATAAATTGGATGCTGTTGCTAAAGGAGGTAAGTTACCTCAGCGGAGGAAATGGCGCCGCCCCTTTCGGGGGGCAGGCTCGTTCACTCCTTCCTTTCGAGGGGCCAGAGCGACTAGGGGTTTGGCCTTCTCAGGGGTCAGGGGCTCGTCCTGGAACAGAGGCAGAGGTCGGGCACGTCCCGCGCCTGCCTGGGGTTCCAAGCCCAAGCCGGCCATTAAACCGGCTCAGCAATGAAGGGGCGCCCTCACCCGCAAGGGTGGGGGGACGGCTGCGGCTCTTCTTCCAGGTCTGGGCCCGGGAGGTCACAGACAATTGGATCTTGGAAGTGGTCTCCTCCGGGTACAAACTGGAGTTCGAGTTCTGGCCGCCCCCAAGATTCTTAAGGTCTCGGGTGCCCTCGGACCCTCAGGCTGCACAGGGGCTCCTGTTAGCAGTAAAAAACCTTCTGGACATGGGGGTTATATGCCCGATGCCTCTGTCGGAGAGAGGCAGGGGTTTCTACTCCAACCTTTTCACGGTTCCCAAAAAGGAGCGTTCAGTGAGACCCATTCTAGATCTCAAGGTTCTCAACAGGTTTATCAGAGCCAAAAAGCTCCGCATGGAGACTCTGCGCTCGGCTATCAATTCCCTTCGCCAAGGGGATTTTATGACATCCACAGACATCAATGATGCGTATCTGCATGTTTCGATTTTTCAGGCACATCAGAGATTCCTACGTTTGTGGTGGAGGATCAACATTATCAGTTTGTAGCTCTTCCCTTCGGTCTGACCTCGGCACCGAGGGTCTTCACCAAGGTTTTGGCGGGCATAATGGCTCTGCTCAGATCTCAGGGCATTCGCGTTGTGCCTTATCTGGATGATTTGTTGATATCAGCTTCTTCCCTCCATCAGGCGGAGCTGGACACCCACCAGGTGGTGTCGACCCTGGAAAGGTTCGGGTGGGTGATCAACCGCACCAAGTCTTCTCTCTCCCCATCTCGTGTGATTTCATTTCTGGGCATGAATCTGGATACCATTCTGGCCAGAGTGTTAATGCCCCAGTCCAAGGTGCAGGGGATTCAGGGCCTGATCCGCCTTCTTCTGGACAGTCCTTGTCCCTCTATCCGACAGGGGATGAAACTGGTGGGTTTGATGGTATCCTCTTTCGAGGCGGTGCCGTTTGCACAGTTTCACATGAGATCTCTTCAACTTCACCTATTGATGTATTGGGACAGGTGCCCTCAGTCATTGGATCAACCTTTCAGGATGTCTCCCAGGGTTCGGCAGTCTTTTCGGTGGTGGCTGGACTCGAGCAATCTGGTGAAGGGCAGATCCCTTCTGATCCCTTGTTGGGAGACGGTTACCATGGATGCCAGCCTGTCGGGCTGGGGAGGTTATTGGAAGAGTCATCAGTTCAGCGGGGTGTGGGTTCCCCAGGAGGCTCATACCCCCATCAATGTCTTGGAGCTCAGAGCCGTCCGACTGGTTTTGGCTCGGCTGACCCCACATTTACGGGGTCTTCCGGTTCGTTCGGACAACCGAACGGCAGTAGCTTACATAAATCACCAAGGAGGGACTCGCAGCAGGAGTGCCCTCAGGGAAGTCTCTCTGATCCTGCACTGGGCGGAGAGCAATGTTCCTTGCCTTTCGGCAGTCTACATTCCAGGAGTGGAAAACACGGAGGCGGATTCCCTGAGCAGGGGATCCTCTCGCCACGGAGAGTGGTCTCTCAATCCCAAGGTTTTTCTGGATCTTTGCCGCAAGTGAGGGACTCCGGAGGTGGATCTCTTTGCCTCGAGGCACAATCACAAACTTCCAGTCTTTGTGTCTCTGTCTCAGGATCCTCTGTCTCTGGCAGTGGATGCCTTGTCCCTGGCTTGGGGACAAGGTAGTTCGCAAACTGGTTCTAGAAGGGGCACCAGCGATTCTGGTGGCTCCAAGGTGGCCAAGAAGGGTTTGGTACGCAGACGTCGTAAGGATGGCCGTAGACCAGTGCCGGCTTCCCTTGTTGCCGGACCTGCTATCTCAGGGTCATCTACTTTACCCCAATTTACAAACGCTGGCTTTGACGGCTTGGCTGCTGAAACCTTCATCTTGAAAGAGGAAGGTTTGTCTGAGGCTGTTGTTCAGACCCTGATTAGGGCTAGGAAGCGGTCCTCTTCTGGCATTTACTATAGGACTTGGAGGTCCTATATTGATTGGTGTGAGGCTAGGGCCTTGGCTTGCAGGGTTTTTTTCTATTCCCAGGATTTTGGAGTTTCTTCAGCATAATCTGGATCTTGGGTTCCAGCTTAGTACTTTGAAAGGACAGGTTTATGCTGTCTGTTTTCTTCCAGAGGTTCTTTGCTTTACACCCGCTGGTTAAGACCTTTTTCCAAGGGGTGGCGCATGTGCGGCCCCCTCTGAAGGCTGTGGTTCCTGTTTGGGATTTGAATTTGGTTCTTTCAGCTCTGCAGGGTCCTCCTTTTGAGCCGCTACAGGATATTGCTCTTTCGGTTCGCACTCAGAAGGTTGCTTTCTTGTTGGCTATTACCTCTGTTCGGCGTGTCTCTGAGTTGGCGGCCCTGTCGATTTAGGCCCCTTACTTTGAGAGACACCAGGATAAGGTGGTTTTTCGTTTTATGCCGGATTTCCTTCCTAAGGTGGTGTCTGCTTTCCTCCTCAATCAGGATATTGTTCTCCCTTCCTTGTGTCCTAAGCCTAGCAATGACAAAGAGAGGGTTCTGCACAATTTGGACGTTGTTCACTGTGTGAAGTATTATTTGGTGATTACTTCTTCCTTCCGCAGGGTGGATGCCTTTTTCGTGGTGCCCTGCGGCCCAGGAAAGGTTTGGCACCTGCTGAGTCTACGATTAGCAAATGGATTTGTCAGGCTATTGTTGGGGCCTATTCTACTAAGGGGAGGACTCCTCCTTTTAGGGTCACTGCGCACTCTACTCGTACGGTCGGTGCGTCCTGGGCTTTTCAGCACCAGGCTTCTGTTGAACAAGTTTGTAAGGCTGCTACTTGGTCTTCCGTTCATACTTTTTTCAAGTTTTACAAGGTTGATGTGCGGGCTTCAGCGGATGCTGTTTTTGGCCGCAAGATTCTGCAAGCTGCAGTGGTTTGAGTTGGTACATTCTTTACTGTTTCTGGTTCCCACCCATGACGGACACTGCTATTGGATGTCCCAGATGTCATGAAGACCGAAGTGGAGTAGTCGCCTTTAAAACGGGTATTATGAGTGTGTCATATACTCCACTTCGCCCCACGCCTTTTTTCAGGTATTCTGGGGCTTTTATATGGTGAACCATTGGTTTTGATTGTTAAGGTTCTAATTGGTTCTTCCTCGTCCCATTACTGCTTTTATACACTGGGGAATTGGTGGGAGGTCCCAGGTATATATGGACCGGGAGGGGCTTTCTTTTTTTGCATATTCATCTCTGCAGAAGTTCGCCCTCTACTGGACATTACCCAGATGTCATGAAGACCGAAGTGGAGTGTATGGCACACTCATAATACCCGTTTTAAAGGTGAAAACTCACTCACAAAACTCTATTTTAAGGATTGTTTGGACTTTACAACCAGAAATGTCAGGACTAGGTCTGGTCCAGGTTCTCCGGTCCCTGACGCCCCCAGGTTCTCCGGTCCCTGACGCCCCCAGGTTCTCCGGTCCCTGACGCCCCCAGGTTCTCCGGTCCCTGACGCCCCCAGGTTCTCCGGTCCCTGACGCCCCCAGGTTCTCCGGTCCCTGACGCCCCCAGGTTCTCCGGTCCCTGACGCCCCCAGGTTCTCCGGTCCCTGACGCCCCCAGGTTCTCCGGTCCCTGACGCCCCCAGGTTCTCCGGTCCCTGACGCCCCCAGGTTCTCCGGTCCCTGACGCCCCCAGGTTCTCCGGTCCCTAACGATACCTCCTCTCTGTATGTAAGTGCCCTCGCGGGCGACTTTTTCTTTACTCTCATCCACCATTGCGCATGGCTCTGACATCCCGTTTCCCCTAATGTCTTTCAGACCGCAGATTCAAGTGACTTCTCACAGCATAGCTCCCGGTCGCGACCATATAAACTTACTCCCACTTCCCAGCGAGTTATTGGGGCATCCAGGGTAGCTTATAGCGTCAATCCCTACTGGCAAATTGTGCCGATTAAATCACCATATGGAGGCATCCCAGGATATTGTGAACGGGGTTCCTTCTGGACAAGCCCGGCTGTGTGTAGCTTGTGGGGTCTTACCTAGCAGTGGTGACAATGCACGGGTCTGCGTTCCTTGTGCACGCCGCTTCCCGTCTCATCTGAGGCAGGGCCTGCACCCCGCCGCACTTCACCTACTCCCCCAAGTCTGAGTCTAACCCCCAATACCAGTGGGGATTCTCATCCTGATCTGGCCACGAGGCTGGCTAGTGTTGAAAACTTGCTTGCTAATTCCCTAGCGCGTAAAGCCACCGCCAAGAGCCGGCACTTGAACCCTGAATCTACCCTCTTCCCTGTAGAACCTGATGATTTGTTGCATTCCTATGCCCATATCCCCTCGGACGAAGGGGAACTGTTCTCTGACTCAGGGTCATATGACGATGAGTCCAGGGGTCAGGAAGAGTCTGGCTCAGAGCATTGGTCCTCGGATGATGTCGATAGACTGCTGGTTCAGATCTTTGAGGTTCTGTCCCTCTCTCCCCCTGCTGCGGCTCCCCGCCAAAGGGGTGATCTTTTCCATACTGCTAAAGCTCGCTTGGAGTTCCCCGAGCAGACCCATTTCAATAGCCTCGTGCTTAAAGAATGGGAACATCCCAGCAGATTTCACGGGGTCCCTAAGAGCGTGGATAGGAAATATCCCTTCCCTGCTGACTTGGTTAAGTGCTGGTCATCACCACCCGAGGTCGATGCTCCTATTCTAGGGTTGTCCAACACCTCTATTATGCACTCCCCTGACACTACTACGCTACGGGACTCCGAGGAAGGGCGTGTTGACCAACTGGCATGCCATGCCTTTACATTTGGGGGAGCCAAGAAAGCCCTCACGGGGCTGCCATTTAAGGGGCTGCGCTTGTTTGGGGATCGATTAGACCTCTTTGCCAAGGGAGGCAAGTTACCCCAGCACAGGCGTCAGATTCGGCATTTTCGTGGCCAAGGCTCCCTGTCAGCCCCCTACCGGGGGGCCAAACAGTGTAGAGGGGCGCCCTTTGCAGGGGCCCGTGCTGATTACTGGAACAGGAACCGAGGACGCCGTTCAGGTTCCTCCTGGGGAACCAAACCCAAAGCCCCTCCCAAGGCCCCCCAGGCATGAGGGGGCGCCCTCACCCGTCAGGGTGGGGGGACGTCTACAGCACTTCGAGTACGTCTGGCGGCACCACGTCTCAGACCGGTGGATTCAGGAGGTAGTGTCCTCCGGCTACAAGATAGAATTTGCTGTACGGCCCCCCACCAGGTTCATTGGGTCTCGAATCCCTCAAGACCCTGCCTTAGCTCAGGTCTTGTTGCTGGCCGTACAGGGTCTCCTGGACCTAGGGGTCATTTGCAAGGTCCCCCCTGGAGACAGGGGCACGGGGTTCTACTCAAACCTTTTCACAGTACTCAAGAAGGATGGGTCAGTCAGGCCCATTTTGGATTTAAAAATCCTCAACAAATTTGTCAAGAACAAGCACTTTCGCATGGAAACTCTGCGCTCGACCATTGGCTCACTGCGCCCAGGGGACTTCATGGCGTCCGTAGACATCAAGGATGCTTACCTGCACGTCCCGGTGTTTCCAGGACACCAAAGGTTTCTCAGATTTGCACTAAAAGATCAGCATTACCAATTTGTGGCCCTGCCATTCGGCCTACGGTCGGCTCCCAGGGTGTTCACCAAGGTGCTGGCAGGGGTGATGTCCCTGATAAGGCAAAGGGGCATACACGTGCTGCCCTACCTGGACGATATTCTCATCACCTCTCGGTCTCTGCGACAGGCAGAGTTGGACACTCGGCTGGTAGTGTCCACCCTGGAGTCCTTCGGCTGGGTGATCAATTACCCCAAGTCATCCCTGTCCCCCTCCTCGGTGACTCCGTTCCTGGGAATGATTCTGGATGCGGTTCAGTCAAGGATATTCCTTCCTCAACAGAAGGTGGAAGCTCTGACAGCGCAGGCGAGGTTCCTGCTCTCGAACCCACAGTTCTCCATCCGGCAGGGAATGCAGTTGGTGGGCCTGATGGTGGCGAGCTTCAAGGCGGTGCCCTTTGCCCAGTTCTACTTGAGACCTCTCTAGCTTCACCTTCTGTCAGTTTGGGACAAGAACCCTGCGTCCTTGAATGGGTTCTGTGTGCTTCCCCACTCGGTCAGACAGTCACTTGCGTGTTGGTTGGACCACGGGAACTTGACAAGGGGCACGTCCTTTCTGACCCCATTCTGGGAGACGGTCACAACGGATGCCAGTCTGTCAGGTTGGGGAGGATTCTGGAAGTCTCTGCGCTTCCAGGGGACGTGGGGCCCTCAGGAGGCCCATTTGCCCATCAACATTCTGGAATTACGGGCGGTCAGGTTGGTACTGGAGCGATTGACCCAACACCTGAGGGGTCTGTCGGTCCAAGTTCGCTCAGACAACAGAACGGCGGTTGCCTACATCAATCATCAGGGAGGGACCCGGAGCAAGGGTGCTCTCCAAGAAGTGTCTCAGATTCTGACATGGGTGGAGGCCAATGTTCAATGCATTACGGCTGTTTACATTCCGGGGGCGGAGAACCTGCTGGCGGACGCCCTGAGCAGGGGAATGTCCCGTCAGGGGGAGTGGTCCCTCTGCAACACGGTATTCGAGTCCCTGTGCCACCGTTGGGGTCTACCGGATGTGGATCTGTTTGCTTCCCGTCACAATCACAAGCTCCTGGCCTTTGTCTCCCTGTCTCAGGATCCTCTGGCCATGGCCACGGATGCCCTGTCCATGTCTTGGAGGGAGTATCGACTCCTGTATGCGTTTGCACCGTTTCCCCTTCTGGTGAGGGTTCTACGCAAGATTGCTCTGGAAGGGGTACCTGTGATCCTGGTGGCCCCCAGGTGGCCAAGAAGAGTGTGGTTCGCAGACGTGGTTCAAATGGCAGTAGATCAGTACGATCTGCCAAGCGTACCGGATCTGCTAACCCAAGGGTCGTTACGCCATCCCAATTTACAAACGCTGGCTTTGGCGGCCTGGCTGCTGAAACCTCCATCTTGATGGAGAAAGGGTTGTCTGCCTCTGTGGTGGCTACTATGGTGCAGGCCAGGAAAAAGACGACTTCTGCTATTTATTATAGAGTATGGCGTTCCTACATTGACTGGTGTGAGTCCAGGTCTCTTCCCTGCCGAGAATTCTCCGTCCCTAGGGTCCTGGAGTTTTTGCAGCATGGTTTGGACTTAGGTCTCAAACTTAGTACTCTGAAGGGTCAGGTTTCTGCCCTAGCTATCGTCTTTCAGAAGACCTTTGCTCAGCATCACCTGATTAAGACCTTTTTCCAGGGGGTCACTCACGTGCGTCCCCCTCTAAAGCCTACAGTCCCTGTTTGGGATTTGAATTTGGTTTTGTCTGCCTTGCAGGGTGCTCCCTTTGAGCCTATTCAAGAGGCTGCTCTGGTCGTTCTCACTCTCAAGGTTGTCTTCTTGGTGGCTATTACTTCGGTTAGGCGTGTGTCGGAGCTGGCCGCTCTATCTATTCAGCCTCCATACTATGAGCGACACCAGGACAGGGTGGTGGTCCGCTTCAAACCGGATTTTCTGCCAAAAGTGGTTTCGGCATTTCATTTGAACAAGGATATTGTTCTTCCTTCTCTGTCTCCCAATCCTCGCAACGAGTGGGTTCTGCATTCCTTGGACATAGTCAGGTGCTTGACGTATTACCTGGTTGTCACTAAGGCCTTCAGGAAGACTGATGCTCTCTTTGTTGTGCCTTCGGGGCCTAGAAAAGGTTTGGCTCCCGCCAAGTCTACCATCAGTAAATGGATTCATCAGGCTGGGATTCAGGCCTATTTTACTAAGGGGAGGCCCCCCATTTCCGCCTTACGGCTCACTCCACTTGTGCTATTGGTGCCTCTTGGGCTTTTCAGCAACAGGCCTCTGTTGAACAAGTTTGCAAGGCCACTGCTTGGTCTTCTGTTCACACCTTTTCAAAGTTTTACAAGGTTGATGTTCGGGCCTCAGCTGATTTGTGGGAGGTCCCTCGGTATATGTAGGGCCGGGAGGAGCCCGTTTTTGCATGTCTGCAGTGAACAGCGCCCTCAGGCGAAGGATTACCCATGTGTAAGTATTATAGATGGAGCAGGACGTGCTGTATGCGTATAATACCAATTCTACAGGTGAGTACTTCACAGAATTGTATACAGCACGTCCTGTTTCTTTACGCTTGGGATATCCGCCACAAGGTGGCGCAATGGACTGCAGAAGAGACTTGCGGCGTCTCCCGGACCCATAAAAGGACAGGAACCTCCCACAAATTCCCAGTTTCCTTCTGCAGTCTGGACTGCGAAGATAGAAGATGGCTCTCTATATTACGCAGGCGAGCGGGGCTTACTAGCCTGCAGGACTATTCCCACCCGTTTTGGACCCACTACCTCCCAGCCTCGGCTGCCTGGTTCGGGTGAAGGTAGGACAGCACCAGGGTCAGGTGCTGGAGGAGCGCTGCTCCAACCGCAATCCCTGTACCTACAAGGGTAGGCAGTTCAGGCTTATGGTGAGCCTTGTGGGATGCCCCTTCCTGCCTTATTGTGGCATTTTCCCTGCCCCCCCTCCACTGCCCCCACCTCCTCCACTGCCCCCACCCTCCTCCCTAGCTATGCATGCCTTGGGTGCACCTGCCGCTGCTCTTCCCCGCCTTGCTGTCTCCCTGGGAAGCTCCGTGCTCGCCACCGCACCGTTTTGTACGGCGGCTGGCGGCGACATTCGCTTCATATGTTGCTGCGATGTTATTGGCGCTGGGAGGTCACGTGGAGCGCATTTCGTGCTCTTCGGAGGGGGGGGTGTCATACCTCCGCGGCCCGCCCCTCGAGGTCCTTGCGGGCGCCATTTTGTTTGAGGTTTGTCTTCTCCTGACCTGCGTTACTGCGGCGCGCTGCTGGCCTGCCTGGTTGTGCGATCGCCTTCTTGGTCCGTGAGTCCCCTTCGGGGTTGTGTTGTGCTCTTCTCACCACATTATGGGGATTTTATGTGTGGTTTTCTTATGTCTTTCAGGTGGGTTTAACGTGACTGTGGTTTCTCCTGGCCCTCTTCCCCTTTGCATCTCCCACCTTCCCTAGCGGGTTTTGGGGCATCCCGGGTGGCTCTTGTTAGCCTTAACCCTATACTGGCCAGTGTGCCCACTCTAATCACCATATGGAGGCTTCCGGGGATAATGTGCTTGGGGTTCCTTCGGGACAAGCCCAGCTGTGTGCCACGTGTGGGGTATCCCCTGTGAGTGACGGTGTCAGGGTATGTGTGCCCTGCACCCAGAAGGTACTTGCGCTGCAGTCTGGGTTGTCTGCTACCCTGCCCAGCTCTGCGCCCCCTTCTACATCACCTACCTCCCCGCGCCTGCATTTGACCCCTAGTGAGGGGCATGCTAGTGGGGAATTACATTATGACTTGGCCTTGCGGGTGGCTAGCCTGGAAAGGCATATGGCTGGGCCGGTCCCCCCGTAAGGCTTCTGGCAAGAAGCGACATGTAACTCCCGCTGTTTCCCTTTTTTCTGAGGAGGATGAGGGACAGTTTTCTTTCCCTGGTCTTTATCCCCTAGAAGAGGGGGAACTTTTCTCTCATACTGAGTCCTCTGAAGGGAAGCAAGTGGTTTATGGTGGTACTGGGTCTCCTTTTGGAGAAGACCCGTAGACTTCTAAGGATTCAGACAGGCTGTTGTCTCACATTTTTGAAGTACTGTGTATTACACCTCCTGTCCCGGCTAAAAGGTAGCAGGGTGAGCTTTTTCAATCTGTTAAACAACGCTTGGAGTTCCCGGAGTTCCACTTCAATAATTTGGTACTCAAGGAGTGGGAACATCCTAGCAGATTGCCCGCGGTGCCTAGGAGTTGGGACAGGAGGTATCCATTTCCTGCTGATGTGGTTAAGCGCTGGTCATGTCCCCCCGAGGTGGATGCTCCCGTGCTTGGGTTGTCCAATACCTCGGTCATGCATTCCCCTGACACTTCTACTCTGAGGGATGGTGAGGACCGGCGTGTTGACCAGCTGGCCTGTCAAGGGCCTTCTGGATAGTGCCTCGGATGCCAATAGGGGGGAGGAATATAGATCCCTCCTACTTTGCTATGAATTTGTGGCATTTATTCTTTCTGCTGTGGATGATGCGGTCAGGATGTGTGGTAAGACGTCTGCCGTTTTGGTGGCTATACGCCGCTCTGTTTGGCTGCGTCAGTGGGCAGCTGATAATGCTGCTAAGAAGGCTCTCACTGGCTTCCCCTTTACTGGGCTACGGCTCTTTGGGGAGCGTCTGGATCTGTTTGCCAAGGATGGTAGGCTGCCTCAATGCAGGAGGCAGCCGCGGCCCTTTCGGGGGGCTGGTTCTTCCCTCCCCTCCTTCCGTGCTCCCAGGTCCAGTCGGGGTGCACCATTTGCGGGGGCACATAGAGACCCTTGGGGCCGGGGTAGAGGCCGTGGTTGCCCCGGTCTTTCATGGGGTCCCAAGTCCAAATCTTCCCTCAGACATGAGGAGGCGCCCTCACCCATCCGGGTGGGGGGACGGTTGCGGCTCTTTGCTCACGTTTGGAGACTGCGCGTCTCAGACCGGTGGATTTAGGAGGTGGTGTCCTCCGGTTACAAGATAGAGTTTGCAGCATGGCCGTCCCCCAGATTCATCATGTCCCGCGTGGGTCAAAATCCCTTGTCAGCTCAGGGCTTGCGGTCCAAAGCCTTTTGGATTTGGGGGTCATTTGCCTGGTGCCCTTCGGAAAGGGGCAGAGGTTTCTATTCCAATCTGTTCACTGTTCCCAAAAAGGATGGGTCCCTGAGGCCCATCCTGGATTTGAAGCGCCTCAACAAGTTTGTCAAGTTAAAGCATTTTCGCATGGAGACTCTGCGCTCAGCAGTCAGTACCTTGCGCCCCCGGGCGACTTCATGACTTCTGTGGACATCAAAGATGTTTACCTTCATGTTCCTATCTTTCCAAGTCATCAGAGATTTCTCAGGTTTGCTCTGGAGGATCAGCACTACCAATTTGTGACCTTACCTTTCGGTCTTACCTCAGCCTTTCGGGTCTTCACCAGGGTGCTGGCGGGGGTGATGGCTCTGTTGAGATATCAGGGCATTCGCATCCTTCCTTATCTGGACGACATTCTGATTGCGTCTCAGTCCTTCCATCAAGCCGAGCTGGATACCCAGATGGTGGTCTCCACGCTCCAGTCTTTCGGTTGGGTGATCAACTACCCCAAGACTCTCTCTCCGTCCTTGGTGACGTCTTTTCTGGGCATGACTCTGGATAAATCTCAGGTCAAGGTTTTTCTGCCTCAGCAGAAGGTGGAGGGCCTGCAGACGCAGGCACGGTCTCTGATTTCTTGCCCTCATCCCTCCATTCGGCAGGGGATGCAGCTGGTGGGCCTGATGATGTCATGCTTCGAGGCGGTTCCCTATGCTCAGTTTCACATGAGACCTCTTCAGTTGCACCTCTTGTCAGTTTGGGATCGGGACCCTGTGTCCCTGGATCAGACCTTTGTTCTGTCCCCTCAGGTCAGTCAGTCCCTCTCGTGGTGGCTGGACTCAAGGAATCTCCTAGTGGGCAGGACCTTTCGGCCTCCTTGCTGGGAGACTGTCACCACAGATGCTAGTCTCACAGGTTGGGGGGGGGGGGCTTTTTGAAGTCTCTGAAGTTCCAGGGTCAGTGGGGTCCTCAGGAGGCCCATGTTCCCATCAACATTCTGAAACCGCGGGCAATAAGGTTGGTTCTTTTCCAGTTGACTCCGCACTTTCGGGGTCGGGCTGTTCACACCTGCTCGGACAACCGGACGGCGGTTGCCTACATCAATCATCAGGGAGGGACTCGGAGCAAGCGAGCCCTCGAGGAAGTGGCCCTGATGCGGTCCTGGGCGGAGGAGAATGTTCCCTGCATATCAGCAGTTTACATTTCGGGAGTGGAGAACCTGGAGGCAGACTCCCTGAGCAGGGGGATATCTCGGCTGGGGGAGTGGTCCCTCAGCGTAAGGGTGTTTCACTCTCTGTGCCACCGTTGGGGTCTGCCGGATGTGGACCTGTTTGCTTCACGTCACAATCACAAACTTCCATTCTTTGTCTCTCTGTCTTAGGATCCTCTGGCCTTTGCCACGGATGCGCTGGCATTGCCTTGGAAGGGGTTTCAGCTCGTCTATTTGTTCCCTCCGTTTCCTCTGTTGGGCAGGGTGCTGCGCAAGGTAGCCTAGGAGGGGGTGTCGGCCATCCTGGTTGCCCCCTGTTGGCCAAGAAGGGTGTGGTTCGCAGACATCGTGCAGTTGGCAGTAGATCAGTACGTCCTGCCCAAGGATCCAGATCCTCTCACTCGGGCAGCTGTGCCATCCCAATTTACAAACACTGGCTTTGACGGCTTGGCTGCTGAAACCTCCATCTTGATGGAAAAGGGGTTGCCTGCCTCTGTTGTTGATACCATGAAAGAAAGAAGTCCTCGTCCTTTATCTACTACAGGGTCTGGCATGCTTACATTGCCTGGTGTGAGTCCAAATCTCTTCCCTGTCGGGTGTTTTCTGTTCCCAGAATTCTGGAATTCTTGCAACATGGTTTGGATTTAGGCCTTCAACTTAGTACCCTCAAAGGTCATGTTTCAGCTTTGGCAATTTTCTTCCAAAAATCTTTTGCCAGTCACCGTTTGGTTAAGACTTTTTTCCAGGGGGTTTCTCATGTGCTTCCGCCACATAAACCTAAGTTACCAGTTTGGGATTTGAATCTGGTGTTATCTGCTCTGCAGGGTCGTCCTTTTGAGCCTCTCCGTGAGGCTGCTTTGCCCATTTTGGCTCTCAAGGTAGCCTTTTTGGTGGCTATTACTTCTGTCAGGCATGTTTCTGCGTTGGCAGCGCTTTCCATCAAACCTCCTTATTTTGAGCGACACCAGGACAAGGTGCTGTTTCGTTTTAAACCAGATTTCTTGCCTAAGGTTGTGTCTGCTTTTCATCTCAATCAGGACATTGTCTTGCCTTCCTTGTGTCCTAATTCCAAGGAGAGGACTCTGCATTCTTTGGATGTGGTCAGGGTTCTGAAATTTTACTTGGTAGCTACTGAATCTTTCAGGAAGACTGATGCTCTTTTTGTTCTTCCTTCTGGTCCTAGGAAGGGTTTGCCTCCAGCTAAGTCCACTGTCGGCAAGTGGATTCGTCAGGCGGTGGAGCAGGCTTATTCTGCTAAGGGGAAGGAACCTCCCTTCCGCCTTACTGCTCATTCCACTCGTGCTATTGGGGCCTCTTGGGCCTTTCAGCACCAGGCTTCTGTTGAACAAGTTTGTAAGGCCGCAACATGGTCTTCTGTTCATACTTTTTCCAAGTTTTACAAGGTTGATGTTAGGGCCTCAGCCCTAGCGTAAAGAATACTTGTGAAACAGCGTGCTGTATGCTTGGAAAAATACAATTCTGTGAGTACTCACCTGTAGAATTGATTTTATAGTATACAGCACGTCCTGTTTCACCCCTCCCTTGTTATAATTTTTCTTGGTTACCTCTATATGGTGATTTGTTCAAATTTTTGGTTGGGGTTCCTTTATTTTTATTCTCCCGGCTTCTTGTCTAACTGCTTTGTAACACTGGGAATTTGGGAATTAGGTGCCTGTCCTTTTATGGGGTCGGGAGACGCCACAAGTCTCTTCTGCAGTCCACTGCGCCACCTTGTGGCGGATATCCCAAGCGAAAAGAATACTTGTGAAACAGGACGTGCTGTATACGTATAATACCAATTCTACAGGTGAGTATTTCACAGAATTGTATTTTTCTGCTGTCAAGCATACAGGAGGTTTTCAGTTCTGCTGATGCTGTACTTGAGCGTCCAATGTGGTAGTTGTGTATTCTGATTTTTTTTTTTTTTTTTTGCCTCTCTAGCCAGATCTCTACAAGAATTTGCTGCTGTTCTGGGGAATCTTGAAGATGAGCGGATGCGGATGGTAAGTGGTCGCAATTGTCTTTGTTTTGGAAGCATACAGGACAACTGCTAATGCATCTAACTTTCCTGCCTGTTTTGAGCTCCTAATGATAGGGGACAGGAAATAGCTGTGCACTGCAGTCAGGCATGTCTCCTATTGGAAGATCTGTAGCTGCTCCAACTGTGCTTCACTATTTTCTGACATACTTGACTGGAGCCTTTGCTAGGAAAAGGTGAGTATCTCCCTAATTCAGGTCTCCTTGATGTAGTGAGGGGGTCAGTTAAGTTACTTTAGTGTCTTTGTGGACCAGGACCGTCACTGGCACAGGAAACTGTGTCTAGATGAAGCAAAGTATGCTACCCTATTCCTCGACAGGTGGGCTGCTGCTGGCCCTCGTCTCTTCATATGTTGCTGATCGTGGCAACAACGTGTTTAGCCGCTGCTGAGTTGTGCAGAAATACTGTGTACAAGCGCAAGCACCTGCTGATTAGGTCCTCTGTGAGCATGGATTTGGAAGAATGGGACCTTTTTAGGAACATTGCCAATTACCCTCTTTATTCGACATATCTAAGGGCAAACAGCTCTATTTACATGCAGATCTTGGCAACCAGGAGTGGCTGTATCCCCAGCAACGCGCACGCTTCTGTCCCCAGCCTATGTTAATAGCTAGAGGCAGGAAGCCAAAGATGCGGGGATATGGCCACCTGATGGGGGGGGGTTCACACATGCCAGCAGGGGCATTTAGATTCCAGGGACGGACAGTTTGGGTTTTGTTCCGCTTTAAACAGTGCCCAACAATTACGCACACATAAACAACAAGTTTATTAGCCGTTTCATTAGTAACTTTGCATGTATAGAGACTAAAATGATCAATAATGCAATTCAGTTAAAGTCATTATATATCAGGGCAGAACACATACATTGTGGTCTGTCCTGATGAACAAGTGACCCTCCTCTGGGAAAGGATATTTAGATATTTTTTGATATCTCTTTAAATGGAGGGGGTTTGGAATTGCAGGTCCTATTGGAAATTACTACTGCAAAATTAATTGCTGGGGTTAGGTCCAACCCCCAAATTCTATAAGGACCTAGCGTTCCCACCACACCCCAGGAATAGATTTATTTAGAAAAAAATTATAATTGTGTTTATTTCATGTTCTTAAAAATCAGGTCATTACAAGTTCAGACATTACATATAAAAATTTAGGACATTTGATCATACAATTAATGCAGCAACATACAAATTTTGTTTTGATGGGCTACTAGTTATCTACAGTATTTTTGAATAAATAGATTCAAAATTCATTGCATCAGCGTTTTTTGTTCTTTAGGCTTACTGGTATGATGATCAGAGCGATCAGGGCAAACATGTTTCGCCAGTATGGCTTCCATAGTGCCCTATTATAATTATCAAAAACAAAATTCATTTGAATATCATTTATGTGCAAATAAATAAGCATACAATAAGCATATACAACATTTCTTTCTAATACATGAACCTGCATTGTATTGTTTGGCTTATATGACCTTACATGATATCATTCAGAAATGCTTAGCGTTGGTGCTATCTAGGTAATTAAATAGTAATTGATTGAGTTAAATACATACGGATGTGTTGGTGCTATCTAGGTAATTAAATAATAATTGATTGGGTTAAATACATACAGATATTATTATATTGGCAGTGTGACCCACCTGTTTTGTGACAATATGAAGCTCAGATTTGAATCTAGAATGATTTGATAGTACGATTTTGTATGGGCCCTGCTCTAATTCTAACATATACAAAGGCACACTCACCTGTAAGGAACATGTTGCAGTCTAATTGGCACATCCTTCTAAACGATCCTTATTTAAAAACTTTCTTACCACAGCATCCCAAGATAACTTTCAGACGCCCAAGCAACCTAAAGGACAGGTTGGTTCACAGCCACTTTTCTGCCCAGCAAAAGGCGAAGTGCTGTAAAGACTGGGGCACCTTTAGCTGTGGAAACTGTAGCATGTGTAAATACATTCTCCCCGGGGCACAGATTGTACATACCCAAAAGAACAAATACAAAACCAGGCCTTTCATAAATTGTAATACGCCTCATATTATTTATTATTTAACATGTGGATGCGGGAGATTCTATGTCGGGAAAACAAACCGACTACTCAAAAAGCGAATTTACGAACATCAGTACAGCATAAGAACAGGGAACACTAATACACCAATTGGCTGTCATTTCTGGAAATACCACGGAAGTGATCCGTCAACTCTTAAGGTACAAGGTTTAGACAGGATACACCCGCCAGCCAGAGGGGGTGATGTGGATAAAATCACACTAAGACTTGAAACAAGGTGGATCTTCTGATTACAAGCACATAAATACCCAGGTTTGAACGAAACAATAAGCTTCGCTTCCTACCTATGACAGTGACACAATACTTCCTACCTATGACAGTGACCTATGACCGTGACACAATACTTCCCTGGTTTACCTCGCCCCACATCTTGGGATTTACCTTTGAAGTGAACTTCACTGTCTGCCCCCTCAAGGGGGCAGATAGTGAAGTTTCATACCTGGTGATAGTCAGGGGCAAGACTTATTAGATTATCCCTATAGGACAACACCTGTTATTGTTAATCAGAAATAAGGGATTATTTCCCAATGATATTAATAATATGATACAGATTTGGTCTGATTGTTATGATGGTTATGCGTAGCGTTGCTGCTTGATCATTTGTCTGAATTTTGGATGTTGTCTATTGCAAATTTGATGGGTGACCCCCAGAGGGCATAGACACCCTCTGAATGATACCCCTTTGTATATAGGCCATTGATACCAACTAAGTATTAAAATGGTCTAAAGGTTAAATTTCTGTGGCCTCATGGCTATGCTCAGTATGGACATCATATATATTTAATTCTGTACGCTGATTCCCACATATTTCTGTATGGGGATTTTCCTTCCAACACACTCTCACCTAGGATTTATATCCAGGCTGGAGTACATTTGGTATATTGGGGTTCATTTTTCCCAAAAATAATCCTAGTTTGTTTTAATCGATTCTTGTTCCTCAAGAAAGCGGTGCAACACTGTGGCATCTCCACAATTTCCTCCCTTCCAAGATGTAATCTATAATCTGAAGAACAATCTGTTTCTTTATATACAAATATATGGATCCTCTTTATAATAACTTTCCTATACAGGACCCACGGTATATACAATATACAGAGCATAACATACAGATCCACATTTTTTTTGCAGACTAAACAATCTGCTGTTAGTCTACAACAACATGGCGCCACAAGCGCAGACATGTCAACATAGGGACACGGGAGGACGACGCGCGTAACATCATTTCCGGTTTGAGTAACCGGAATGACAATATCAGTGCCCCGTTGGGAGGGTCACTGACAAACGCGCGCCGGGTGCCGGTGGAGTGGCTTATGCGCTAATACTTGGCTACAACCCTGGAGACAACAAACAGACTTCAATGTTCAGACGCAGTTGCGCATTAAACATTTTTGTAATCCAGGCTATTACTAACAATTAGGTATGCACTGCTCACAATAATATACCGGGTGCTAGCTACAGGGACACCAATAACATACTACTACTCAACTACAGGTGAAGCTCCAGGGCTAGCCCACCATTGTGTCCTCATATATCAAGCTGCACACCATTACTTCATGTAATAAATCAATTTATTAATCAAATAATTCATCCAATAATTCACATACAAAAACACACATCAAAAATTAAAAAACATATAATTAAAACCCCAAGTGGGGAGGAACTCCAGGGCTAAAATAATCTGCAGTCACTCACATACAATATCAGAGCAACTCTTTAAATTTAGTTGAAGTAATTCTAAAATTCATTGAAATCAACCAATATATAGCCTCTGACGTTTGTAGGACAGGACATGAAGTGCCTGTGCAATCTAAAATCTATAGTAAATAATATAGTGAATACAACTCCATATTGAGTTGCAATATAAACATGTGCAAAACTACAAATAACCAACTAAAGTGCCTTCAAAGGTGCATAAAGTGCCTAAGTGCTAACATGCATTAATTAATCTAAATAGTGCCTCTCTTTGTCTCCAGAAACGTCAGGGATACACATCAGGAATCCATTGTATCAGCAATTATCTAATGATCACAATATCACATAGCAGCCCAATTCCTCCCCACTTACCTCGTCACCTACGCGCTCCAGGCTATTACTTATACATTCGAGGCAGCACCTGAACGGAGCGCAACGGTGCACAGCACTCCAGCACCAGAGCGGGGACATAGTGAGCCAGCTCTCAAGGTACTTTAATACTGTTCTGAACACCGATTATTATTATTGCACACATATGCATTGCTAGTTAGAAAATTGCTAACATATACACTCTATACCCCTATAGGCTCTGAACAACAGGACTCCTCTTTAACTTTGAATGTGTGAGCAATAGCCTGCAGCATACATTTTCATAAAGGCACGTGCATTCGAGCACAGTTGGAGGTATAGCAGTTATCATTACCACAATACATATACAGTTATATCTTAGCAGTGCAGTGCTTCATCTAAATATCTTCATAGGTGTTAGAACATGTAAATAATAGAGAAACAAACAGGTCTTTTCCTCTTTTTAAGGTTTATTCAGCCATACAAAATCGTACTATCAAATCATTCTAGATTCAAATCTGAGCTTCATATTGCCACAAAACAGGTGGGTCACACTGCCAATATAATAATATCTGTATGTATTTAACCCAATCAATTATTATTTAATTACCTAGATAGCACCAACACATCCGTATGTATTTAACTCAATCAATTAATATTTATTTACCTAGATAGCACCAACGCTAAGCATTTCTGAATGATGTCATGTAAGGTCATATAAGCCAAACAATACAATGCAGGTTCATGTATTAGAAAGAAGTGTTGTATATGCTTATTGTATGCTTATTTATTTGCACATATATGATATTCAAATGAATTTTGCTTTTGATAATTATAATAGGGCACTGAGGAAGCCACACTGGCGAAACATGTTTGCCCTGATCGCTCTGATCATCATACCAGTAAGCCTAAAGAACAAAAAACGCTGATGCAATGAATTTTGAATCTATTTATTCAAAAATACTGTAGATAACTAGTAGCCCATCAAAACAAAATTTGTATGTTGCTGCATTAATTTTATGATCAAATGTCCTAAATTTTTATATGTAATGTCTGAACTTGTAATGACCTGATTTTTAAGAACATGAAATAAACACAATTATAATTTTTTCTAAATAAATCTATTCCTGAGGTGTGGTGGGAACGCTAGGTCCTTATAGAATTTGGGGGTTGGACCTAACCCCAGCAATTAATTTTGCAGTAGCAATTCAGTTAAAGCTGTAGGATACCTCTATTTACTGTAGCACCCGTTGTGATATGTACAATTCTTGCTGTTTATTTTTATAGATTGAAAATGCTGGAGAAGTACTCATAATGCCTCTTGAGAAATTTCGAAAGGAGCAGATTGGTGCAGCTAAGGTAACAAATTGCCATTAGAGCTTGCTAGAAAAGTATTTATGATTTCTTAATTGTACGTGCTTGGGGACACAGCACCTAATTGTTGGTTTGGGTATGTATGCTGTGCCTACCTGGAGGATATACATTGTCTGCTATTGTATTGTAGAGGGTAAGTCTCTATTTAAAAGAAAAAGGCACCTAAAGTGAGACCATATCAAACCAGAATCACTTTTATTCGCCAAGTACAGGGGATGTGCAAATGCACATTTGGTGGTGTGCACATATCCATCTGGGGATGCATGTGCATGCAAGTCTGGAGGCGTGCGCTTGCACGTCTGGGGATCTATGTGCATGCAAGTCTGGAGGTGTGTGCTTGCATGTCTGGGGATGTTTGCTCATGCATGTCTGGAATTGTGGGCATGCACGTCTGCGGATGTATGTGCATGCAAGTCTGGGGGTGTGCGCTTGCATGTATATGTGCATGCAAGTCTGGAGGTGTGCGCTTGCATGTCTCGGGATGTATGTGCATGCATGTCTGGAATTGTAGGCATGCAAGTCTGGGGATGTATGTTCATGCATGTCTGGAATTGTAGGCATGCCTGTCTGGGGATGTATGTTCATGCATGTCTGGAATTGTGTGCATGCACGTCTGGGGATGTATGTGCATGCACGTCTGGGATTTGTAGGAGATTTATCATAACACTAAATCACCCATCTGACAGGGCAGAAAATGGACGTATGCTGAAAAGGCATACTAGAAATTGTTCACACTGGTATGGGGGCGCTACACTACTAAATATAATTTGTCAAATTAATCAAAATTATTAACAAAATGCTCTTTCTAATAATTACATTACAGAAAGTGACTTTCCTATTTATATGTCTAGTTAAAATGTGCTACATCTGTAAAGAGTGAGGAAAAAAGGGTAAGAAGTGCAGGTCATATATGTAAGATTTAGGAGGAAGCAGTTGCCCCCCATTTTACGATTTCAAAAAGTGCATTTTCGTGTACTCGCATTTAAAATCCTTAAAGCGTGCCTTCACCCTGAATAAGAGCATATCTTATATGTTTCCCACACACTGTAGATACAGATTGCTCACATAACAATCATCCTACCTGCATCTACTGCATGTTATGAGCCTTTAAACATCCAAGATGGCGACTCATGGAGCATCAGGCAAACAGGAAGTGTCTTCTGACTGTGCCGCTCTGCATTCTGGGAATGGTGTCCCAACCCCCGGTACTTTATCCTGCTCTCCTCTCCTCCGTATGTGATGCTTCTGAGGCAAGATGGCTGCGCCCGTATCCTAGAGTCCTGAACAGAGTTGCAGCCCAGTGGGGGAAAGAATAATAAGTGGCTAAAAACTTAAAATTTATTAATTTTAGATGCAGGGGAATAGATTTTTAAGGGTTCTGGCTTTTCATTAAGTCATGCTGAAGGTCCGGTTTAAAGGAACGGTTAGGTTAGCTATACAACACCAAAGCCAGATGTAACAGCTGTGGTGGAAAAAAGGGGATTATAGCATTTGTTTTGTGGCTTGACGAAGAATTTAAATCCCGATTAGACTTAAAGTGGACCAACAGTCAAAAAAGGCTTAAACCAGACCAACACAACAAACAGTGCTCATATGCATATGCTCCAGGACAATTTAGATTGCTGCACATAAAAATTCATTTACCCTATTCCAAGTATGTCACACACCCCGCTTCCACTATTCATAACATATGGGTTATGGTCCAGTAGAGGGCGAACTTCTGCAGAGATGAAAATAGAAAAAATAGCAAAATAGAAGCCCCTCCCGGTCCATAAATACCTGGGACCTCCCACACATTCCCCAGTTCCTTCTCTGCAGGACGGCGAGCAAGTCAGAAGATGTCTGCTTCTCTACCTTGCAGGTAAGCCGGGCTTACACCTGGCCTTGTTGTGCTCTATTTCTGCCCAGACCTTTATGCATTAAGCCCAATTCTATCCTCCCAGCCTTGGCTTCAGGTCTGGGTGATGGCAGGCTTCACCTTGATAGGTGTTTAGGGAGCCATGCTCCCCAGTGAGACCCCATACAAGGGGATAGGCGGTATCCAGGTTGGTGATCCCGGTTTGGGATGCCCTGTCTCCATTTACTTCCCTTACACCTTATGGGGGGGGGGGGCTTCGTGGCATTGTTCTGCTATCTTTCATTTTTTATATATGTGTGTGTGTGTGTGCTTCTGCGCTTGATTCACGTTTGCCGCTTTGCGCTCTGCCTGCAGTATGGGGAGCTTCTTCCTCTGAGTCTGTGAGGGGGCGGGGCCGGGAGCTCGCGCCTTGCCGCGGCCCGCCCCCTTCTGTTTTTGGCACCATTGTGGGCCCATCCCATTGCTGGGAACCGCATTGCTGGATTCGGAGGGAAGGGGACGGGGACGGGCGCGGCGCGATCCGCGCTGGCCCGCCCCTTCTTCTCCCTCTCTCTCTCTCTGTCTCTCAGGCGCTGCTGGCTGAATAGGACGCCATTTTCTGCGGTGTGTGAGTGCCCTGCTGGGCTCCCACCTCTTTTTATTATGCTTGGCCAATATGCCTCAGTCGCCACTTGGGGCAGTGCTGGCCCCTCTGCTAATTGTGTTCTTATGACATGTATTATTATGCAGTTGCTGTGTGTCCATGTGCTTATGGCCCATATCTTGTGTCTTTCAGGAGGCCTTGCTTAAAAAAGGGGTTTCTCCCGGTCCTAGGGTCCCTAGCAGTAATTTGGGGCTCTTATAAATCCTCCCACTCTGGACTTTAAGGGGCATCCCGGGTTGCTTACCAGCCTAATTCCCTCTGGTCATTGCGACTACCTTAAAATCACCATATGGAAGCTCCACAGGATACCGGGCACGGGCTCCCTTCGGGACAATCCCGGGTATGTGTTGGTTGTGGGGTACCCCTTATGGGGGATAATGTACTAAATGGCATACCATGTGCACAACAGGCCATAACGCGGCAGTCGGGATCCCAGGCTTCTGGGTCAGTGCCTTCCGTCTCATCTCCTACCCCACCCCGCATCATCCGTACCCCAAGTGACACTGTCATTAGTGGGGAGTCTCACTCGGATGTATGTGCTAGGCTGGCAAACTTCGAGAAAATTATTTCTAGCTCAGTGGGCAGAAAGGCCCCTGCTAAGAAAAGGCATCTGTCACTGGCTACGCCGGTAATCGAGTTTAATGATTATGACTCCCCTGACTGGGCTGATTATTCCCCGCTTGAGGAGGGGGAATTGTTTGAGGAATCTGAGACTGAGGAACTGCAGTTCTTTGATTCTGATGCCAGGCAGGCGCTGGGGGATGCTGTGTATACCCCCAAGGTCCTGACCCATCTATCAGAGGTTCTGGATATTTCCCCACCAGCGGAGGCCCCTCCGAAGAAGGGGGGATTCTTTGGGTTCTCTAAGCCCCGCTTGGAGTTTCCAAACCAGGATCATTTTGACAGCATGATTCTTAAAGAATGGGAAAAGCCGAGTCGCCTTCACGGTGTTCCTCAGGGATGGGATAGTTAGTATCCCTTTCCGGTGGACGCGGTGAAGCTCTGGTCTTCCCCTCCCGAGGTTGATGCGCCCATCTTAGGATTGTCCAACACCTCCGTTGTACATACTCCTGATGCCACTGCCCTTAAGGATGGCGAGGACAAGCGCATTGATCAGATGGCTTGTCATGCCTTTGCCAGTGTGGGTTCAGCCTTGCGGCCTGTCTATGCATCGGCACTCGTGGCTGTGGCTACCAGGTCAGAGATCAGGGACATGTTAAATGGGTCCCAGCTCAACCCAGACAGCGTTGAATTCACAGCCCTTAAGAGGTGTGAATTGTTCATGAATTTTGTTTTGTCAGCTATGGACGACACTATTACCATGTGTAGTAGAACTTCGGCTCTGTTGGTGGCCATGCGCTGATCGGTCTGGCTGCGCCAGTGGGCGGCTGACGTTGCGGCCAAGAAATCACTTACAGCTCTGCCCTTCCTGGGAACGCGGCTGTTTGGAGACAAATTGGATTCTGTGGCGAAAGGTGGAAAGCTACCTCAGCGTAAGAAGCAGCGCCGCTCCTTTCGGGGGGCAAGGTCTTTCAATCCTTCCTTTCACGGTGCCAGAGGGGGCAGAGGTCTTGCCTACTCTGGCTTCAGAGGCGGTTCCTGGAACAGTTGCAGAGGACGTGCCCGTCCAGCCTCTACCTGGGGGCCCAAGCCCGCTGCCAAGCCAGCTCAGCAATTACGGGTGGGGGGACGGCTGCGGCTCTTCTTCCAGGTCTGGGCCCAGGAGGTAACTGACAAGTGGATATTGGAAGTGGTCTCGTCTGGGTACAAACTGGAGTTCGAGTACCGGCCTCCTCCCAGATTTCTAAGGTCTTGGGTGCCTTCGGATCCTTGGGCGGCGCAGGGGCTCCTTTTGACTGTAAAGAACCTCCTGGACATGGCGGTCATATGCCAGGTGCCTCTTTCAGAGAGAGGCCGGGGCTTTTATTCCAACCTCTTCACAGTTCCCAAAAGGGATGGCTCCATAAGACCCGTTCTGGATTTGAAGCTTCTCAACAGATTCATCAGAACCAAGAAGTTCCGCATGGAGACTCTGCGCTCAGCCATCGGTTCCCTTCATCAGGGGGATTTCATCACGTCCATAGACATAAAGGATGCTTACCTTCATGTACCAATTTTTCCAGCACACCAGAGATTTCTCAGGTTTGTGGTCGGAGATCAACATTTTCAGTTTGTGGCCCTCCCGTTCGGGTTGACCTCAGCACCGAGGGTGTTTACCAAGGTCCTGACGGGCATAATGACCCTGCTCAGAGCCCAGGGCATTCGCATTGTGCCGTGTCTGGACGACCTGCTCATTACAGCTTCTTCCCTCTTTCAGGCGGAGCTGGATGGGTGATCAACCACCCCAAGTCGTCTCTCTCCCCATCAAGGGAGATTTTTTCCTTTCTGGGCATGAATCTGGATACCAGTCAGGCCAGAGTGTACCTACCTCAGCCAAACGTGCAGAGAGTTCAGGATCTGATACGTGTTCTCCTGACCAATCCTCGCCCTTCTATCCGGCTAGGGATGACTCTGGTAGGTTTGATGGTGGCCTCCTTCGAGGCAGTCCCCTTTGCTCAGTTCCACATGAGGTCGCTCCAACTCCATCTATTGCTGAAATGGGACAGATGTCCACAGTCCTTGGTTCAGTCTTTTCTGATGTCTCCCAGGGTTCGGCAGTCCCTTCAGTGGTGGCTGGAACCAAGCAATCTGATGAGGGGCAGATCCTTTCTGGCCCCTTGTTGGGAGATGGTTACCACGGATGCCAGCCTGTCGGGCTGGGGAGGTTTCTGGAAGGATCATCAGTTTCAGGGGTTGTGGGGTCCTCAGGAGGCTCACACCCCCATCAATGTCTTGGAACTCAGAGCTATCCGGTTCTGTCACGTCTGACACTACACCTACAGGGCTTACCGGTTCATCTTGGCGGTGTACATTCCGGGAGTGGAGAACACGGAGGCGGACTCCCTGAGCAGGGGATTCTCTCGCCGAGGGGAATGATCGCTCAACCTCAGGGTATTTCGGTCCCTGTGTCACAGGTGGGGGACTCCGGAGATGGATCTCTTTGCCTCTCGGCACAATCACAAGCCCCCAACCTTTGTATCTCTGTCTCGGGATCCTCTGGCCCTGGCAGTGGATGCCTTGTCCCTTGCCTGGAGGGATCTGGGGTTTCTGTACCTGTTTCCCCCCTTCTCCATGGTAGGCAAGGTAGTGCGCAAGCTGGCTCTAAAGGGGGCACCAGCAATTCTGGTGGCCCCAAGGTAGCAAAGACAGGTTTGGTTCGCAGACGTTGTAAAACTGGCGGTGGATCAGTACAGGCTGCCCATTTCCGGATCTGATTTCTCAGGGTCAGCTACGTTACCCCAATTTACAAACACTTGCTTTGACGGCGTGGCTGCTGAAACCTTCATCCTGAGGGAGGAAGGTTTGTCGGAGGCGGTTATTCAGACATTGATTAGAGCTAGGAAGAGGTCTTCCTCTACCATTTACTATAGGACTTGGCGGTCCTATATTGACTGGTGTGAGGCTAGGGCCTTACCTTGCAGGGTGTTTACGATTCCTAGGATATTAGGTGTATAAGTATACAGTACGTCCTGCTCCAGATAGAATACTTACACTTGGGTTATCCTCCGCCAGATGGCGCTGCACTGCAGAGACATGTAAAACAGGCTCATCCCGGCCCCTCAAATACCCGGGGACTTCCCACAAATCCCCAGATTTCTCTGCAGGGCTTACTGCGAAGACATGAAATTATCACTCTGTCGCAGGTGAGCGGGGCTATTAAAGCCTGCGGCCCTGTTGGACTATTCCCACCCGTCCTTCGTGTGATGTACTTCCCAGCTTCGCTGGTCGGGTGAAGGTAGGCGGCACCATGAGTGCTTAAGGAGCCCTGCTCCACCGCAGTCCCCCATCAAAGGGTAGGCGGTATAGGCTGATGGTGAGCCTTTATGGGATGCCCCTCCCGCATTATTGTCCCATGCCCCGGTAGCGGTGGCCCTGTACAAAGGGCCGCCATCCTCCCTCACTCTCCCTGTAGCCTTCGGGGGGGAAAAGAAAGGGGGGGGTGTGGATGTCAGTGTATTTTGTGATTACATGCATATGGCCTTTTTTGTATTATGGTATATGTGGTGTCAACCGCCGCGCTGACTTGTCTTTTTACACTGCAAATACCGCCGCCGCGCGCGTCTTTTCCTTCATTTGGATGTTCCGCGCCGGGCGGCAGCGTTACCTCAGACGCCTCTGCATCCTCATTGGCTGCTTGTCGGTTGGACTTCGCGCTCTTCAGGGGGGCGGATCCTGGCATGGTGCGCCCCGCGTCCCGGCTCGCTCTGGCCCACCCTTCGAGGTACTCGGCGCCATGTTGTCTGGTCGCACGCAGGTGTGACGTTCTTACTTACCGTGGTCCGTAAGTGCCCTCGCGGGCGGCTTTATACTTCACTGTAGTGTGTTTCGGTTCTGACACCCTTCTTCTCATTGTGTCTTTCAGACGGGTGAATTCATTGGCTTCTCCCGGCCTGGTGTAATTAATAGTCGGGCCTTGTAAAATTACTCCCACTTCCCTAGCGGGTCATTGGGCCATCCAGGGTTGCTTTATAGCGTCAATCCCTACTGGCATATTGTGCCTAATAATCACCATATGGAGGCATCTAAGGATAATGTGACCGGGGTCACTTTGGGACAAGACCGACGGTGTATGGCGTGTGGACAACCTCATGCTGATGCTGACAAGGCATGGGTCTGCGTACCCTGTGCTGAGCAAGCGCTGGCTTTGCAATCTGGCCTGCAAGGGGCTGCACCTCGTTTCACTTCAGCTTCTCCCCCAAGCTTAAATCTCACTCCTGCTGAGTTGCATACAAGTGGGGATTCTCAGCCTGATGTGTCTTCTGGACTACCTACTGCTGAGCAGATTATTGCGAGGTCCTTAGCGCGTAAGGGTCCTGGTAAGAAGCGGCACCTGACGCCTTATGATACTGTTTTCCTTATGGGATCTCAGGAGTTTATGAATCTGTGTGGCTATACCCCTTCTGATGGAGAGCTCTTTTCTGACTCAGGCTCATCTGATGAGAGACCAAGGGGTCATGACGATTCTGGCTCTGACCCCTGGGCCCCGGATGACACTGACAGATTATTGACCCAGATCTTTGAGGTTCTGTCTATCTCTCTCCCTGGTGAGGCTCCCAGACAAAGAGGGGAGCGCTTCCATACAACAACATCACGTTTGGAATTCCTAGAGCAGGCACATTTCCATTCCCTTGTGCTCAAGGAATGGGAGTGCCCCAGTAAACTTCCCGGGGTTCCAAGGGATTGGGATAGGAAGTATCCCTTTCCACCTGAGGTGGTTAAATGTTGGTCATTCCCCCCCGAGGTGGATGTCCCGATAACACCCCTGTCATACATCCCCCTGATTCTACTACCCTGCGTGATGCTGAGGACCGGCGCATTGATCTGCTGGCCTCCCACGCCTTTGCATGTGCGGGGACGGCGCTACGCCCGTTCTGTGCCTCTGCCATTACTGCTGTGGCCACTAGAACCCTCATCAGAAATATGCTTGATACTGCCTCTGATGATCTCCCTTGTGAGGTGTTTATTGCACTCTCCAGTTGTGATGTGTTTATAAATTTTGTTCTTGTAGCATTGGATGACACCATCAGAATGTGTGCAAGAACTTCTGCCCTCGTGGTGGCTATACGTCGCTTGGTCTGGCTGCGACAGTGGGGTGCTGACAATGCTGCGAAGAAGGCCCTTACTGGGATCCCCTTTAAGGGGCTACGTCTGTTTGGGGCCCGCCTAGACCTGTTTGGTAAGAGAGGTAAGTTACCCCAGCGCAGACGGCTGTCTCGGGCCCTTCGGGGCCAGGGCCCCCCTACCACCCCCCACCATGGTGTTAAACAGGAACCAGGGGTGTCCTTCGCGGGGGCTCGCTCAGCTCTCTGTCCCAGGAGCAGAAGACTACACCCTGGCTCTTCTGGGGGGGCTATGCCCAAATCCTCTCCCAAGTCCCCTCAAGCATGATGGGGCGCCCTCACCTGTCTGGGTGAGGGGATGGCTGCTGCACCTTGCTCAAGTCTGGAGGCATCACACCTCAGACCGGTGGATTTAAGAGGTAGTGTCCTCCGGCTACAAGATAGTGTTTGCTGTGCGGCCTCCCCTAAGATTATCTGGTTTTGGGTACTCCTGGTCCCTGCTTCTGCTCAGGTGCGGGCGCAGGCCGTGCAAGGTCTGCTGAGTCTGGGGGTCATTTGCAGATTTCCCTCAACAGACAGAGGCAAGGGACCCTACACCAACCCTTTCATAGTTCCCAAAAAAAGATGGGTCAGTCTGCCCATTCTGGATTTACAGATCTTCAGCAAATTGTCAAGTACAGGCGCTTTCCTCATGGAAACTCTGCGCTTCTTGCGCCCCGGTGGCTTCATGCTGTCCGTGGATATCAATGTGGCTTACTTTCACATCCTTGTGTTTTCAGGACACCAAGATTCCTCAGATTCACGTTGGAAGATCAACACTGCCAATTTGTGGCCTTGCCATCTGGCCTCTCTTCAGCTCCCAGAGTGCTCACCAAGGTGCTGGCGGGGGCGATGTCTCTGATGAGGCCAAGGGGTGTCCGCGGGCTGCCACTACCTGGACGTTCTCATCACTTCCCAGTCTCTACATCTGGCAAAGTTGGATACTCAGCTGGTGGTGTCCATTCTGGAGTCATCTGGATGGGTGATCAGCCACCCCAAGTCCTCATTGTCCCCTTCCTTGGTAACTTCATTCCTAGGAATGAATCTGGACACAGTTCAGGCAAGGCTATTCCTTCCTCAGAAGAAGGTGGACAATCTGCTTGCACAAGTTCAGTTCCTCCTAGCTGTCCCCGTCCCTTCACCAGGCAGGGGATGCAGCTGGTGGGCCTGATGGTGGCGTGCTTCGGAACGGCCCTTGTGCTCAGTCCCTCTTGGGGCTTCTGCAACTTCTCCTTTTGTCTGTATGGGACAAGGACCCAGCATCCCTGGACAGGGTCTGTGTGTCTTCCCCCCCTGGTGAGGAGATCCCTCTTGTATTGGATGGACTCAGGGAATCTATTGGGGGGCGGAACCTTCTTGCTCCTTCCTGGGAGACGGTCACCACGGATGCCAGTCTATCAGGTTAGGGGGGTTCCAGGGGAGGTGGGGCCCTTAGGAGGCCCATTCACCTATCAATGTCTTGAAGCTGTGAGCGATCAGGTTAGTTCTGGCTTGCTTGACTACTCATATTCAGGGCCTGCCTGTTCAGGGGCGCACGGTCACTCTGATGGCAGTTGCCTACATCAATCATCAGGGAGGGACCCCGGAGCAAGAGGCCCCTCCAGGAAGTGTCTCTGATCCTGATCTGGGTGGAGGCCAATGTTCCCTGCATTTCAGCGGTATACATTCCGGGAGGGGGGTCCCTCTGCAACAGGGTGTTCCAATCTCTGCATCACCGTTGGGGCCAACCGGATGTGGATCTGTTTGTGTTCCGTCACAATCACAAGTTCCAGGCCTTTGTCTCCCTGTCCCAGGATCCTCTGGCCGTGGCCACGGTTGCCTCAGTAATGTCATGGCTGGACATTCAGTTTTTGTATGTCTTTTCTCCATTCCCCCTGCTAGGCAGGGTTCTGCGCAAGATTACTCTGGAAGGGGTGCCAGTGATTCTGGTGGCCCCCAGGTGGCCAAGAAGAGTGTGGTTCGCAGATGTGGTGCAGATGGCAGCAGATCAGTGCCTAGAGTACCAGTTCTGCTCACTTAGGGCCCCTTACGCCATTCCAATTACAAACTCTGGCTTTGACGTCTGGCTGCTGAAACCTCCATCTTGATGGAGAAAGGTTTGTCTGCCTCGATGGTTGAGTCCATGGTGAAGGCTAGGAAGAAGACTTCTTCTTCCATTTGTTATAAGGTGTGGCGTACCTACATTGACTAGTGTGAGTCTTGATCTCTTCCCTGTTGGGTGTGCTCAGTTCCCAGGGTTCTGGAATTTTACTGCATGGGTTGGAGTCGGGTCTCTAACTCAGTACCTTGAAGGGTCCGGTTCTATCCTGTCTGTCTTCTTTCAGGAGTCTTTTGTTCAGCATTCCTTGATTAAGACTGCTTTTAGGGGGTTACTCATGTGCGTTCCCCACGACAACCTATGGTCCCTGTTTAAGATTTAGAATTGGTCTTGCCTGCCTTGCAGGGTGCTCCCTTTGTACCTGTGCAGGATGCTGCCTTGGCCATTCTTACGCTCAAGGTTGTGTTTCTGGTGGCTATCACTTCTGTCAGGCGGTGCTGTCCATTCAGCCTCTATTTTGAGAGGCACTAGGACAAGGTGGTGTTTCATTTCAAACCTGATTTTCTGCCTATAGCTAGTGTCTGCCTTTTTTTTTTTTTTATATATATATTCTTTATTTTCCATTTTACAATGTTACAGTATAAAACAGTAAAGCAGCAATAAAGAGAAAAGAAAGAAATACTGTCTGACTCATATTACATCAAATGTCAAATGTTATGAGGTGTCGAGTAAATATGACGAAGAGAATCCACGGCCCGCCGGGGCCATCCCAAATGGAGCATTGGGTACATTTCCGCCTTACGGGGCGGGAGAGAGCCCCCCCGGCACCACCTCACTCCCCCAAGAGCACTTCCCTGAGGGGACGCCGCTGCAGGTAGCCCTTTGTTGCAACCTGTAATGAATATGGTGGCGCCGACGGGACCCCCCCCCCCCCCCCCGACCACATCAATACCCCAGTTATTCAAAAGAAAGCTCGACATGTTAGAACTCTTATAATACAAACTGTAAGAAATTAAGAGGTAGGAGCCATGAGGAAGGGAGAAAAGAAAGAAAGATTAAAAGGGGGGGAAGAGGAAGGGAGGGTTTAGCTAGTTACAAAAGAGGGGGAGAGAGGTGCGGAGGAAGGGACGCAGAGGGGCAAAGAAACAAAGATGTGCGGCAGAGGGAGGGAGGCACGCCAACCCATCAAAGGCCATCCTCCAGGAGGGTCCTGTACTCCTGTGAGGTGTGTCTGCCTTTCTATTCTTAGTATACAGTACGTCCTGCTCCAGATATAATACTTACATTATCCTTCGCCAGAGGGCGCTGTGCTGCAGAGACATGGAAAAACAGGCTCCTCCCGGCCCTTCAAATACCCAGGGACCTCCCACGAATCCCCAGATTTCTCTGCAGTGCTAGCTACGAAGACATGATGTGTCACTCTCTCGCAGGTGAGCGGGGCTACCAAAGCCTGTGGCCCTGTTGGACTATTCCCACCCGTCCTCCCTGTGATGTGCCTCCCAGCCTGGGCTGTGCTGGTCGGGTGAAGGTAGGCAGCACCTTGCGTGGTCGGTAGGCGGTCAGGCCGTTGGTGAGCCTCTAGAGGATGCCCCTCCCGCAATTTTGCCCGTGCCCCTCTTAGATTCAGTCCATGGACACCGTCAGCTTCTCCCCTCGCTCCCTCCCGTAACTCGGGGGGAAAAGAAAGGGGGGGTGTGTGTGTGTGTGGCAGCCCTAACGCCCATCCGCCATTAGACCTTGTTCCTTTAATCGGGGGGTCAGTGTCGCGCATCACTGTACAGTGCGAGCTGTCTTTTCTTGCTATTAGTCTGCCTCTGCAGATTCATTCCAGCGTGTCAGCATTAGATGTTAACTATTCTCCGCTGCTGCATTGCTGTCGGTTAGAGCTTCGCGCTCTTTGGGGGAGGCGGAGACTTGGCATGACGAGTCTTGCGTCACAGCCTGGCCTGGCCCTCCCCTCGAGGTTCGCTGGCGCCATTTTCTCTATCTTCGTGCGTGGTGTGGCTCGTCTCCTCCCTCGGTCATGTAAGTGCCCTCCGGGGCGGTATGGTTTCTAGGTTTTTCAAACAGAGCATGACACTGACTCCTCTCCCATTGTGTCTTTCAGAAGCCAAGACTTCGTTACCGGCCCCGTCCTAACATATATTACAACGGGTCCTCTTTACAAATTCTCCCACATTACTAGCGGGTTCGGGCATCCAGGGTTGCTTATTGCATAATTCCCTGTGTTTATACTGCATAAAAATCACCATATGGAGGCATTTCAGAATTATGGAACCGGGGTCCCTCCGGGACGTGACCGGCTGTGTGCAGTGTGTGGCCAGCTCCTGGCTGAGGCCGACAGGGCACAGGTCTGCGGACAGTGTGCAGCACAGGCATTGCTAACAGAGGATCCTCCCTTCCTCACCCCCGTCTCCCCGCTCCCAAACATCGCTCATGATGAGTCCCACTCCAGCGGGGATGACCTGCAAGAGGTGCCGCGAGCGTTGCCCACGGCGGAGCAGGTGCTTTCTGGATTGGCGGAGCGTATGGGCCCTGGTAAAAAGCGGTCCCTGACACCTCCAGGCTCTCCGGTTCCTGACGATACCGATGATTCTGCTGATATGCAGGACCCTGACCCTTCTGAGGAAGGTGAGCTATTCTCAGACTCGGGCTCCTCCCATGGGATGCCCGCGGGCCGTGAGGAATCAGAGCCTGGCTCCTGGGGTCTGTGTGACACGGACGAAATCCTGATCAAGATTTTTGAGGTCTTGTCAATCTCTCCCCCTGGGGAGATCCCCAAGCCTAAAAGAGAGAGTTTCCATACAGCGCCGCCGCGCTGGGAGTTCCTAGAACAGGAACATTTCCAGAATATTATATCCCAGGAATGGGAATCGCCTGGTAAGCTTAAAGGGATTCCAGGGGTCTGGGAATGGAAGTACCCTTTTCCCCCTGTTGTGGTGTATATATTTTTTGCATCCTCCCCCCTCATCAGTATGAGGTAGTCTGGACCCCGTTGGCCTATGACAGGCTTAGCAATTCTTCCATTCGCAAGCAGCCCATATATGACATCTCTGTCTTGGGTCACGGGTCCCCTGCGCGGGGGGGGTTCAGCCTATTACGAAGATCTTGCTCTTCTTAGTTTATCTGGGGTCAGCTGGATGCCTAAGACTATTTCTAGTCAGTGTCACAGGATCAACCCTGCGGCTTGAGGCACTATTGGGGCTTTTCTTTCGGCCCAGGCTACTAGCCGGACGTGTCTGGGGACACGCCTGAGGTGGGGCTTATGTGTTGGGACCTACTGGGTCGTCTCCCTTACTCCCCAGCCTTTGCATCAGACGGAGTGGGTCGGTTGGCCGACAGTTTCTCCCGGAAGCTACTGGATGGTTGCTTGCACACTCATCCCCTCACGGTCACTTATCCACGATTCCCCGTTCCTGGGAAATCAGTTCAGGCTTGCTGCCTTCTTCTCTGGCATTAGGGGACCCCTGGTTACGGGGGTAACTTCACCAGGCGGGTTGGCAGCTGGTGGGCCTGTTGGTGGCACATCAAGATGATGTCATTTATATGCCGGGCCCTCGGGCTCTTCGGCGCAGCAGGTTACTAAACCTACATTTGTCCCAGCACCCCGGTGCTTGGTCTGTACTCATGCCTTCTTGGTAATGTGGTTCCCCTGGAGCTTCCCATATGCAAGGGCCCCGTCAGGGGGGCACTCCCCTTCCTTACCAGCACCTCCTAGAGCAGGGGTACTCAACTACTTTCGGGGGAGGTCCACTTACCAGGGTCTGCCGTGGGATGAAGGTCCGGGGGGGGGGGGGTGTAAGTAAGAGTGCCAGCCCGGACAGGACGAGCGCGCATCAAGCCCTGGAAGCGGCAGCTATATAGAACAAACCATGGCGGCGCACGTTTTTCATACACATGTTGGCGGGGAATTACCTCAGGCTCGACCCAGGAGCTCCGGAACATGGCTCACTCCCCATCCTACACCCATCCTAAGTATAATCTGAAACAGGTTATATGCAGTCAACTACCTATAATCAACTATAGTTAAGCATTGGAGATTGGCAGTAGAGACGGTAATTGTTGGTAGTGCAAGCTAGTTTAAAAATGTGTTGCCTAAACCATCACACTGGGCACACAAAGCCAGACCAGCAACCTCTGGGTGGCCAGAGCCAAACCAGTCACCCTCCATCCACAGGCAACTAAAGCAGGGCACTCCCCCTCCACCCACAGGCACCCAGATCCAGGACCTACACCCATGGGAACCCAGAGCTGGGTATTCACAGGTGGATCAGTATGTACCTTTCCCAGCAGTGTAAAGCAATAGGTGCATCTGCTATTGGCACCTGTGTGGTCTCATGTCCCCTGTACTCTGAATATTCATTTAGGAGTTAATAAGCATTTGTGTCTGCCACCTCCAGGTGAGGATCCCAATAATCAAAGGTCAGACAGGGTGAAAACACCCCATGGTCTGGACTTCCTGCTTTTATAAAAAGCAGCCATCATTTAAGGTCTATAAAGGAAACCATTTACCCACCCAAGCAAAGGCTCCCACCTTCAACTATTAGGCGAGGTCGTAATGGCCTTGCCATAAAATAACAGGGTGGCTATAGTGGACCTTGTAGTGCACTAGACCTATCAAAAGGCATTGATGGCCAGCATTACTCTTCAACTTGCCAGAGATGATCTAAGGACATAAATCCAGAACTATGGGTCCATCATAACTGTTCAAACAAATATCTGTACACAATAGATTTGGGGGGGTGCATCAGAGGCATTGGCCATTTCTGATCAGGCTTTTCGCACTTCGATTAACATCTTACCCAGCAAGGGTGTCCTGATCCAATTCTACCCAAAATAGATATCTATATTTATGGCAAACACAAGATCCAATTTGCCTAAAAAGTATGGATACAAAAAGGTGTCTTATACAAGCCCCATACCAGCTTAGCCAAATCAAAAGACCATTAACATTTTGGCCACTAATCTTAGGCTACAAAGGTGGGGCAAGTCCGGGCAATCGTAATGCTCATTGCCTGGCCACAGGTAAGATCAGACTGACAGTGGGACATTCACTTAGGTACATTGTCAGGGTGCGGCTTGGCCAACTTGTTTTAGGTGATGAACACAAGCATATTAGGCCAATGGGACACCTGCACGGAATCGCCATCCTACCACAGAGGTCTTACAATCAGATTGACTGAGTTTATCAGGCGATACAGGTAAGTCCACGATCAGTTTGGGGTGACACTTACTTGGGCTCTGAGCTTGTACGATGAGGAGGGCGGCCAGAAGTAAGGAGGCTCCCAGGATGCTCTTCATGGCTGATGGTGGTCCCGGTAGATGTGATCCCCGGCGGCGGATGGCGGCTCTCTCCTCTGGCTTTCCCCCGCCTTCTCTTAGGCTGGTCGGACCGGTCGGGCGGGTCCCTCCTTTGTGAATCACAAGTCACACCAGGGCGCAAACCGAACCAGCCACCGAACGGCGCACTCTCACCGTGCGCAATATCCAGCCAGCCCGACTATTGAGTCCAGGGCAGCCGCAGCAGGAGACAGCGCGTCATCAAGCGGCGCCCGAACAGGGGACCACAGGCGGGGGCCATCGCCACAGTCCGGCCCTGGGCAGCGGTCCGGACAAATGGCGTCTGCGGTCCGGATTCGGACCGCGGTCCGCCATTTGAGTACCCCTGTCCTAGAGTATGGTCACCCTGGGTACCAAGTCTCGCTGGTATGGCAGGGGAAAGGTGAATCTCTTCCATGACCCCCGTGGTTCTAGGTTGGGCCCCTTAGAGGGTCCATCTTATCTGCTGGGCTTGTTGAAACGGTGGCCCCCTTTGACTCTATATGGTGGCCCTTCCCTTCCTTCAGGACCGGTCGGTTTATGGGACCCCTGGTCTGTTGAAAGACGATGGCATGTTTTTTTATGCTGGTCTAAAGATTGTGACAGGTTGCTACCTCTGGAGGGTCCCTGTTCCTGGCCTGGGTGGGGTTCTACCCCCCCTGCTTCTCAGCGGTATTCGCTTCTATGGATGCCCTTAGCGGCAGGTTATGCTATCCCGGGTTGCCCGGGGAGCCTAGCATGGCTCTGAGGGGTCCCCCTCCGGACACAGAGCCTCTGTCCCTGTCCCTTCTGTCCCAGGATATTCTGACTCCGGTCAGGGGGCCTGAGTATTTTGGCATAGCCTTGTTATTTCATATGCCTTCTTTTCATCATCCTACCTTTGGGTTCTGCGCATGGCTGGCCGGATGGTGAGTCCCATGGGATCTATGGCCTAGGCGGCCCTGGGAGTAATGGTTCGCAGATGCCTCTGCTGAAGGCTGCTGAATTGTGATATCTCTGTTGGGGTGTGGTTCTGCCCTGATCAGGTCTCTTCCCGTTTCCAATCAAAGGTCTCCTGTCTGGGGATTGACTGCTATCGCCCCTTGGGGGCGGGCCTCATCTTCTGGGTGACTTCGTATGAGAGGGGGTTTTGGAGCTAGCTCCCCAGCTTCCCCTTACTCCGCCTATAATGGCTTGGTGGTATCCCATATTGACTGGCATGGGCCTTAGTCTCTTCCCTGTGAGACGTTATCGGTTACCAGGGCCTTTAAAGCCATTACAGCATAAATTGGGGTTGGCTCCCCATCTGGGGACTCTGTCTTGGCCTTCCTGCAGGGGTCTGGTTCTGTCACCCTTGTAGAGTATTCTCTTTGGGATTTCTTAGCTGCTCCTCCCCAGTAGTCCCATAAGTCCCTGTGGGGATCAACTTTTTCATTCTGTTACCCTGCGGACATCCTGGGGAACCTGCCTGGATGCGGTCTCAGCTGCCCTGTAGGCCAGACCGCTCTTCTGGGGCCTTCTGACTCCGTCAGACATGTGCCTGAGACGATGGTTCTGGTTAATCCCTGACGTGATGTATACACATACAGCTATATACGGCTACAGGTACCCCATGCCTGGGGGTGTTCCCTTTACGCTGGGCTTCTGGTCCAGGTGGTCTGTTGGACCCTTGATTCAGCCCCTTAGTATAGCCATGGGCTGATTATTAATAATACTAAATATGAGGGCCTACATCCCTCTACAGGTTTTGCACTTCTCCCAATGCCGGCCTTCTTGGCCTTTAGGGGGACTGCTGTTCTTGCAGTCTACAGGCGCCTCCTTAGGTATGCGCCTGATATCTATTCCAGCGCCATTGCGCCTTTGGATCGATCCTTCTGGATGCTCTCTGATCCTGAGGAAGCTTTGGCTTCCTGATAATTAAGAGTCTGTATTCCCGCCTTGGTCGGGTGACCTGTGTTTGTTCCCCTTGGGGGTGTTACAAGAGTTGCCACAAGGCTTCCTTGCCTGTGAGCTGGTTGGGTCACTACACTGACCTATGTTCCTTCAGGGGAGCGTTTCTTCCCCGTTACTGTTTACTCCATTATCATGGGTGCTTGGGTATCGCTGACCCTTCAGCACCAAGGTTTTTTTCTCTGTTAGTTCAATTACTTGACTTATGGCCTGTCTCTGTTCATACCTTCTTGGTTCTGTTATGAGACTGACGTTGGAGCCTCTGCTCTTGTCATGCCTGTTGCAAGGTTTGCAGGTGACAGCGCCTTTACTGTCCGCTGTGCCTTGCTTTTTCTGGGGATCCCACCCTGCTTATGGACACTGCTATTGGTTGTCCCACATGTTATGACTATTCAGGAGCAGGACGTGCTGTATGCTTAGAATACAACTCTGTGAAGTACTCACCTGTAGAGTTGGTATTATACGCATACAGCACGTCCTGCTCCACCCCACCCTGATTTCACTAATTCTGGATCCCCTGTATGGTGATTATTATCATTAAGATATTGCTACCAGTTATTCTGGGTGGTTGGTTCCTCCTGGCTTCTCTTCTCACTGCTTTTCAATGCTGGGGATTTGTGGGAGGTCCCGCGGTATATGTAGGGCCGGGAGGAGCTTGTTTTCTACATGTCTGCAGTGCACGGCGCTGGAGGCGGAGGACTACCCACATGTTATGACTATTCGGGAGCAGGACGTGCTGTATGCGTATAATACCAACTCTACAGGTGAGTACTTCACAGAGTTGTATTATTACAACCCCTGCCTATAGCGCCCTTCGGGATGCTGAGGACCGACGCATTGAGCTGCTGGCCTCCTATGCCTTTTCTTGTGCCGGGACGGCGCTGCGTCCGGCCTGTGCCGCAGCCATTACTGCGGTGGCCGCTAGAACCCTCATCAAAAAATTGCTCGATCATCACCCCGAGGATCTCCCCTGGGAGGTGTTCAATGCACTCTCCAATTGTGATGTATTTGTGAAGTTTATTCTATTGGCGCTAGATGACGCGATTAGAATGTGTGCAAGAACTTCCGCCCTTGCGGTGGCTATTCGTTTCTTGCTCTGGCTGCGACAGTGGGGTGCTGATGATGCTACTAAAAAGACTCTTACTGGGCTCCCCTTCAGAGGGCATCGCCTATTTGGGGCCCACCTAGACCTGTTCGGTAAAAAGGGCAAATCACCCCTTCGCAGACGGCCGTCCTGGCCCCCTCGAGGCAGGAGCACCCCTCCTCCCCCCTACCTTAGTGTTAAAGAGGAACCAGGGGTGTCTTTCCGGATTTTTGGGGCAGACTCCTTCCCCACGAGCAGCAGGCAATGTTCCGGCCCCTCCTGCGGGGCTAAGCCCAAATCTTCCACCAAACCCCCTCAAGCATGATGGGGCGCCCTCACCCGGCTGGGTGAGGGGATGGCTGCAGCACCTTGCTCTTATCAGGAGGCATTTCGCCTCACTCTGACTGATCAGGAGGTTGTGCCCTCTAGATACAGCCCCCCAAAGGATGGGTCAGATGGCCCATTCTGGATTCACAGCAATTCTCTAATTACAGGCAGTTTCCGGCATGGATACTCTTGAGTGTGGCTATCAGCACCTTGCGCCCAGTGGGCGTCTTGCCGCCCGGGGCACCCTTCAATGCTTATGTTTACATCCCTGTGCCCTCAGATCTCTGAGGCTCTCCAGGTTTGTGTTGGAATTCCAACACTGTTAATTGTGGCCCTGCTATCTGGCCTCTCTTCGATTCCTAGTGTCACTCAGGTGCTGTCGATGGTGATGTCTCTGATGAGACCAAGGGACGTCCGCGCGACGCCCTTCCTCACTTCCCTGTCTCTGAGTCAGGATAGTTGGATACCCGGCTGGTGGGCCATTGGGAGTCATTTGGATGGGTGTCAATCACCTCGAGTCCTCGCTGTGCCCTAACGTGGTGACTCCATTAATAGGAATGATTCTGGATCAGTTTCAAACCAGATTCCCCCCATTTCAGCAATTAAGTGGGCATTCTGGTCTCATGGGCCCAGTCCCTCACTACTGTCCCGGTTTCTTAACACCAGGCAGGGATGCAACTGGTGGGCCGTTGTTAACTTGCTTGGCAGGAGCCCGAGCAGCGAAAGTGGTCCCTTATGCTTAGTTTCCCTTGACTCGTCTGCGACTTCTAGTGGTAAGCATAGGACAGGGATCCAGCACCCCTGGAGCACGGCCAGTTGGGCCTTCCATCCTGTATGACGGTTTTCTCTTGAAAGTGGATGAACTCGAGGGACCTGTCTGGGGGCAGTTCCCTCTTGCCTTCCTGGAAATGGCCACCATGGATGCCAAACTTTCAGGTTGAAGGGGATGGTTTCTTCCAAAAACTCCCTGCGATTCTGGTGTTGGTGGGGCCCTTAGAGGGTCCTTACGACTATGGAAGTCTAAGCAGTAAGCGTTTTTCAGTTGGCTCTTCTCGCTTGACCGTTCCCCTTCCGGAATTGCCAGGCTGGGGGTGCTCTGTCCGTCTGATGACAGGCGTACTACATTAACCATCGGAAGGGGCCTGCAGCTGGCGGACCTTCCAGGGAGTGTCTATGTTCCCTTCTGGACGGAGACCATGTCCCCTGCATGTTAGTGATATTAGCTCCGGCTAAGCCCCTCTGCGACAGGATGTGCTAATCTCCGTGTCGCTATGGAATCCATCCAGTCATGGATCTGTTGGGTTCTGTCACCTTCACAGGCTATCGGCCTTCTTTCCAGGATCCTATATCAGTGGTCCGGATGCCTTAGTACCGTCTTGACAGGACTTTTGGTTCCGTATGCCCTTCTCCATTCCCTCTGCTAGGCAGGGTTATGCGGAAGATTACTCTGGTAAGGGGACCAGTAATGCTGGTTGCCCCCAGTTGACCTAGTATGGTGTGGTTGCAGTTATGGTACTGTGGTCAGTAGTTCTGCACCTTGCCAGGAGGGCCAGTTGATCACTCAGGGCCCTTTACATCACTATAGTTCATGGTCCCTGGCCTAAGTGGATCTGACTGCTGAGGCATACATCTTGATGGGGGCAAGTTTAGCTGCCTCGGTGTTGTGACTATGGGATGTCTAGGAGTGAGCCTCCTCTGCATCTTCTTCTATTGTTGTAGGGTTTGGCATACCCACATTTATTGGTACGAGTCTAGTCCTCTTACTTGTTGGACGTTCCCGGGTTCCAGGACTCCAGTGTGGCCTTCAGCATAAATTAGAGTTGGTCCCCCAACTCTGCTCTCTGATGGGTCAGGCTCTGCCCTGTCCACCTTGCCTTAACAGTTCTGGTTCAGTCTTCCTTGGTTAAGACTTCTTTCAGGGGGTGCCCACGTGCGCCCTCCATGTACTCCTATGGCCCCTGTTGGGATTGAAATTGATTTAATTCCGTCTGCTTGCAGGTTGTCTCCTGGTCCTATTCAGGACACTGTCTGGATGTCCTTAAGGGGGTCCTTCTGGTGACTGTTGCCTTGGTCAGGCGTGTGTTAGCGGGCGGTTCACTCTACCTAGCCCTCTTTCCTTGAGATTCACCAGGATAAAGGGAGTTGAAGCCGGATTCTCTACATCTGTAGGTGTCGTATGTTCAATTATCCGAGATATTGTTTTCCACGGCTGTCCCCCTTCCTTGCAACGTTGAGGAAGTGGTTCTGCATTCTTTATACAGGTGTTGGCAGTTTTTTCTTTAGAAGTCACTGTGTCCTTTAAGGGAACTGAGGTTCCTTGGGGCTTGTGGTCATTACATCCTGAAGGTGCTCGATCTCGCCTGCTCCCGGGAGTTGGGCGGTTTGTTCCTGGTTGTTACCTTAATGGACGTTACTCCTGGTACCTTGTTTTTTGGCCTTGGCTTCTGCCAAATTCATTAGCTATCGGCTTGTCAGGCTATTACTCAGGCCTATTCAGGCAAGGGGAAGAACTCCCTTGTTGCCTTGATTCCCTTCTACGTGGGCTTGATGCCTCTTGGGCTTTCAGCACCGGTTTTGCTGTTGAACTGATTGTTTAGGCCACTACCATTGGCCTTCTGCTCATACCTTTTGCAAGGTTTTTTTTTACAACGTTGATGTTAGGGCCTCAGCTCATGCTGTCTTGGCCGTCTGGTTCTGCAGGTGACAGTGCTTTAAACTGTCTGCTGTGGTCGTTTGTTGTTGGGGATCCCACCCTACTTATGGACACTGCTTTTGGATGTCCCAAGTGTAAGTATTATATCTGGAGCGGGACGTACTGTATACTAAGAATAATACAATTCTGTGAAATACCTGTAGAATTGGTATTATTAGTATACAGTACGTCCTGCTCCACCCCACCCTGTTGCATTTTTCTGGATCCCCTGTATGGTGATTGTTATCATGGTTATCTTTACCAGTTGTTCTGTGTGGTTTATTTCTCCCGGCATCTTGTTCACTGTTTTTCAATGCTGGGGATTCGTGGGAGGTCCCTGGGTATTTGAAGGGCCGGGAGGAGCCTGTTTTTCCATGTCTCTGCAGCACAGCGCCCTCTGGCGGAGGATAACCCAAGTGTAAGTATTATATCTGGAGCAGGACGTACTGTATACTAATAATACCAATTCTACAGGTGAGTATTTCACAGAATTGTATTTTTGAATCAGGATATGGTTCTTCCTTCTTTGTGCCCTAACCCTAGCAATGCTAAGGAGAGAGTTTTTGCACTCTTTGGATGTGGTTAGGTGTCTGAAGCACTATCTGGTGGCTACTGCACCTTTCAGGAAAACTGATGCTCTTTTTGTGGTCCCTTCTGGTCCAAGGAAGGGTTTGGCTCCTGCCAAGTCTGCTATCAGCAAGTGGATTCGTCAGGCTGTGATTCAGGCCTACTCTGCTAAGGGGAAGAATACCCCCTTCGCCTTACTGCTCATTCTACTCATGCTATTGGTGCCTTTTGGACCTTCCAGCACCAGGCTTCTGTTGAACAAGTTTGCAAGGCCGCTACTTGGTCTTCTGTTCATACCTTTTCAAAGTTTTACAAGGTTGACGTTAAGGCCTCAGCTGTTGCTGTTTTTGGCCGCAAGGTTTTGCAGGCGGCAGTGGTTTAAACTGTCTGCTGTTACCTTCTTTGTTGGGATCCCACCCTACTTATGGACACTGCTATTGGATGTCCCAAGTGTAAGTATTCTATCTGGAGCAGGACGTACTGTATACTTAGAATAATACAATTCTGTGAAATACTCACCTGTAGAATTGGTATTATGAGTATTCAGTACGTCTTGCTCCACCCCACCCTGGTTTTTTTGCATTATTCTGGATCCCCTGTATGGTGATTGTTATCATTATTATAGTTACCAGTTTTTGGTTGTTAAATTCTCCCGGCTTCTTTTTCACTGCTTTTCAATGCTGGGGATTTGTGGGAGGTCCCCGGGTATTTGAGGGGCCGGGAGGAGCCTGTTTTGCATGTCTCTGCAGTGCAGCGCCATCTGGCGGAGGATAACCCAAGTGTAAGTATTCTATCTGGAGCAGGACGTACTGTATACTTATAATACCAATTCTACAGGTGAGTATTTCACAGAATTGTATTTTTGGAGTTTCTACAACACGGTCTGGATCTGGGGTTCTAGCTCAGTACTTTGAAGGGTCAGGTTTCTGCCCTGGCTGTCTTTTTTCAAAGGTCCTTTTGCCTTGCATCATCTGGTCAAGACTTTTTTCCAAGGAGTCACTCATGTTCGGCCCCCTAGAAAGCCTTTGGTTCCCGTTTGGGACCTAAATTTGTTTCTCTCGACCCTCCAGGGGCCTCCTTTTGAGTCGGTGCAGGATGTGGCACTTTCTGTGCTCACTCAAAAGGTTGCCTTTTTGGTGGCTATTACCTCTGTTCGGCGTGTCTCTGAGTTGGCGGCTCTGTCTATTCAGGCCCCTTACTTTGAGAGACACCAGGACAAGGTGGTTTTTCGCTTTAAACCAGATTTCCTTCCTAAGGTGGTTTCTGCTTTCCATCTCAATCAGGATGTAGTTATCCCTTCCTTGTGTCCCAGGCCTAGCAATGACAAGGAGAGGGTTTTGCACTCTTTGGATGTGGTTCGTTGTGTGAAGTACTATTTGGTCGCTACTTCTCCTTTTCGTAAGACGGACGCCTTGTTCGTGGTGCCCTCCTGGCCCAGGAAAGGTTTGGCGCCTGCCAAGTCTACCATTAGTAAATGGATACGTCAGGCCATTGTTGGGGCCTATTCCGCTAAGGGGAGGGTTCCTCCTTTTAAGATCACTGCTCATTCTACTCGTGCTGTTGTGGCTTCCCGGGCCTTTCAGCACCAGGCTTCTGTTGAACAAGTTTGTAAGGCTGCTACTTGGTCTTCTGTTCATACTTTTTCCAAGTTTTATAAGGTTGATGTGCGGGCCTCAGTGGATGCTGTTTTTGGCCGCAAGGTTCTGCAAGATACAGTGGTTTAAATTGGTGCATTTTTTGCTGTATTTGGATCCCCACCCATGACGGACACTGCTATTGGATGTCCCATATGTCATGAATAGTGGAAGCGGGGTGTGTGACATACTTGGAATATACCAATTTGTGATTACTCACCTTTAAAATGGGTATTATAAGTATGTCACACACCCCGCTTCCACTATTCATGACATATGGGTTATGGTCCAGTAGAGGGCGAACTTCTGCAGAGATGAAAGCAAGTAAGAAGCCCCTCCCGTTCCATAAATACCTGGTACCTCCCATATATGACAGGAGTAAGGGGACCAGGAAGAGACAATAAAACATTCTTAACAATAAAAGGTTCACCATATAAAGGATCCAAAATACCAAAGGGCGGGATGAAGCAGGGTGTGTGACACACTTATAATACCAATTTTACAGGTGAGTAATCACAAAATTGTATTTTTTCTAACTCCTGCTGTAGCAAATTTTAGAAACAAAATGGCGGCTCATGCATTTGCAGGCCACCTACAAACAAGAAGTGCTGCTGGGCATGGCTGAGATGCTGGGAGAGGATGCTCCAAAATGGCCGCTGCCTTAGTTTTTCAACTGTGCCAAACTGTTGGTCTGCTTTAAAATGATACTGCAGGCAAAGGTAATTGTTACATCATTGCATTGGGCTACATATGGCACTGTCCTAAACTGTTTTTCATTTTAAGTTGAAGAAATGGCCGAGATATCAGGGTTTACAGGTTCCGCCAATGACATTCGCCCTTGCATCCCGTCAGTCCAATCATCTAAGCAGAGATGGACAGGATTGCTGGTCCACGCTTCATCCCTCTGCCTCCTCCAGCTTCACGGGATGGCAGTGGCCGCCGGGGAAATGGCTCTTCTCTGCTCACACACACAGCGGAGGGCGAAGAATCATGCCCCTGGTGGACACAGACATCCCTGCTGAGTGAGGACACACAGCGGCGCCTGCCTCCCTACCTTCCTCCTCGTTCTTTTGACCAATGCCAGGAGAGAGCAGCGCGGCACCTGCCTCCCCACCTTCCTCCTCTCTTCCCAGGCCGATGCTGGGAGAGAGCAGCATCTGCTGCCCCACCCCTTACTCTTTCCCCTCGGCCGTTCCCGGGAGAGAGCTGCATGGTGCCTGCCACCGTGGGGTGCGTACATGCACTTTGAAGGTGCGCACATGCATTCTGGTAGTGCACACATGGTCTTTTGGGATTGTGCGCATGCACTTTTGAAGTGTGCACGGGCATTTGGGAGTGTGCGCATGCACTTTGAGTGCTGGTTTAGGCTCCAATGTCACCTACCAACAGGGGGAGAAGTCTTATGCAACTTCTGGGAATCTTACAGACCCAGCCCATTATGCAGCATCGCCGATCTAAGCGTCATGCCTACTTTTTTCAGAGGAGAAATCGTGAGGCGAAACTGTAAACCTTAATGCCTCTGCCACTTCTAAAATTTAAAAAAACCTTTAGGACAGTACCAAATGTAGCCCGACACAATAGTGCAACAATTCCTTTGCCTGCTTTAGCACTGTAAAGCCACTTAAATAAGGCCAAATAAAAAGCCCTCCTCAGGGGCATCTTTTTGGATGCCTTACTGTGTGATGCACCCTATAATTACTCACTGCTTACCTTTCTTATGTCATCCTTACACTGTGTGGACTGTGCCTTGCCAATCTGAATGAAGAACAGCCGTAAGCAGAGCTCAGCCGTACGGAAGTGATCATTCATTGTCATGCATGGTAATAACTGATCTTCGAAGAAGGCCCTTGCATGTGCCATGAGACTGTGGAGGAAGGAAAAAAAATCTGTGATTTCAAGTGGTTTCATACACATGGGCACCCTGATTTATTATATCCTGCTGTGTGAAACCCCCCCTTAACGGACAATTAAGGATTTAAGTGTCTGTTTGGTTTACTTTAAAGTACCTTTTATGTCAGCATGTCCTATCCTGTTGTGTAGGTTACCACTTCCTAAAGTTTAAAGTACTGAAGTGGTGCCCAGCATCTTTGTACCCACTTATGGACTTTGTACTGATAATTTAAGAAATAAGTGTCCCCCCATTTCACAGGTTTTTGCACTAAAGAATTATAGACTACAATTTACACTAAAATGTATATATGAGTGAGATCAGCGATAATAAAATAATGGGGTAAAGAGAGGTGGAGCCAAATATGGACTTATAGCCTCCCATCAATAGGCGCTATATTGCCGTTCTCTTTAAACAAGAATGATATTATAATCTGAAACCGGACCTTCAGCATCTTTTTATGAAAAGCCCAAACCCTTAAACTATTCCCCAGGAAGTAATATATCTTCAATTGTTTAGTCACTTATTTATTATTCTTTCCCCGCCTGGCTGCAACTATTCAGAATTTGAGGATAGAGCCTCAGAAGTGTCACATGCTGAGAAGAGGAGGAGGGGCATGTGCTGGGGAATGGGTAAAGGACAGCAATCCCAGAATACTGAGCAACATAGTCCAAAGACACTTTTTTCTGCAAGTGGCCTGGGACTCCATGGTCTGCCATCTTGGATATTTAAAGGCTCAGAAAACGCACTAGGTGCAGATAGGATTATTTCCCTAGAAGTGCTTGTTGACTTAGCCTGTTCCTGTGGGGAAAGGTAAGTATTAGGCGCGCTAGGGATGGAAGTAGGTGAAAGAAAGTTAATCCTGATGTGAGTAGATTTTCCTGTTGAGAGAGGTGGTTAGAGTTGCAGCTGATTATTCAGGATAAGTTTGTAATGAGCTGGAAAGGAAGAGGGTTGGTTAGTTAGGTTTGTTTGAGGTTGGTATTTCTACCTTTTAATCTCACCAGCGATAACAGGTATCATTAACTCTGGCCGATTAGTCCTCAAAAATCTCCATGTTTGCTGGGGATTTTTATTCTACCTGGTGACCAAATTAATGGTTACCAGGACTGTAAGTGCCCAGTGCCGTGGAGGCGCTATTGGGTGCTTAAAAGGATAATAAATATTATAGTTACCGGTGGTGCACACTGCTGGGCTCACCTGTCTTCTTTAGGTTGATTGAAGTTTTTTTGGTGTTTTGGGTGTTCTTCCTGTTTTGGTTGGCTGTTGATTCAATACTTGAGAGTGGACTGGGGTGTTCCTTAATGGAGTTTTGGTTTCAAGAAGGCATACATTCTGACGAAACGCGCGTCGGTGAATCTTAGCAAAGCCTCCGCCGGCCTCGCTACATTACTGTTGCCGCAGGAGCGGCTCCACACAACAAGCATCTCCGCAAGCCGCAGGAGCAGCCCCTGCCTCCAGCCGAGCCTCCGCCGGCCACGCTACATCTTCTCGCCTTCCAAACGGCCACACTCCCTTGACCTTATAAAAGCCGCAGAAGCGGCTGGCCCGCCGGCCACGCTACAGCCACACACCGCAAGCCGCAGGAGCGGCCCCTGCCATTAGCCGAGCCTCCGCCGGCCATGCTACTCGCAGACCACATCACCCTGACCTCATAACGGCCGCAGAAGCGGCTGGCCCACCGGCCACGCTACACTCAAACAGCATTAAGGCGGCCACACAGCAGTCTGCACCCATTAACCACAGAAGCGGCATACCTGCCAACCACGCTACCTCGCCTTTTGCGCGGCCATACCTCTGATCACACAAGCCGCCTGAGGCAGCTAGCTCGCCTGCCATACTGCAATCTCTGACCAGCAGTAAACGGCCACACGCCGCCAACACTTACTAAAGCCGCAATTAGCGGCTAGCCCGCCAGCCACGCTACCTCTGACCAGCCATAAGCGGCTACACGCCGCCAGCACACACTAAAGCCACAAATAGCTGATAGCCCGCCGGCCACAGTACATCTCCTCGCCATCATAAGCAGCCACTTCTCATATCAAAAATCAACAATCACTATCACCTCACCATCTTAGTGATATACAAGATACCCCGCACGGTATAATACATTTAATGGGCATATAACAAAAAGCCCTCCAAACCCAGCAACCATACTCAGCCTGCACTGCCTTCTTGAAACCAAAACTCCATGAAGGAACACCCCAGTCCACTCTCAAGTATTGAATCAACAGCCAACCAAAACAGGAAGAACACCCAAAACACCAAAAAAACTTCAATCAACCTAAAGAAGACAGGTGAGCCCAGCAGTGTGCACCACCGGTAACTCTAATATTTATTATCCTTTTAAGCACCCAATAGCGCCTCCACGGCACTGGGCACTTACAGTCCTGGTAACCATTAATTTGGTCACCAGGTAGAATAAAAATCCCCAGCAAACCTGGAGATTTTTGAGGACTAATCGGCCAGAGTTAATGATACCTGTTATCGCTGGTGAGATTAAAAGGTAGAAATACCAACCTCAAACAAACCTAACTAACCAACCCTCTTCCTTTCCAGCTCATTACAAACTTATCCTGAATAATCAGCTGCAACTCTAACCACCTCTCTCAACAGGAAAATCTACTCACACCAGGATTAACTTTCTTTCACCTACTTCCATCCCTAGCGCGCCTAATACTTACATTTCCCCACAGGAACAGGCTAAGTCAACAAGCACTTCTATCCCACCAAAAGGACCGGTTCGCCTTACACTAGGTGCAGCTACCAGGTAAATCTGTGCTGAAACAAACACGAATACTCCTAGGATTATTTCCCTGTCAGGTTGTCCATACAGGGACACCAGTTCAATCACAAATGGGTTAACTAGTAGCCGGAATGTGGGACTAGAACAGGAGTGAGCTGTAATTCCTCCCTGTTCCGCCGGTAGAATTGCCAGTTCTACTCTAGTCTTCATCCTGGAAGGATAAGAATCTCCCTCATATTCCACTCTAGGGCATCACTGAATCGAATACGAATGGGTTAACTCTCGTCCAAAGGTCAGCCTATATATACTTTTGGCTTCTCCGAAATCCAGTTTCATTCTTGCAGATTGTCTGGACTGCAAAGGTCCTCAAATTAATTTATTTTTCCTTGTATAGGTGTTTTATTCCGGAAGTGGGGGATTTAACCCTGTCTGTCTTTCAGCACCACACATTCCTGCTGATTTGGACACTATGGGATTTCAATTCATTTTGTGAAGCTGACCCCCCAAGGGTTGGAGTTACCTTCTGAAGGGTCAACTAGCCGCAGGTTTTTGTCTGGTGAACCTGCATGGGGGACCGGACCATGGAGAATGCTTTTTCCCCTTTCCCATTCTTTTTCCACTTCTAGTCACTCCCCGATGGGAGTCTACCGATTCCGAGGAGGATATTTATGCTGCCATAGAATCTGAGGAAGATTCTTAGGAGGGGGATCTCTCATTCAGAAATGAAGAGAGTAATTCGGATTTGGGGTCTTCTTATGAACAGGGGTCGTCTATGTTCAAGGAGCAGATGGATAATCTGATTTCCTCCTATTCTAGAGGTTTTGGGTATCCCAGCTCCTAGAGCTCCTAAAAGGAAAAAAGGTGATCCTTACAGATCCGAAAAACAGAAGCATCTGTTTCCAAAAGGAATGGGAAAAGCCAGACAAACTCCTTACCATTCCTAGAGTCCTGGATACTAAATACCCTTTTCCCACGGACCTAATTAAGTTATGGTGTTTTCCTCCCAAGGTGGATGATCCTGTTTCAGGACTCTCTAAGAGCACTGTTATTCCTACTTCTGACAGTGCTTCCCTAAAAGACTGGGTAAATAAGCTCCTGGAACCAGTATCCGGGCATGCACTTTCTATGGTAGGGTCAGCCTTACGGCCAGCCTGCGCCGCATTTAGGCAGGCAAGAAAATGTTAAAACCATTTAGATCTCAAGTTCCGGCTGGTCACTCCCGTAGTCCAGCATGGACGTCTGCAAGTAAGTCATCTCTTCGATGGATGATATTGTTAGATTAACCCTTTTGCTGCCAGCCTACCTGGAGTTTTTGTCACCCTTGGTGCCAGACCATTTTGCACTATTTTGCGCTCCCCATGTTCAAATGTGATTTTTGAAGGGATTTCCAGGGATTTCCCAGGAAAATGAAATATTGTTTTTTTCAGCAGAGTCTGGGCTTTAACATGAAATGTCTTGTTTGTAATTATTTAGGTGTATTCTCAATACTTTTGGGTGAAATATGTGCAAAAAAATAAAAAAAAATCTATTTTTTGCAATTTGTAGTGTTTTTTGTAATAAAAAATGTAAGTTTGTCAATAAAATCTTATTGCATGTGAAACCCCAATTAATCCCGGTCACAGCGTTACCACATATGTATTGGTAGACACCCTTTCCTGCCAAGGAGACTCCCCCAAACTGAAACAGCGCTTTAGGAGATTTTCAGATAAAATACAACTATGCACCGCGCTAAGCGCACCTTGCGGTCTTTCCAGAAAAAGAACCCTTTAAATTTGAAATACTCCCCAAAAACTATATATTCTCTGGAAGTATACACCTCAGGCTTTCTAGACGTACCAGGTTTGTTGACATGGGCACAATTTTCTGGAAGTAATCCCTCAATCAATTCTTTGGTTGCACAGAGTTTCCCTAAAAAAGAATAAAAAAGAAGAATCAAAGCCACATTTTCCTAAAAAAAACTATATGCAAACAGAAAAAAACAAGTAAAATCTGAAAAAGCAACAACCCCCGAACAGAACAATACCCAACATGCATAGGTACTGTCAAGGAAAGAGTTGCCAAACACCCCAAAGTAAAGCATGCGCATAACGGTAATTTTGCTTAAAAATTCCAGCGCTGCAGACAAAGTGCGCACCTTGCGATTTTTCAACCAAAACAGCCCTTTAAATTTAGAATATCCCCACAAACCATATATTCCCTGAAAGTACACATGTTATGCTTTCTAAGAGTACTGAGCTTGTTGTAGTGGGCTCATCTTTCTGGAAGTAATCCATTGAAGAATTCTTAGGTTGCACAGGGTTTCCCTAAAAACAGTTCTAAAAAAGCAGAATAAAAACCATGTTTTCCTAAAATATCAATATGCAAACAAGAAAAAACAAGCTAAATCGGAAAGTGCAAGGTCCCCCGAGCAGAACAATACCCAACATGCATAGCTACCTTTAACCTTTTTAATTGACAGCCTACTTGAGATTTTGTCACCCTCTGTTGACAGGTAATTTTTCCCCATTTTGCGACATGTTTTGCGACATTTTTGCTGGAATTTTCAGGAAAATTTATATATATTTTTTTTGCAGCAGAGTTTAGGCTTTAACTTGAAATGTCTTGTTTGTAAATGTTATTCTGTTTTTTACAATATAATTATTAATTAAAAATGTTAAATAAATAAATAAAACATTTTTAGAAAATTGTCTCCTTTGCTTTAAATAAAAAATGTATTTTATTAAAGAAAATCATATTGCATGTGAAAGCCCCATTTTTACCGTTTAGAACGGTACCACTTATTTATCCGTAGACCCTCGTTCCTGCCCAGGAGAGCCCCCAAACTGAAACAAGTATTTTATAACATTTACAAATAAAATAAAACTACCATCCACACTACAAAGGGTTAAATTGAGAAAAAAAAAAATGACAGAGTCCCCCCTCCTAGGGGGGCCCCATTTTTGGGGGGGGGGGATTTTTAAGGGTTAAAAACCCTTAAAAATCCCCAAAAAATGACATGGGGTCCCCCTTACCCAAAGTTACCAGCCCGGGACCAGCTGTACAGGGCTTGTAGAAACAGGGCGCAGGGGCCAGCTTTTGTGGCCCCTGGCCCTGCAGGCTACAAGCCCGCATAGCCCGTGGCCACGAGCTCTTCTGCCCCCCCCCCCTTCCTGGGCTTTGGGGAGGCAGATAATGGGGTTGCCGGGGGTTAATGGCAAGTCACCCGCTAGTCGCAGGTGACTTGCCATCCCCCAGCCTTGTGTACTGGTATAGGGATCTCTTGGACCCCTTACCAGTTCACAAGGGGTTAAGTGTAAAAAAAAACACACCACACACAGAGAAAAAATATTTTATTATTATTTTTTTTTTTTTTTAATACTTACCTCCCATCCATCCTGGAGCACTGTGTCCCTCGGCAATCACTGGCTTCTGCTCACCTGCTGGAAGCCTTTTTATAGCTGCTAGGCGAAGGAACATAAGGGATTAATTAAAAAAAAAAAAAAACACATAGGGTCCCCCCTCCCGGGGGGGGGGGGGGGGGGGGGGGGAGACCCCGGGGGGGGGAGACCCCATTTTCTTGGGAATTTTAAGGATTAAGAGCCCTTAAAAATCCCCCAAAAAATGAAATGGGGTCCCCCTTACCCAGTATTACCAGCCCGGGACCAGCTATGGGGGTTGGTAGGAACAGAGTGGGGGGGCCAGCCTACAAGCCTGTGTGGGCCCGTGCTCTTCTGCCCCCGCCCCCCCCCCCGGGCTTTGGGGAGGCAGGTAATAGGGGGTGCCGGGGGTTAATGGCAAGTCACCTATGGCCAGTTCACAGGGGGGTTTAAAAACTTTTTTTACTTTACTTACCTCCGATTGTCAGCTCCTGTCACCCGGTGAGTGACGTCATAAGCCCCACCCCCAAAGATGGGGCGCCCCCTTTCAGGCTCTTTTTTTTTTCCCCACGGGGGATCAGATGGCACCAAATTAAAGAGGAGACCCGACCGGATCCAACGAGGGGTCAGGTGAGTATTTTTTTTTTTGTTTTTGCCCGCTAGCAGGGGTAAATGCCAGGCACGTGAATTTTACGTGGCTGGCACTTAAGTAGAGGAGAAGCAACCACGCAAATTTTACGTGGCTGGCATTTAAAGGGTTAAGCCGTGCCCCTGGTCACTGCCACGCCACACCCCTAACTAAATGTTCCAAGCCCCGATGTGAACATTGAATTACCGTAACAAGGGGTGGCGAGGTTAGGTGAGCAGTAGAGGAGAGTGACATGGGTGGATAGATTAGGTTAGGGATAGAGGGGGTTAATGGGTTAGGAGAGCAGTAGTGGACAGTGAAGGGGCTAGGTGAGCGGTAGGGGACAGTGGCAGGGGGTGGAGGGGTTAAGTGAGCGGTAGAGGAGGGTGAAGGTATTAGGTAAGAGGTAGAGGACAGTGAAAAGGGCTGGCGAGGTTAGGTGAGCAGTAGAGGACAGTGACAGGGGTAGAGGGGGTGACGGGGTTAGGTGAGAGGAAGCTCCAAAATGGCCGCCACCTTTCTTTTTCAACTGTGCCAGGCTCTTGGTCTGGTTTAAGTTAGTGGTGGAGGACAGCAGCAGGGGTGAAAGGGTTAGGTGAGCAGTGGAGGACAGCAGCACAAGGTAGAGGAGTTTGCTGAGAGTGGTAGAGGACATTGGTAGGGGGTTGAGTGGTTAGGAGAAGAGAGGCAGGGAATGAAAGGGTTAGGTGAGAAGCAGAGGACAGTTGCTGGAGGTGGAGGGGTAAGGCAAGTGGTGGAGAACAGCAGCAGGGGTGGGGGTTATGTGAGTGGTAGAGGATAGCAGCAGGGGGTGGAGGGGCTAGGTAAGTGGTAGATGACAGTGGCGGTGGTGGGGTTAGATGAGCAGTAGATAAGTGACGGGGTTGAGGAAGTGGTGGAGGACAGCAGCAGGGGTGAAAGGGTTAGGTGAGTGGTAGATTACAGCAGAAGGGGGTGGAAGGATTTGGTGAGTGTTATGATTATGGGGTGGTGGGGTTATGAAAGTGGTGGAGGACCGCAGCAGGGGTGATGGGGTTAGGTGAGTGGTAGAGGACAGTGACAGGGGGTGGAGGGGGTTAGGTGAGTTTTGGAGGACAGCAGCAGAGGGGGAAAGGGTTAGGTGAGTGTCAGAGGAAAGCGACAGAGGGTTGAGGGTGTAGGTGAGCAGGACAGTGGCGGTGGAGGAAGGGTTAGGTGAGTGGTAGAAGACAGCAGAAGTGGGTGGAGGGGTTAGATGAGTGTAAGAGGACAGGAACCCCTGTGGAGGGGTTAGGAATGTGGTGGACGACAGCATCAGGGGTGATTGTGTTAGGTGAGTGATAGACAGTGGCAGGGGGTGAATGGTCTAGTCGAGTGGTGCAGAACAGTGACTGGGTGTCAGGGTTTGGTGGGTGGTAGTGGACAGCAGCAGGAGGTGAAAGGGTCAGGTGAGAAGCAGAGGGTAGAGGCAGGGTTAAAGGGCAGCAGCAGGGGGTTGAGGAGTAAGATGAGCAGTAGAGGACAGTGGCAGGGGATGGAGTGGTTAGGTGAGTGGTGGAGGACCGTGGCAGGGGGTTGGAGGGGTTAGGTGAACAGTAATGGACAGCGGTGTAGTACAACAGCATGGGGTGCAGGGGTTAGGTGAGTTGTGGAAGACAGTGGCACAGGGTAAAGGAGTTAGGTTAGTGGTAGAGGACAGCGGCAGGGGGTGGATGGGATAGATGCGGGGTAGAGGGCATCGGCAGGGGATGAAGGGGTTAGGTGAGGGTCAGAGGACAAGAGTTGGGGTAGATGAGATTGGCAAGGGGTTTCAGTCATTGGGGCATCCTAAATCAGATAGACATATTCAAAATCGCGGGATTGTGTCCATCTTAAAGTCTAAATAGAATGCCCCACAGTGCAAGGACCTGAGGAGTGAGCATTGTCTGTCCGTAAATATTTATAATTGTCATTGTGTGATCTTTCATGCAGGAGGTAAAAAAGAAGTATGACAAAGAGACTGAGAAGTACTGTAGCGTCCTGGAAAAGCATATGAACCTGTCCTCCAAGAAAAAAGAGGTGCACCTTCATGAGGTGAGAAAGGCTCCTTGTTTGTCCCGACATATATTTATTCTAAGTGTGCCATACACTCCACTTCGGTCTTCATGACATGTGGGTAATCTCCAGTAGAGGGCGAACTTCTGCAGAGATGAATATGCAAAAAAAAAGCCCCTCCCGGTCCATATATACCTGGGACCTCCCACCAATTCCCCAGTTTCTTCTCTGCAGAGAGAAGGCGACAAGACAAAAGATGAGGACTTCTTTACTTACAGGTAAGCCGGCCTTCTATTATCCCTATTACTGCCAGGACCCTTCTAAATTGCCCTATATTGAGCCTCCCAGCTTAGGCTGCGGGTCCTGGTGAAGGTAGGAGCACCCTATAGGTGCAGCAGGAGCACTGCTCCACTGTGAGACCTCACTATGGGCTAGGCGGTTTCCAGGTTTCTTGGTGATCCTGGTGTGGGATGCCCCGTCCCGTTAGGCTTATGGCCAGCTCCTGGCAGGATTCCCCCCTTCCGGGTCCCTTATTCGCCTCCGGGGGGGGGGGGGGGGGAAGGCTGGCCAATATTTCGTTTTACCCAGCCCTTGTCCCTGGCTGATATTTCGTTTTACCCATCCGTTGTCCCTGTGTGCTGTGTGTTTTACTTTTGTGTGAGGTGTTTGCTGCCTTACTGGCTTACTTGGGACTGCTTACAGCCTGGGGAAGCTTCTCCCCCTCAGGCTGCGTTCGGGAAGGGGGCGGGGCCGGGCTCTCGGTGTGGCCGCGGTAGCCCCACCCCATTATTTGGCGCGATTGCTGTGCTCGTTGTATAGGGGGGGCGGGCTCGTTCACTCCTTCCTTTCGAGGGGCCAGAGCGTCTAGGGGGTCTGGCCTACTCAGGTGTCAGGGGCTCGTCCTGGAACAGAGGCAGAGGTCGGGCACGTCCCGCGGCTGCCTGGGGTTCCAAGCCCAAGCCTGCCGTTAAACCGGCTCAGCAATGAAGGGGCGCCCTCACCCGCAAGGGTGGGGGGACGACTGCGGCTCTTCTTCCAGGTCTGGGCCCGGGAGGTCACAGACAATTGGATCTTGGAAGTGGTCTCCTCCGGGTACAAACTGGAGTTCGAGTTCTGGCCGCCCCCAAGATTCTTAAGGTCTCGGGTGCCCTCGGACCCTCAGGCTGCACAGGGGCTCCTGTTAACAGTAAAAAACCTTCTGGACATGGGGGTTATATGCCCGGTGCCTATGGCGGAGAGAGGCAGGGGTTTCTACTCCAACCTTTTCACGGTTCCCAAAAAGGAGGGTTCGGTGAGACCCATTTTAGATCTCAAGGTTCTCTCAGAGCCAAAAAGTTCCGCATGGAGACTCTGTGCTCTGCTATCAATTCCCTTCGCCAAGGGGATTTTATGACATCCATAGACATCAAGGATGCATATCTGCATGTTCTGATCTTTAGGCACATCAGAGATTCCTCCGATTTGCGGTGGAGGATCAACATTATCAGTTTGTAGCTCTTCCCTTCGGTCTGACCTCGGCACCGAGGGTCTTCACCAAGGTTTTGGCGGGCATAATGACTCTGCTCAGATCTCAGGGCATTCGCATTGTGCCTTATCAATCTGTTGATATCAGCTTCTTCCCTTCATCAGGCGGAACTGGACACCCACCAGGTGGTGTCGACCCTGGAGAGGTTCGGGTGGGTGATCAACCGCACCAAGTCTTCTCTCTCCCCGTCTCGTGTGATTTCATTTCTGGGCATGAATCTGGATACCAGTCGGGCCAGAGTGTTTCTGCCCCAGACCAAGGTGCAGGGGATTCAGGGCCTGATCCGTCTTCTTCTGGCCAGTCCTTGTCCCTCTATCCGACAGGGGATGAAACTGGTGGGTCTGATGGTATCCTCCTTTGAGGCAGTGCCATTTGCACAATTTCACATGAGATCTCTTCAACTTCACCTATTGATGTATTGGGACAGGTGCCCACAGTCATTGGATCAACCTTTCAGGATGTCTCCCAGGGTTCGGCAGTCCTTTCGGTGGTGGCTGGACTCGAGCAATCTGGTGAAGGGCAGATCCTTTCTGGTCCCTTGTTGGGAGACGGTTACCACGGATGCCAGCCTGTCGGGCTGGGGAGGTTATTGGAAGAGTCATCAGTTCAGCGGGGTGTGGGGTCCCCAGGAGGCTCACACCCCCATCAATGTATTGGAGCTCAGAGCCATTCGACTGGTTCTGGCTTGGCTGACCCCACATTTACAGGGTCTTCCGGTGCAGGTTCGTCCAGACAACCGAACGGCAGTGGCTTACATAAATCACCAAGGAGGGACTCGCAGCAGGAGTGCCCTCAGGGAAGTCTCTCTGATCCTGCACTGGGCGGAGAGCAATGTTCCTTGCCTTTCGGCAGTCTACATTCCGGGAGTGGAGTATACGGAGGGGGATGCCCTGAGCATGGGATCCTCTCGCCACGGAGAGTGGTCTCTCAACCCTGAGGTTTTTCTGGATCTTTCCGCAAGTGGGGGACTCCGGAGGTGGATCTCTTTGCCTCGAGGCACAATCACAAACATCCGACCTTTGTGTCTCTTCCTCAGGATCCCGTCTCTGGCAGTGGATGCCTTGTCACTGGCTTGGAAGGACCTGGGTTTTCTGTACCTGTTTCCACCTGTCTCCATGCTGGGCAAGGTAGTTCGCAAACTGGTTCTAGAAGGGGCACCAGCGATTCTGGTGGCTCCAAGGTGGCCAAGAAGGGTTTGGTACGCAGACGTTGTAAGGATGGCCGTAGACCAGTACCGGCTTCCCTTGCTGCCGGACCTGCTATCTCAGGGCCATCTACTTTACCCCAATTTACAAACGCTGGCTTTGACGGCTTGGCTGCTGAAACCTTCATCTTGAAAGAGGAAGGTTTGTCTGAGGCTGTTGTTCAGACCCTGATTAGGGCTAGGAAGCTGTCCTCTTCTGGCATTTACTATAGGACTTGGAGGTCCTATATTGATTGGTGTGAGGCTAGGGCCTTGCCTTGCAGGGTTTTTTCTATACCCAGGATTTTGGAGTTTCTTCAGCATTATCTGGATCTTGGTTCCAGCTTAGTTCTTTGAAAGGACAGGTTTCTGCTCTGTCGGTTTTCTTCCAGAGGTCTTTTGCTTTACACCCGCTGGTTAAGACCTTCTTCCAAGGGGTCGCGCCTGTGCGCCCCCCTCGGAAGGCTGTAGTCCCTGTTTGGGATTTGAATTTGGTTCTTTCGGCTCTGTAGGCTCCTCCTTTTGAGCCGTTACAGGATATTGCTCTTTCGGTTCTCACTCAGAAGGTTGCTTTCTTGGTGGCTATTACCTCTGTCCGGCGTGTCTCTGAGTTGGCGGCCCTGTCGGTTCAGGCCCCTTACTTTGAGAGACACCAGGATAAGGTGGTTTTTCATTTTAAGCCGGATTTCCTTCCTAAGGTGGTGTCTGCTTTCCACCTCAGGACATTGTTCTCCCTTCCTTGTGTCCTAAGCCTAACAATGACAAGGAGAGGGTTCTGCACAATTTGGATGTTGTTCGCTGTGTGAAGTACTATTTGGTGACTACTCCTTCCTTCCGCAAGACGGACGCCTTTTTCATGGTGCCCTGTGGGCCCAGGAGAGGTTTGGCACCTGCTAAGTCTACGATTAGCAAATGGATTCGTCAGGCCATTGTTGGGGCCTATTCTGCTAAAGGGAGGGCTCCTCCTTTTAGGGTCACTGCACACTCTACTCGTGCTGTTGGTGCATCCTGGGCTTTTCAGCACCAGGCTTCTGTTGAACAAGTTTGTAAGGCTGCTACTTGGTCTTCCGTTCATACTTTTTCCAAGTTTTACAAGGTTGATGTGCGGGCTTCAGTGGATGCTGTATTCTAAGCATACAGCACGTCCTGCTCCCGAATAGTCATAACATGTGGGTAGTCCTCCGGTGCCGTGCACTGCAGACATGTAGAAAACAAGCTCCTCCCGGCCCTACATATACTGAAGGACCTCCCACAAATCCCCAGATTTCTCTGCAGTGCTGGAACTGCGAAGACATGAAGTATCACGCTCTCGCAGGCGAGCGGGCCTTACGGCCCAAGGTCCTGTGGGACTATTTCCACCCGTCCTCTTCAGAAGAAATATGCCTCCCAGCCTAGGCTGCGCGGGTCGGGTGAAGGTAGGTAGCACCTGGTGTGCTGAATGGAGCCATGCTCCACCGCAATCCCCCTCCATAGGGTAGGCGGTCAGGCCGATGGTGAGCTTATAGAGGATGCCCTTCTCGCAATTTTGCCCGTGCCCCTCACAAAATAGTCCATGGACACCGTCAGCTTCCCCCTCGCTTCCTCCCGTAACTCGGGGGAAAAGAAAGGGGGGGGGGGTTATGTGTGGCAGCCCTAGCGCTATTTCGCCCTTAGACTTCGGTCCCTGAGTTAGGGGGTCAGTGTCGCGTCTCGCTATCTGCTGGTCGGCAGCTTCATTCAGCATGTCAGCATGAGACTTAATCCTCCACTCTGTTCTACCTTGTCTGCCGGTTGGAGCTTCGCGCTCTTTGGGGGAGGCGGAGACTCGCCCTGACGAGTATTGCGTCACAGCCTGGCCTGGCCCTCCCCTCGAGGTTCGCTGGCGCCATTTTCTCTATCTTCCCCCGCGCGCGTGGTGTGGCTCGTCTCCTCCCTCGGTCATGTAAGTGCCCTCCGGGGCGTTATGATTTCTAGGTTTTTTCGATCAGAGCATGGCACTGACTCCTCTCCCCTTGTCCCATTTGTGTCTTTCAGAAGCCAAGACCTCGTTACCGGCCCCGGCCTAACATATATTACACGGGTCCTCTTTACGAATTCTCCCACATTACTAGCGGGTTGGGGCATCAAGGGTTGCTTATTGCATAATTCCCTGCGTTATACTGCATAAAAATCACCATATGGAGGCATTTCACAATTATGGAACCGGGGTCCCTCCGGGACGTGACCGGCCGTGTGCAGTGTGTGGCCAGACCCTGGCTGAGGCCGACAGGGCACAGGTCTGCGGACAGTGTGCAGCACAGGCATTGCTAACAGAGGATCCTCCCTTCCTCACCCCCGTCTCCCCGCTCCCAAACATCGCTCATGATGAGTCCCACTCCAGCGGGGATGACCTGCAAGAGGTGCTGAGAGCGTTGCCCATGGCGGAGCAGGTGATCTCTGGATTGGCGGAGCGTATGGGCCCTGGTAAAAAGGTCCCTGACGCCTCCAGGTTCTCCGGTTCCTAACGATACCGATGATTCTGCTGATATGCAGGACCCTGACCCTATTCTCCGACTCGGGCTCCTCCCATGGGATGCCCGCGAGCCGTGAGGAATCAGAGCCTGGCTCCTGGGGTCTGTGTGATACGGATGAAATCCTGATCAAAATCTTTGGGGTCTTGTCAATCTCCCCCCCTGGGGAGATTCCCAAGCCTAAAAAGGAGACCTTCCATACAGCGCCGCCGCGCTTGGAGTTCCTAGAACAGGAACATTTCCAGAATATTATATCCCAGGAATGGTAATTGTCTGGGAATGGAAGTACCCTTTTCCCCCTGATGTGGTCAATTTATGGTCAGCTCCCCTGGTGGTGGACGCGGTTATAGGGGTCACAAACCCCCCTTTTATGACTGCCCCCTTTTATCGTACCCTCCGGGATGCTGAGGACCGGCGCATTGACAGACTGGCATCACACGCCTTCTCGTGTGCTGGGACGGCCCTGCGCCCGGTTTGTGCCGCGGCCATCACTGCGGTGGCCGCCAGGACTCTTGTCAGAAAGATACTGGATCACCGCCCTGAGGATCTTCCTTGGGGGGGTGTTTAGTGCCCTATCAGACTGCAAAGCCTTTGTGAAGTTTATTCTATCGGCACTGGATGACACCATTAAGATGTGTGCTAGGAGCTCAGCGGTAACCATTGCGATAACCATTCGCTGCCTGGTCTGGCTGCGACAGTGGGGCGCTGATGGAGCTACAAAAAAGACTCTCACTTGCCTTCCATTCAGAGGACGGAGGTTATTTGGGGCCCGCTTGGACCTTTTCGGCAAATAGGCTATAGCACCCTCCCGCAGAAAGCCGCTCCGGCCTCCACGAGGCAGGGTCACCCCTCCACCCCCTACGTCAGTGTTAGACGTGAATCTGAGGTGTGTTTCCAGTTATTCGGCGTGGACTTCCAGCGTGGCGCGGGCAGGCAGCGCCCTGGCCCTTCTGGCAAGACCAAGTCCAAATCTGCCAAAACCTCGCAAGCATGAAGGGGCGCCCTTGCCCGTCTGGGCGAGGGTGCGACTGCACAGCTGTCTCACATCCAGGAATATGCCTTCTCCTTATGGCGGTTCCGGGATGTAGCCCACCTGGGCTCAGGATGGGTTCTCGCTGGCGGTCCCCTCCTCAGTTTCTGTCAGGGTATTTTGAGCCCTGCTCTCCCTTCTGAACCTGGCGCAGGCCGGACTAGGGCCTGCAGTGTTGGGCGCGCCTTGGCAATTGCCCTAATGGGATGGGGCCATGGCCCCTATACATTTTTTTCCATCCTCCCCCCTCATCAGCACGAGGTAGTCTGGACCCCATGCGCCTACGGCAGGCTTAGCTATTCTGCCCTTGCAAGTAATCCATATATGATATATCTGTCTTGGGCCACGGGCCCCTGCGCGGGGGGGGGCTGGGTTCGGCCTCTTGCAAGAGGCTCTAGCACTTCTCAGCTTCTCTGGGGTCTGCGGCACACCTTAGACTATTCTAGCCAGTTTCACAGGATCAACCCTGCAGCTTGAGGAACTGCAGGGGCCTCCCTTCCTGCCCAGGCTACTAGCCTGGCGGGTATGGGGATGCGCCTGAGGTGGGGCTTCGGCGTTGGGACCTACCGGGTCATCTTCCTTACTCCCCCGCCTCTGCATCAGACAAAGTGGGTCGGTTGGCCGACAGTGTCCCCTAGCAGCTACTGGATGGTTGCTTAAACCCCCCATCCCTTCACCGTCCCTTTTTTACTATTCCCGGTCCCGGGGAAATCGGTTCAGGCTTGCTGCCTTCTTCCCTGGCATTAGGGGACCCCTGGTTACGGGGGCTCTGCCCTCCTTTACTTGCACCCTACCTTTACCAAGCGGGATGGCAGCTGGTGGGTCTGTCGGTGGCACATCCAGATGATGTCATTAATATACCGAGCCCTCGGGCTCCTCGGCGCAGTAGGTTACTAAACCTTCATATGTCTCAGCACCCCGGTGCTTGGTCTGTGCTTAGGCCTTCTTGGTAAGCTGGTTCCTTTGGAACTTCCCATTGACAAGGGCCCCTTCAGGGGGGCACCTCCCTTCCTTGCTAGCATCTCCTAGAGTATGCCACCCCTGGGTGCCAGTCTAGCAGGTTTGGAAAGGGAGAGCCAAATCTCTCCCACGAACCACGGGGTTCTAGGTTGGGCCCTTAGAGGGTCCATCTTATCTGCTTGGCTCTCTGTAACGGTGGCCCCCTTTGATTCTACATGGCGTGCCTCCCCCTCCTTTAGGACCGGTCGGTTCATGAGGGATGCCTGGCCTGTTGCAAGACGAGGGCATGTTTGTAATGCTGGTTTAAAGATTGTGACAGGTTGCTACCTCTGGAGGGTCCCTGTCCCTGGCCTGGGTGGGGTTCTACCCCCCCTGCTTCTCAGCGGTATTCGCTTCTATGGTTGCCCTTAGCGGCAGGTTTTGCCATCCTGGGTTGCCCAGGGAGCCTAGAATGGCTCTGAGGGGTCTCCCTTCTGACACAGGGCCTCTGCCCTTGTCCCTACGGTCCCAGGATATTCTGGTTCCTGTTGATGGGCCTGAGTATCTAGGCTTAGCCTTATTATTTCACATGCCTTCTTTTCACCAACCTACCTTTGGGCTCTGCGCACGGTTGGCTGGATAGTGAGTCCCATGGGATCTATGGCCTAGGCGGCCTTGGGAGTAATGGCTCGCAGACGCCTCTGCCGAGGGCTGCGGAATTGTGATATCCCAGTTGGGGTGCGGTCCTGTCCTTATCAGGTCTCTTCCTGTTTCCAATCAAAGGCCTCCTGTCTGGGGGTTGATTGCTACCCCCCCTTGGGGGCGGGCCTCATCTTCTGGGTGACCTAGTATGAGTGGAGGTTTGGGGGCTAGCTCCCCAGCTTCCCTTTATTCCACCTATAATGGCTGGGTAGTTCCCATATTGACTGGCAGGGGCCTTAGTCTCTTCCCTGGGAGGCGTTATCGGTCCCCAGGGCCTTAAAGCCATTACAGCTTAAATTAGGGTTGGCTCCCCATCTGGGGACTCTGATGGTGTAGGCCTGTCTTGGCCTTTCCTACAGGAGTCTGGTTCTGTCACCCTTGTAGAGTATTCTCTTTGGGTTGCTTAACTGCACCTCCCCAGTAGTTCCATAAGTCCCTGTGGGGATCAAATCTTTCATCCTGTTACCCTGCGGACTTCCAGGGGATCCTGCTTGGATACGGTATCGGCTGCCCTGGAGGCCAGACCGCTCTTCTGGGGCCCCCTGACTCCGTCAGACTTGGGCCTGAGACAATGGTTCTGGCTAATTATTCCCTGACGCTATGTATACTCATATATACATGTACGGCTATATGCGGCTACAGGTACCCCATGCCTGGGGGTGTTTCCCTTTATCCAGGGCTTCTGGCCCAGGTGGTCTGTTGGACCCTTGGTTCAGACCCTTTTGTATAGCCATGGGCTGATTACTAATATACTAATTGTGAGGGCCTACATCCCTCTTCAGGTTTTTGCACTTCTTCCCATGCTGGCCTCCTTGGCCTTTGGGGGACTGCTGTTCTTGGAAGTCTACGGGCGCCTCCTTAGGTATGCGCCTGATATCTATTCCAGCGCCATTGTGCCTTGGAGCGCTCCTTCTGGATGTTCTCTGATCCTGGGGAAGCCTTGGCTTCCTGGTAATTAAGGGTTTGTATTCCCGCCTTGGTCGGGTGCCCTGTTTTTGTTCCCCTTGAGGGTGTTAGAAGAGTTGCCACAAGGCTTCCTTGCCTGTGAGCTGGTTGGGTCACTACACTGACCTATGTTCCTTCAGGGGAGTTTTTCTTCCCCGTTATTGTTTACTCTGTTATCATGGGTGCTTGGGTATCACGTTCCCTTCAGCACCAGGGTTTTGTTTCTCTGTTAGTTCAATTACTTGCCTTATGGCCTGTCTCTGTTCATACCTGCTTGGTTCCGTTATGAGACTGATGTTGGAGCCTATGCTCTTGTCATGCCTGTTGCAAGTTTTGCAGGTGACAGCGCATGTGTATCTGAATTCCTCTTTCATTTACTTTTTGTTTTTAAAGGAATTATGCCTTGGAAGTGGGGGTATTGGAGACCTGACTGTTCCTGGGCCTTTATACTCCTCTGATCTGAATGGACCCACTTTGCCTCCAGAGCATCCTTGCGGATGATATTTTCTGCATCACTTCTCCGGGCGCCATTGTGGAGCTCCTGCGCTGCATGTCTGGCGTCTCCCTATCGCGGTAGTGCCCCTGCGGGCTGGCTTTTCTTTGTATTTCATTGTATTATGCTTACGGGATCTTTCCTTTATGTCTTGCAGGCGTGTCAAACTTTTTTGTGGTTTCTCCTGGCCCTATCCCCTCTATTTAGCGTTAACTTCTTATTGGAGGGCTTTTGTGATCCATTGTCTCCCACTTCCCTAGCGGGCTATTGGAGCATCCCGGGTAGCTTTATTAGCGTCAATCCCAATTGGCCGGTTGTGCCACAATAATCACCATATAGAGGCTTCTCAGGATAATGTGCTTGGGGTTCCTTCGGGACAAGCCCGGCTGTGTGTGGCGTGTGGGGTATCCCCTATAAGTGATGATGTCAGGGTGTGTGTACCCTGCGCCCAGCAGACGCTTGCGCTGCAGTTTGTGTTACCGGTGGCTGGGCCTGCGCCTCCTCTGGCTTCGCCTACCCCCCCCCACGCTTACATCTGACTCCTAGTGAGGTGCATACCTGTGGGGAGTCTCAACCTGATTTGGCTGCACGGGTGGCCAGCATTGAAAGACATATTGCTGGGTCTGACCCGCGTAAGGCTTCTACTAAGAAGCGGCATTTATCACCTGGTGTTACTCTTTCCTATGGAAGCTGAGGATTTTTTTTACCGCTTATACCCCCCTGGAAGAGGGGGAATTATTTTCTGATTCAGAATCATCTGAGGATCAGCCTAAGGTTTATGGTGCTGATTCTGGGTCTGACCCATGGGCTTCAGATGATACTGACAGGCTTTTATCTCACATTTTTGAAGTGCTCTGTATCTCTCCTCCTGCCGTGGCTCCGCGGCAGCAGGGGGAGCTGTTTCATACTGTTAAACCATGCTTGGAGTTTCCTGAACAAACTCACTTTAATAATCTGGTGCTCAAAGAGTGGGAAAGGCCTAGTCGGCTTCCCGGGGTACCAAAGAGTTGGGATAAGCGGTATCCCTTTCCCGATGAGATGGTTAAACGTTGGTCATGTCCTCCCGAGGTGGATGCACCAGTTCTGGGGTTGTCCAACACATCCGTCATGCATTACCCTGACTCTACTACCCTGAGGGATGGGGAGGACAGGCGCATAGATCAGCTGGCTTGCCGTGCCTTTGGCTGTGTGGGGACCGCACTGCGTCCGGTCTGTGCCTCTGCCATTACGGCTGTTGCTATTAAAAGCCTGCTCAGGGTCTCTTAGATGGGGCCCCTGATGATGCAGGTAGTGAAGAGTATAGAGCTCTTCTGCGTTGTGAGGAATTTGTTGCATATGTTCTCTCTGCCTTGGATGATAACATTAGCATGTGTGGTAGGGCATCTGCCTCGTTGGTGGCGATACGCCGCTCGGTCTGGCTGCGCCAGTGGGCAGCTGACAATGCTGCTAAGAAGGCTCTCACTGGTTTTCCCTTCAAGGGGCTGCGCCTCTTTGGTGAACGTCAGGACTTGTTTGCTAAGGGAGGAAAGTTACCTCAGCGTAGAAGGCAGCCCCAGTCCTTTCAGGGTTCAGGTGCCTTTCTTCCTTCCTTCCGTGGCTCCAGAATTGGACGGGGAGCTTCCTTTGCTGGAGCCCGCAGAGGACGTGGCCGCCCTGGTCCCTCCTGGGGTCCCAAGCCTAAGTCCTCCCCCAAGCCCCCTCAGGCATGAAGGGGCGCCCTCACCCATCCGGGTGGGAGGACGGCTTCGGTTCTTTGCTCACGTCTGGAGGCGTCATGTCTCAGACCGGTGGATTCAGGAGGTGGTGTCCTCCGGTTACAAGATAGAGTTTACAGCCTGGCCGCCCCGAAGATTCATCAAATCCCGGTTAGTTCAAAACCCCCTGTCAGCTCAGGGTCTGTCCCTTGCTGTCCAAGGCCTTCTGGAATTGGGAGTCATCTGCCGGGTGCCCTTGAGGGAAAAGGGCAAAGGCTACTATTCCAATCTTTTCATTGTTCCCCAAAAAGATGGGTCCATCAGGCCCATCCTGGATTTAAATTTGTCAACAAATTTGTCAGATTCAGACACTTTGGCATGGAGACTCTGCTGTGAATTCTCTACGCCCAGGGGACTTCATGACCTCTGTAGATGTCAGTGATGCTTACCTTCACATACCTATCTTTCCAGGTCATCGGAGATTCCTCAGGTTCGCTCTGGAGGATCAGCACTACCAATTTGTGGCCTTGCCCTTCGGTCTCACCTCGGCTCCCAGGGTATTCACCAAGGTGCTGGCAGGAGTGATGGCTCTGCTGATATCTCAGGGCATTCACATTCTTCCCTACTTGGACAACATGCTTATTGCTTCTCAGTCCTTCCAACAGGCAGAGCTGGATACTTAGCGGGTGGTGTCCACACTGGAGTCATTCGGCTGGGTGATCAACCACCCCAAATCTTCCCTGTCTCTTTCCAAGTCCTTTCTGGGCATGATTCTGGATTCATCTTAGGTCAATATCTTTCTTCCTCAGAAGAAGGTGGAGAGTCTTCAAGAGCAAGCTCAGCTTCTTCTGTCTTGTCCTCATCCGTCCATCAGGCAGGGAATGCAGCTGGTGAGCCTGATGGTGTCCTGCTTCGAGGCGGTTCCATATGCTCAGTTTCACATGAGACCTCTTCAGCTTCACCTCTTGTCAGTATGGGATCGGGACCCTGTGTCCTTGGATCAGGTGTGTGTTCTGTCTCCTCTGGCCAGGCGGTCACTATCGTGGTGGCTGGACTCAAGGAACCTGCTGGGGGGCAGATCCTTTCTGGCCCCTTGCTGGGAGACTGTCACCACGGATGCCAGTCTGACAGGTTGGGGGGGCTTTTGGAAATCCCTGAAATTCCAGGGTCACTGGAGCCCTCGGGAGGCCTACACCCCTATCAACATTCTGGAGTTGAGGGCGATCAGGTTGGTTCTCACCCACTTAACCCCACACCTTCAGGGTCTGGCTGTTCAGGTCCGCTCGGACAACTAGATGGCGGTTGCCTACATCAATCATCAGGGAGGGACCCGGAGCAGAAGGGCCCTCAGGGAAGTGTCTATGATTCTGTCCTGGGCGGAGGACAATGTTCCCTGCATCTCGGCTATGTACATTCCGGGGGTGGAGAATCTGGAGGCAGACTCTCTGAGCAGGGGGACCTCTCGTCTGGGAGAATGGTCCCTCAGCAGCAGGGTGTTTTGCTCCCTGTGCCACCGCTGGGGTCATCCGGATGTGGATCTGTTTGCGTCCCGTCACAATCACAAGCTTCCAGTCTTTGTCTCTCTGTCCCAGGATCCTCTGGCCTTGGCCATGAATGCATTGGCAATGTCTTGGACGAGTTTTCAGCTCCTGTATGTGTTTCCCCCCGTTTCCCCTGGGCAGGGTGCTGCGCAAGATAGCTCAGGAAAGGGTGCCAGCCATCCTGGTGGACCCCTGTTGGCCAAGAAGAGTGTGGTTCGCAGACATCGTGCAGCTGGCAGTAGATCAGTCCGCCCTGCCCCGGGTTCCAGATCTGCTCACTCAGGGGCACCTACGCCACCCCAATTTAACAAATGCTGGCTTTGACGGCCTGGCTGCTGAAACCTCCATCTTGATGGAAAAAGGGCTGCCTGCCTTGGTGGTGAGTGCCATGATCAGGGTTAGGAAAAGGTCCTCTTCTTCCATCTACTATAGGGTTTGGCGTACTTACATTGACTGGTGCAAGTCTAACTCGCTTCCCTGTCGTGTGTATTCTTAGTATACAGTACGTCCTGCTCCAGATAGATTGCTTACACTTGGGTTATCCTCTGCCAGATGGCGCTGCACTGCAGAGACATGTAAAACAGGCTCCTCCCGCCCCTCAAATACCCGGGGACCTCCCACAAATCCCCAGATTTCTCTGCAGTGCTTACTGCGAAGACATGAAATTATCACTCTCTCGCAGGTGAGCGGGGCTATTAGCCTGCGGCCCTGTTGGACTATTCCCACCCATCCTTCATGTGATGTGCCTCCCAGCCTGGGCTGCGCTGGTTAGGTGAAGGTAGGCGGCACCATGCGTGCTTATGGAGCGCTGCTCCACCGCAGTCCCCCACCAAAGGGTAGGCGGTATAGGCTGATGGTGAGCCTTTATGGGATGCCCCTCCCGCATTATTGTCCCATGCCCCGGTAGTGGTGGGCCCTGTACAAAGGGCCGCCATCCTCCCTCATTCTCCCTGTAGCCTTCGTGGGGAAAGAAAGGGGGGGGGGGTGTGGATGTCAGTGTATCGTGGTTACGTGCATATGGCTTTTGTAATGTCTGTTTGGAACAGTATATGTGATGTCAACTGACTTGTCTTTTTACACTTGCAATTTCGCCGCCGCCGCGCACGCATGTGACGTTCTTACTTACCGTGGTCCGTAAGTGCCCTCGCGGGCAGCTTTATACTCATTGTAGTGTGTTTCGGTTCTGACACCCTTTCTTCTCATTGTGTCTTTCAGACGGGTGAATTCATTGGCTTCTCCCGGCCTGGTGTAATTGATAGTCGGGCCTTGTAAAATTACTCCCACTTCCCTAGCGGGTCATTGGGGCATCCAGGGTTGCTTTATAGCGTCAATCCCTACTGGCATATTGTGCCTAATAATCACCATATGGAGGCATCTCAGGATAATGTGACCGGGGTCCCTTTGGGACAAGACCGGCTGTGTATGGCGTGTGGACAACCTCATGCTGACGCTGACAAGGCATGGGTCTGCGTACCCTGTGCTGAGCAAGCGCTGGCTTTGCAATTTGGCCTGCCAGTGGCTGCACCTCGTTTCACTTCACCTACTCCCCCAAGCTTAAATCTCACTACTGCTGAGTTGCATACAAGTGGGGATTCTCAGCCTGATGTGTCTTCTAGACTTCCTACTGCTGAACAGATTATTGCGAGGTCCTTAGCGCGTAAGGGCCCTGGTAAGAAGCGGCACCTGATGCCTTATGATACTGTTTTCCCTATGGGATCTCAGGAGTTTATGAATCTGTGTGGCTATACCCCTTCTGATGGAGAGCTCTTTTCTGACTCAGGCTCATCTGATGAGAGACCAAGGGGTCATGACGATTCTGGCTCTGACCCCTGGGCCCCGGATGACACTGACAGATTATTGACCCAGATCTTTGAGGTTCTATCTATCTCTCTCCCTGGTGAGGCTCCCAGGCAAAGAGGGGAGCGTTTCCATACAGCATCATCACGTTTGGAATTTCTAGAGCAGGCACATTTCCATTCCCTCGTGCTCAAGGAATGGGAGTGCCCCAGTAAACTTCCCGGGGTTCCAAGGGATTGGGATAGGAAGTATCCTTTTCCACCTGAGGTGGTTAAATATTGGTCATCCCCCCCCCCCCCCCCCCCGAGGTGGATGTCCCAATAATAGGGCTATCTAACACCCCTGTCATGCATCCCCCTGATTCTACTACCCTGCGGGATGCTGAGGACCGGCGCATTGACCTGCTGGCCTCCCACGGCTTTGCATGTGCGGAGGCGGCGCTGCACCCTGTCTGTGCCTCTGCCATTACTGCTGTGGCAACTAGAACCCTCATCAGAAATATGCTTGATAGTGCCCCTGATGATCTCCCTTGTGAGGTGTTTAATGCACTCTCCAGTTGTGATGTGTTTGTATATTTTGTCCTAGTAGCATTGGATGACACCAATGTGTGCAAATACTTCTGCCCTCGTGGTGGCTATACTTCGCTTGGTCTGGCTGCGACAGTGGGGTGCTGACAATGCTGCGAAGAGGGGCTATGCCTGTTTGGGGCCCCTCTAGACCTGTTTGGTAAGAGAGGTAAGTTATCCCAGCGCAGACGGCTGTTTCAGCCCAGGGCCCCCCTTCTACCCCCTACCATGGTGTTAAACAGGAACCAAGGGTGTCCTTCGCGGGGGCTCGCTCAGCTCTCTGTCCCAGGAGCAGAAGACTACACCCTGGCTCTTCTGGGGGGGCTATGCCCAAATCCTCTCCCAAGTCCCCTCAAGCATGATGGGGCGCCCTCGCCTGTCAGGGTGAGGGGACGGCTGCAGCACCTTGCTCAAGTCTGGAGGCATCACGCCTCAGATCGGTGGATTCAGGAGGTAGTGTCCTCCGGCTACAAGATGGTGTTTGCTGTGTGGCCTCCCCTAAGATTATCAGGTCCCAGGTACTCCTGGTCCCTGCCTCTGCTCAGGTGTTGGCGCAGGCCGTGCAAGGCCTGCTGGGTCCGGGGGGTCATTTGCAGATTTCCCTTAACAGACAGAGGCAAGGGTCTCTACACCAACCTTTTCACAGTTCCCAAAAAGATGGTTCAATCAGGCCCATTCTGGGTTTACAGATCTTCAGCAAATTGTCAAGTACAGGCGCTTTCCGCAAGGAAACTGTGCGCTCGGCCATCTGCTCCTTGCGCCCCGGGGGCTTCATGCTGTCTGTGGATATCAATGATGCTTACTTTCACATCCCTGTGTTTTCAGGACACCAAGGTTCCTCAGATTTGTGTTGGAAGATCAACACTGCCAATTTGTGGCCTTGCCATCTGGCCTCTCTTCAGCTCCCAGAGTGCTCACCAAGATGCTGGCAGGGGTGATGTCTCTGATGAGGCCAAGGGGCGTCCGCGTGCTGCCACTACCTGGACGTCCTCATCACTTCCCAGTCTCTACATCTGGCAAAGTTGGATACTCAGCTGGTGGTGTCCATTCTGGAGTCATCTGGATGGGTGATCAGCCACCCCAAGTCCTCACTGCCCCCTTCCTTGGTAACTTCATTCCTAGGAATGAATCTGGACACAGTTCAGGCAAGGATATTCCTTCCTCAGCAGAAGGTGGACAATCTGCTTGCACAAGCTCAGTCCCTCCTAGCTGTCCCCGTCCCTCCACCAGGCAGGGGATGCAGCTGGTGGGCCTGATGGTGGCGTGCTTCGAAGCGGCCCCTTGTGCTCAGTCCCTCTTGGGGCTTCTGCAACTTCTCCTATTGTCTGTATGGGACAAGGACCCAGCATCCCTGGACAGGGTCTGTGTGTCTTCCCCCTCTTGTGAGGAGGTCCCTCTTGTAGTGGATGGACTCAAGGAATCTATTGGGGGGCGGAACCTTTCTTGCCCTTTCCTGGGAGACTGTCACCACGGATGCCAGTCTATCAGGTTTGGGGGGGTTCTCCTGGAAGTCCCTGCGGTTCCAGGGGAGGTGGGGCCCTTACGAGGCCCATTCACCTATCAATGTCTTGAAGCTGTGAGCGATCAGGTTAGTTCTGGCTCGTTTGACTACTTATCTTCAGGGCCTGCCTGTTAAGGGGCGCACGGTCACTCTGATGGCAGTTGCGTACATCAATCATCAGGGAGGGACCCGGAGCAAGAGGGCCCTCCAGGAAGTGTCTCTGATCCTGATCTGGGTGGAGGCCAATGTTCCCTGCATTTCAGCGGTATACATTCCGGGAGGGGAGTCCCTCTGCAACAGGGTGTTCCAATCTCTGTATCACCATTTGGGCCAACCGGATGTGGTTCTGTTTGCGTTCCGTCACAATCACAAGCTCCCGGCCTTTGTCTCCCTGTCCCAGGATCCTCTGGCCGTGACCACGGTTGCCTTAGTAATGTCATGGCAGGACATTCAGTTTCTGTATGTCTTTCCTCCATTCCCCCTGCTAGGCAGGGTTCTGCGCAAGATTACTCTGGAAGGGGTGCCAGTGATTCTGATGGCCCCCAGGTGGCAGACGTGGTGCAGATGGCAGTAGATCAGTGCTTTCTGCCTGGAGTGCCAGATCTGCTCACTTAGGGCCCCTTACGCCATCCCAATTACAAACTCTGGCTTTGACGGTCTGCCTGCTGAAGCCTCCATCTTGATGGAGAAAGGATTTGTCTGCCTCGATGGTTGAGTCCATGGTGAAGGCTAGGAAGATGACTTCTTCTTCCATCTGTCTTGGTCTCTTCCCTGTTGGGTGTTCTCAGTTCCCAGGGTTCTGGAGCTTTACTGTATGGGTTGGAGTCGGGTCTCTAACTCAGTACTTTGAAGGGTCAGGTTTCTACCCTGTCTGTCTTCTTTCAGGAGTCTTTTGTTCAGCATTCCTTGATTAAGCCTGCTTTTAGGGGGTTAGTCATGTGCGTTCCCCATGTTTTGGAATTGGTCTTGCCTGCCTTGCAGGGTGCTCCCTTTGAACCTGTGCAGGATGCTGCCTTGGCCATTCTTACGCTCAAGGTTGTGTTTCTGGCAGCTATCGCTTCTGTCAGGTGTGTGTCTGTGTTGGCGGCGCTGTCCATTCAGCCCCCCTACTTTGAGAGGCACCAGGACAAGGTGTTTAGTTTCAAACCTGATTTTCTGCCTAAGGTAGTGTCTGCCTTTCATTTGAATCAGGATATTGTTCTTCCTTCTTTGTGCCCTAACCCTAGCAATGCTAAGGAGAGAGTTTTGCACTCTTTGGATGTGGTTAGGTGTCTGAAGTACTATCTGGTGGCTACTGCACCTTTCAGGAACACTGATGCTCTTTTTGTGGTCCCTTCTGGTCCTAGGAAGGGTTTGGCTCCTGCCAAGTCTTCTATCAGCAAGTGGATTCGTCAGGCTGTGATTCAGGCCTACTCTAAGGGGAAGAATCCTCCCTTCGCCTTATTGCTCATTCTACTCGTGCTATTGGTGCCGCTTGGGCCTTCCAGCACCAGGCTTCTGTTGAACAAGTTTGCAAGGCCGCTACTTGGTCTTCTGTTCATACCTTTTCAAAGTTTTACAAGGTTGATGTTAAGGCCTCAGTTGATGCTGTTTTTGGCCGCGAGGTTTTGCAGGCGGCAGTGGTTTAAACTGTCTGCTGTTACCTTTTTTATTGGGGATCCCGCCCTACTTTATGGACACTGCTATTGGATGTCCCAAGTGTAAGTAATCTATCTGGAGCAGGATGTACTGTATACTAAGAATAATACAATTCTGTGAAATACTCACCTGTAGAATTGGTATTATAAGTATACAGTACGTCCTGCTGCACCCCACCCTGGTTTTTTGCATTATTCTGGATCCCCTGTATAGTGATTGTTATCATTGTTATAGTTACCAGTTTTTGGTTGTTAAATTCTCCCGGCTTCTTTTTCACTGCTTTTCAATGCTGGGGATTTGTGGGAGGTCCCCGGGTATTTGAGGGGCCGGGAGGAGCCTGTTTTACATGTCTCTGCAGTGCAGCGCCATCTGGCGGAGGATAACCCAAGTGTAAGTAATCTATCTGGATCAGGACGTACTGTATACTTATATATAATACCAATTCTACAGGTGAGTATTTCACAGAATTGTATATTCTTAGTATACAGTACGTCCTGCTCCAGATATAATACTTACACTTGGGTTATCCTCCGCCAGATGGCGCTGCACTGCAGAGACATGGAAAAACAGGCGCCTCCCGGCCCTTCAAATACCCAGGGACCTCCCACGAGTTCCCAGATTTCTCTCCAGTGCTGACTGCGAAGACATGATGTGTCACTCTCTCGCAGGTGAGAGGGGCTATTAAAGCCTGCGGCCCTGTTGGACTACTCCCACCCGTCCTCTTCGTGATGTGCCTCCCAGCCTGGGCTGCGCTGGTCGGGTGAAGGTAGGCAGCACTACGTGTGCTTATGGAGCCATGCTCCACCGCAGTCCCCCCACCAAAGGGTAGGCGGTTTAGGCTAATGGTGAGCATCTTGTGGATGCCCCTTCTGCGCTATTGCCCCATACCCCGTGTAGCGGTGGACCCTGTTCAAAGGGTCGCCTTTCTTCCTCGTTCCCCCCCGCAGTTCGGGGGGAAAGAAAGGCGGGGGTGTGTGTGGTGGTCTGGTGTATTCAGTACACGTTATGGCCTTAGTATTGTCCTTGACTTATACACCTGGTGTCCGAGCCGCGCTGTTGTTCTTCAATTGCCTATCGGCCGCCGTCGGACGATTATCTGCCCTTACTGACGGGCACATGAACAGGCGGCGGCGGCGCCTCAGACGCTGCGGCGTCTCTATTGGTATTTGTTGTCGGGCGCATTGGGAAGTATTCCCCGTCTTTGGCTTCTATAGTGTGTCATTCACTCTGCTGTCTGCGCTGTTTTCAGAGCATCACAGCCCGCTCTGGCCTGCCCTTCGAGGTCCGCTTGGCGCCATCTCTATGCTCATCGCGCACGCGCGTGGTAACGGTCCTCCTCCTCCCTTGATCTGTAAGTGCCCTCGCGGGCGATTTTCATTTGTCTTACTTACGGCGCATGGCTCTGACATCCCTATTCCCATTATGTCTTTCAGACGGTCGAATCCAGTGGCTTCTCCCGGCCCACTGTATTTCCCAGTTGGACCTAGTATAATTACTCCCACTTCCCTGCCGGTCTTTGGGGCATCCAGGGTAGCTTACAGCGTCAATCCCTACTGGCCTATTGTGCCCATTAATCACCATATGGAGGCATCCCAGGATATTGTTAACGGGGTTCCCTCGGGACAAGCCCGGCTGTGTGTAGCTTGTGGGGTCTCATCTATCAATGGTGACAATGCTCGGGTCTGCGCCCCTTGTGCACAGCAGGCGTTACTGGTGGAGTCTGCACCTCGCCTCACTTCACCTACCCCACCAAGCCTGAGTTTAACCCCCAATACAAGCGGGGATTCTCATCCTGATGAGGCTACCAGACTGGCCAATGTTGAAAAATTGCATACTAGTACTCTAGCGCGCAAGGCTACCGCAAAAAAGCGGCACATTGTCCCTGACTCTGCTCTATTCCTTACGGAGTCGGATGAGTTTACTTATCAATATGACCATACCCTTTCGGACGAGGGGGAGCTGATCTCTGACTCATAGTCATCTGATGAGAAGTCTAGGGGTCATGACGATTCTGGTTCTGATCACTGGACCCCGGACGATACTGATAAGCTATTGCTTCAGATTTTTGAGGTTTTGTCCATCTCTTCCCCTGTTGCGGCTCCCAGGCAAAGAGGTGAGCTGCTAAGGCTCGATTGGAATTTCCTGAGCAAACCCATTTCAATGACCTCATGCTTAAGGAGTGGGAACATCCCAGTAGACTTCCCGGGATTCCTAAGAGTCTGGACAGGAAGTATCCATTTCCTGCTGATATGGTCAAGTGCTGGTCATCGCCCCCCGAGGTCGATGCTCCTATTCTAGGGCTGTCTAACACCTCTATTATGCACTCTCCCAACACTACTACACTGCGGGATTCTGAGGACCCGCGCATTAATCAATTGGCGTGCCATGCCTTTGCGTTTGGAGGGGCGGCACTGCGCCCAGTCTGCGCTCTAGCCATTACTGCCGTGGCGCTCAGGGCCATGGTCAGGAATGCACTTGACGGCCCAGACGAGTTGCCTGCTGATACTATTAATGCACTGTCTAACTGTGATGTATTTGTGAACTTTATCCTGTCTGCATCGGACGATGCTATTGGGCTGTGTGCCAGATCTTCCGCCTTGGCGGTGGCTATACGCCGCGCGGTATGGCTGAGACAGTGGGCGGCCGACAATGCTGCTAAGAAAGCCATTACTGGGCTCCCTTTCAAGGGACTACGCCTGTTCGGGGATCGCCTAGACCTCTTTGCTAAAGGAGGTAAGTTACCACAGCGCAGGCGGCAGCCTCGGCCCTTTCGCAACCAGGGCCCCCTTTCAGCCCCCTACAGAGGCATTAAGCAGGGTAAAGGGGTGTCCTTCGCGGGGGCCCTCAGACTCCTGAAATAGGAGCAGGGGGCGACGCCCTGGCTCCTCTTGAGGGACCAAATCCAAACCCCCTCCCAAGACCCCTCAAGCATGATGGGGCGCCCTCGCCCGCCAGGGTGGGGGGACGACTACAGCACTTCGCGCACGTCTGGAGGCGTCAAGTCTCAGACCGGTGGATTCAGGAGGTAGTTACCTCCGGCTACAAGATAGAGTTTGCTGTGTGGCCCCCCTCAAGATTTGTCAGGTCCCGGATACCCCAGGACCCGGTGTCAGCTCAGGTCCTGATGCATGCAGTACAAGGACTTCTGGAGCTGGGAGTTATTTGCAAAGTTCCCTTGAGAGAATTAGGAGAAGGTTTCTACTACAACCTTTTCACAGTACCCAAAAGAGACGGGTCAGTCAGGCCCATTCTGGATTTAAAGATCCTCAACAAATTTGTCAAGAGCAAGCGCTTTCGCATGGAAACCCTGCGCTCGGCCGTTGGCTCTCTACGACCAGGGGATTTTATGACGTCTGTGGACATCAAAGATGCTTACTTTCACATCCCTGTATTCCCCGGGCATCAAAGGTTTCTCAGGTTCGAGTTGAAAGATCAACACTACCAATTTGTGGCTCTTCCCTTTGGCCTCACTTCAGCTCCCAGAGTGTTCACTAAGGTATTGGCGGGTGTGATGTTCTTGCTAAGGTCAGGGGGCATTCAAGTGCTGCCCTACCTGGACAACATTCTCATCACCTCATGGCCTCTACAGCAGGCGGAGCTGGACACTCAGCTGGTGGTGTCCACCTTGGAGTCCTTCGGCTGGGTGATCAATCATCCCAAGTCCTCCCTGTCCCCTTCACCGGTGACCCCATTCCTTGGGATCATTCTGGATACGGTTCAGTCACGAATATTCCTTCCCCAACAGAAGGTGGAAGATCTGACTACACAGGTGCGGTCCCTGCTCTCGTGCCCCCAGCTCTCCCTCAGACAGGGAATGCGGCTGGTGGGCCTGATGGTGGCGAGCTTCGAGGCGGTGCCCTTTGCTCAGTTCCATTTGAGGCCTCTGCAGCTTCACCTGCTGTCAGTATGGGACAAGGACCCCGCGTCCTTGGACGGGGTTTGTGTGCTTCCCCCATCGGTCAGAAGGTCCCTCTCGTGGTGGCTGGACCACAAGAACTTTCTAATGGGCAGGTCCTTTCTAGCCCCCTCCTGGGAGACGGTCACCACGGATGCCAGTCTGTCAGGTTGGGGAGGATTCTGGAAATCCCTGAGGTTCCAGGGGAGGTGGGGCCCTCAGGAGGCCCATTTACCCATCAACATTCTGGAACTACGGGCGGTCAGGTTGGTTTTGGAATAGATGACCGATCACCTGCAGGGTCTGTCTGTGCAGGTGCGCTCAGACAACAGGACAGCGGTTGCCTACATCAACCATCAGGGAGGGACCCGGAGCAAGGGTACCCTCCAGGAAGTGTCGCGGATTCTGACATGGGCGGAGGCCAATGTTCAATGCATCTCGGCTGTTTATATCCCGGGGGTAGATAATCTTCTAGCAGACTCTCTGAGCAGGGGGACTTCCCGTCAGGGGGAGTGGTCCCTCTGCAACAGGGTATTCCGGTCCCTGTGTTAACGGTGGGGCCTACCGGATGTGGATCGGTTTGCATCCCGTCACAGTCACAAGCTCCTGGCCTTTGTCTCCCTGTTGCAGGATCCTCTGCCTTGGCCACAGATGCTCTGTCACTGTCTTGGAAGAAATTCTGGCTTCTGTATGCCTTCCCCCCGTTTCCCCTGGGCAGGGTTCTGCGCAAGATTGCCCTGGAAAGGGTGCCAGTGATTCTGGTGGCCCCGAGGTGGCCAAGAAGAGTGTGGTTCGCAGATGTGGTACAAATGGCAGTAGACCAGTACGTCCTGCCGGAGGAGCCAGATCTACTCACTCAGGGCTCCTTACGCCATCCCAGTTTACAAACTCTGGCTTTGACAGCTTGGCTGCTGAAACCTCCATCTTGATGGAGAAAGGCTTGTCTGCCTCAGTGGTGGATACCATGGTACAGGCTAGGAAGAAAACTTCTTCTGCCATCTATTATAGGGTATGGCGTTCCTACATTGACTGGTGTGAGTCTAGGTCTCTCCCCTGCAGGGAATTCTTAACCCCTAGAATTCTGGAGTTTTTACAACATGGATTGGAGTTGGGTTTAAAACTCAGTACTCTGAAGGGTCAGGTTTCTGCCCTGTCTGTCTTCTTTCAGAGGTCTTTTGCACAGCATTCCTTTGTTAAGACCTTCTTTCAGGGGGTCACTCACGTTCGTCCCCCGCGTAAGCCTACGGTCCCTGTTTGGGACTTGAACCTGGTTTTGTCTGTCTTACAGGGTGCTCCCTTTGAGCCTATTCAGGATGCTGCTCTGGCTGTACTTACCCTCAAAGTTGTTTTTCTGGTGGCTATTACTTCGGTCAGGCGTGTGTCGAGCTGGTGGCTCTGTCTATTCAGCCCCCATACTACGAGAGACACCAGGACAAGGTGGTGTTCCGCTTTAAGCCAGATTTTCTGTCAAAGGTGGTGTCTGCCTTTCATTTGAATCAGGATATTGTCCTTCCTTCATTGTGTCCTAATCCTAGCAACTCCAAGGAAAGGGTTTTGCATTCATTGGATGTGGTAAGGTGTCTGAAGTACTACCTGGTAGTCACTGCGGCCTTCAGGAAGACTGATGCTCTTTTTGTGGTCCCTTGTGGTCCTAGGAAGGGCTTGGCTCCGGCCAAGTCTACTATTAGCAAATGGATTCGTCAGGGTGTGATTCAGGCCTACTCTGCTAAGGGGAAGAATCCTCCCTTCCGCCTCACTGCTCATTCCTCTCGTGCTATTGGTGCCTCTTGGGCCTTCCAGCCCCAGGCTTCTGTTGAACAAATTTGCAAGGCCGCTACTTGGTCTTCTGTTCATACCTTTTCAAAGTTTTACAAGGTTGATGTTAGGGCCTCAGCTGATGCTGTTTTTAGCCGCAAGGTTTTGCAAGCGGCAGTAGTTTAAACTGCCTGTTGTCACCTTTTGTTGGGGGATCCCACCCTACTTTATGGACACTGCTATTGGATGTCCCAAGTGTAAGTAATATATCTGGAGCAGGACGTACTGTATACTAAGAATAATACAATTCTGTGAAGTACTCACCTGTAGAATTGGTATTATTGGTATACAGTACGTCCTGCTCCACCCCACCCTGGTTTTTGCATTATTCTGGATCCCCTGTATGGTGATTGTTATCATTGTTATCATTACCAGTTGTTCTGGGTGGTTTAATTCTCCCGGCTTCTTGTTCACTGCTTTTCAATGCTGGAGATTCATGGGAGGTCCCTGGGTATTTGAAGGGCAGGGAGGAGCCTGTTTTTCCATGTCTCTGCAGTGCAGCGCCATCTGGCAAAGGATAACCCAAGTGTAAGTATTATATCTGGAGCAGGACGTACTGTATACCAATAATACCAATTCTACTGGTGAGTACTTCACAGAATTGTATTTTTTCTATTCTTAGGATTCTGGAGTTTTTGCAACATGGTTTGGATCTGGGTCTTCAGCTCAGTACTCTGAAAGGTCATGTTTCTGCCTTGGCCATTTTTTTCCAAAGATCTTTTGCTCAGCATCCCCTGGTCAAGACCTTCTTCCAGGGGGTTACTCACGTGCGTCCCCCATGTAAAGCCTATGTTACCAGTCTGGGACTTGAACTTGGTCTTATCTGCCCTGCAGGGGTCTCCCTTCGACCCCTTGCAGGGGGCCCCTTTATCCATTCTTACGCTTAAGGTGGTCTTTTTGGTGGCTATCACTTCTGTTAGGCGTGTTTCTGAGTTGGCGGCGCTTTCCATCAAACCTCCTTACTTTGAGAGACACCAGGACAAGGTGGTGTTTCGTTTTAAGCCAGATTTTCTGCCTAAGGTTGTTTCTGCTTTTCATCTCAAACAGGACATTGTTTTGCCTTCTCTGTGTCCTAATCCTAGTAACTCTAATGAGAGGGTTTTACCCTTTTTGGATGTGTTCAGGACTCTGAAGTTCTATTTGGTGGTTACTGAATCCTTCAGGAAGACTGATGCTTTCTTTGTGCTCCCATCTGGACCTAAGAAGGGTCTGGCTCCAGCTAGGTGTACTATCAGCAAGTGGATCCGTCAGGCTGTGATACAGGCCTACTCTAAGGGGAAGGAGCCTCCCTTCCGCCTTACTGCTCATTCTATTCGTGCTATTGGTGCCTCTTGGGCTTTTCAGCACCAAGCTTCTGTTGAGCAAGTTTGCAAGGCCGCCACTTGGTCTTCTGTTCAAACATTCTAAGTTTTACAAGGTTGATGTTAAGGCCTCAGCTGATGCTGCTTTTGGTCGCAAAGTTCTGCAGGCCGCAGTGGTTTAAACTGTCTGCTTTTACTTTTGGGGGTCCCACCCTACCTTACGGACACTATTGGATGTCCTAAGAGTAAGGAGTATATTCTGGAACAGGACGTGTTGTATACTTAGAATAATACAATTCTGTGATTACTCACCTGTAAAATTGGTATTCTACGTATACAGCATGTCCTGTTCCACCCCACCCTTGTTATCATTATTTTTAGTTACCTCTTTATGGTGATTGTTCTTATGTTCTATATTGTTAATGGTCATAATTCTCCCGGCTTCATTTTAACTGCTTTTCAATACTGGGGAATTTGTGGGAGGTCCCTGGTATATATGGGGCCAGGAGGAGCCACTTTTCTGTCTCTGCAATCCAGCGCCATCTAGAGGATGTATTACCCAAGAGTAAGGAGTATATTCTGGAACAGGACGTGCTGTATACGTATAATACCAATTCTACAGGTGAGTAATCACAGAATTGTATTTTTCCCATTGCATGGCATGGCCTGCTTCATGAAGTCATTACATCTGGGTAATCCGCCACAAGGTGGCGCAGTGTACTGCAGAAGAGTTATGGCTCCTCCCGGTACCATATAAAAACGGAATCACCATAGACTTATTCAGTTTTTCCTCTGCAGTGACTCTGCGAAGGTAGAAGATGGCTCTCTCTCTGTTGCGCAGGTGAGCGGGGCATCCAAGCCTGCGGCCCTGCATGGCTGTTTCCACTCGTTTCCAGACCCTCTGTGCCTCCCTGCCTCGGCTGTCGGATCGGGAGAGGGGTTGCCGGCCATAGGCTTAATGGTGAGCCTTCTAGGGATGCAGAGTTCCTGTCCTAGCTTCTGAGGGGGTGAGTGCGCTCAAGGTATCATTGCGCTCCAGGCTGGGTTGTCCACTTCGCTTCCCAGCTCTGCGCCCCCTTCGGCATCGCCTACCCCCCCCGCGCCTGCATTTAGCCCCCAGTGAGGGGGATACTAGCCAGGGGTTACAGTCTGATCTGGCACTGCGTGTCGCCAGTATTGAAAGACAGTTTGCCAGGCCTGTTCCACGTAAGGCCTCTGGCAAGAAGCGCCACCTAGCTCCCGTGCCATCCCTCTTTCCTGAGGTGGATGAGGGACCTGATGATTTTGTTGGCCTTTACCCCCCTAGAGGAGGGGGAACTCTTCCAGGACTCTGACTCCTCTGGGGACCAGCAGGAGGGTTATGGCAGTGACCCTGGGTCTGTGTCTGGGGAGGACACTGATAGCCTGTTGGCTAACATTTTTGAAATCTAGCACATTTTCCCCCCTGAGGTGGCTAAGAGGAAGCAGGGTGAGCTTTTTCCTCCTGAGAAACAGCGTCTGGAGTTCCCTGAGCAGAGCCTCCGGCGTTTTTAAAAACAATGGTGGCTGTAGGCGCCCAAGAGGAGCTTCTTCCCCTCAGGGCGGGGGGCGGGGCTGGGCGCTCGTGCGCGCGCCTACGGCCCGCCTCCGTGCTGCGGGCGCCGTTTTCAGGTCCCAGCTTCTGGCTGGGAGCGACGGGGGAGGGGCGGGGCCGGGCGCAAACCACGCCCGCCCTCCCTCTTCCTCTGCACACTATGCGCCTGCCATCCCCTATTGCCTGACGTGCGGGACTCCAGAGGGGTGCCGGTCGGGTGAGTGGCCTGTGGCCCATCAGTTTTACTTATTGATTATGCCCCTCCCTGGGGTTGCTGGGCAATGCTCTGCTATTAATTCTTTGGTCATTTGCTAGCATCTGATTGTGTGTTTGTGTGTTTCAGGTGGACCATTGAATCCTATTAAAGGGGGATTCTCCCGGTCCTAGGGTCCCTGGTTAAAATTTAGTTGGCTTAAAATTCCTCCCACTCGAGAATTAAAGGGGCATCCCGGGTTGCATTACTGCGTAATTCCCTCTGGGCATTATATATATATATAAATCACCATATGGAGGCTTCCCCGGATACTGGGCTTGTGCCCCCCTCGGGGCAATCCAGGCTGTGTTTGGGGTGTGGGGTATCCCTTTTGGGGGATGATGTATTTCTTTGTGTACCCTGTGCGCAATGGTCTATTAGGCGGCAGACCGGATCTCAGGCGTCTGGTTCTGCTCCGCCAGTCTCCTCTCCGTCTCCTCCTCGCTTGACACGTACCCCATGTGATATGGTCATTGGAGGGGAGTCACAATCTGAGGTGTGTGCCAGATTGGCCAATCTTGAAAAATTGTTTTCCAGTGCCATTGCTAAAAAGGCCACGGCAAAGCGAAAACGTGTATACAGCCACGCAGGCCCTTGATATGGAGGAGTTTGACTCCCTGGATTGGTCTGATGGAGCTGTATGAGGAGTCTGAGGGCTCCGATGATCAGCAGTTTGTGGGCGCTGATACCGAGCAGGGCCAGGGGGATTCCTTGGATACCCCGAGGGTCCTGACTCATATGTTTGAGGTCCTGGCTATCTCTCCCCCCGAGGCGGCTCCTCCGCTGAAGGGGGAGTTCTTTGAGGTGACCAAGCCGCGCTTGGAATTTCCTTATCAAAAGCATTTTGATGGTATCATTCTCAAGGAATGGGAGAGGCCGACTAGGCTTCCGGGTGTCTCTCCGGGTTGGGACAAAAAATATCCCTTTGCGGCGGACGCGGTGAAGCACTGGTCGTCGCCCCGAAGTGGATGCTCCTGTTTTGGGGTTGTCCAGTTCCTCAATCCTGCATTCTCCGGAGTGCACTACTCTCAAGGATGGTGAGGATAAATGCATTGACCAGATGGCTTGTCATGGTTTTGCCAGTGTTGGGTCGGCCTTGCGGCCAGTTTGTGCTTCTGCACTTTTATTGGTAGCTGCCAGGTCGGTTGTTGGAGGACTGTTGACCTCTTCCGGGCTTGACCCGGCTAGTGAGGAGTTGGCCGACCTTAAGCGCTGTGAGTTGTTTTTGTCCTTTGTGCTGTCCGCCCTGGACGACACATTGGTGATGTGTAGCAGAGCTTCGGCCTTGCTTGTGGCTATCCGGCGGTCGGTTTGGTTATGCCAGTGGGCGGCTGATTTTGTGTCCAAAAAGTCGCTTACGGGCCTTCCCTTTGTGGGGTTGCGGCTCTTTGGAGAGTCCTGCCTCACTCCCTCCAGGGTGGTGGAGTTCCTGGAAATGTCTCTGGATACTTCGCAGGCCAGGGTGTTCCTCCCCCGAGCCAAGGTTCTTCTGATTCAGGAATTGACTCAGCGTCTCCTATCCATCCCCCGCCCGTCCATCTGGCTAGGGATGCGTCTGGTGGGATTGATGGTGGCATTGTTCGAGGCGGTTCCCTTTGCCCAGTTTCACACGAGGACGCTCCAGCTCCATCTCTTGGCGGCCTGGGACGGGTCCCCGCTGTCATTGGATCAGTCTTTTCTGATGTCCCCTCGGGTGCGGCGTTCCCTTCGGTGGTGGCTGAAACCAAGCAATCTGACGAGGGGCAGGTCTTTTCTGACCCCTCGTTGGGAGACGGTCACCACGGATGCCAGCCTGTCAGGTTGGGGGGGAT